>JARQZK010004340.1:1315000-1345000 GCA_030704885.1 Cynegetis impunctata
ATATATATATATATATATATATATATATATATATATATATATATATATATATATATATATATATATATATATATATATATATATATATATATATATATATACATATATATATATATCTCCAGCGGCCCCCAATGGACTGAAATTTGGTATCAATGTTTTTTTTCTAGATACAGAGCAAAACTTTCAAAGTTTGGGTAATTTAGTCAAAATCTTGGCTACAAAGTTTGAGAAAAGGAGTGGCGGGAAAGTGCATGAGCTGAAATTTTTCAAACCTGTGGCAAAAGCTGTGGAAATTAGATTTGAACAATATATCCGAATGTCAGCCCTCTTCGGCTTTTTGGAAGGTGCATAAAACTAAAAAAACGATTTCTGGAAGGTTTTTGCATCCCCACGCCATCTCCAAATTCAGTTGGAGGGTTGCAAATTTATACCCGAATTGAGTACGTAGTGCTAAGTAAGTATCTTATGGCGGTATAAACTTTTTTCTCTGACCGCCGTCATTTTCATGTAGGGATTTCTTGTTTTTTCGTGTTTGATCCACTGATTGAATTAAAGGGTTGAAATTTGGTACGTGGATTGAGAAGAAACTGCTCAGGGGGTGTCAGTTACTTTCTTTTCCAGTGCCAATTTTTATGTTGAAATTTCAAGCGACTTTGAGAATTTTCAAGCTTCACGATCTACAGCCACTCCAGAAGATATTTAAGTGAATTGGGTTGATGTCAGAGAGGTGCTATTTGGAATTTAAAATTATTTCTTTTAATCACTATCATTTGGCAAATTGGGTTTGAATGAACGACTAAAAAAAACAAGAATTTCGTATAATATTTCATTAATGCTTCAAAATATTTTCATTAAATAACATGTAACATAGAGCCTAATCAAACCAAGATATTTTTTCTGAAAGTCTGCTTTGAATTGCAATAAAGAAACGGTAAATTATTCATTATAATTTCATAATAAATAATTAAAACGGTTTTTATTATGTTCTCCAAGACCTCTAAAAGACATATAAGTTATTGAAGCAAGAAATCATTAATAAAGTATTTAAAGATATGTGAGAGATCGCACTTTTACCAACACCGTACAAGAAGTCCGTAAATTCTTGCCATTTTTGGATCGAATATTTGTTGAAACGCAATATTTTATTTACTACTTTACCTTAAGCGTTCTTTACTGACTGGTTATACTTGGGTGGTCGTTTCCTCGGTTTTGTTGTCTTCTCGCGATTAACGCAAACAGTATACTCGAAACAATAATACATATATTAAATAATGGCATCATTGAATAGCACTAACTTCAGAAATGCCTTCATAATAATTTTGAGAATCTATCTCTCTGCTAATGATGATATCGATGAAAGATTTGTTTCTAATTTATTAAGGGTATTTTGAAAATAGTATATACATAATCTGGATCTAATTCCAACAAACCAATTTATATTACTATAATGTAAATAAAACTTCGGTTTTTGATTTTCACTTTACTTTGTTAAACATAACAATTGTTTCGCCAAACAGAGTGGCTACTTCAGATGAGTAATTCAAACTGAAACACGTTATGTTGATGTAATTGTTATGTTTAACAAAATAAAGTGAAAATCAAAAACCGAAGTTTTTTTTTATATTATCGTTATGGATTTTCACCAAGTATCGGCCCAATCAATTGGTTAATTTATATTACCAAGACTAAACAGTTATTACAGATAATTTGTCAGATTTATTGGAAATTCATTATTACAATTTACATAGAAATATTTTATCACTTTGAATGTTCTCAGAAATTGTTAGATAAATTACCCATCAGTAACAATAAATTCAAAACAGGCATTTATAATTATAATATATATCAGTGGCGGCTCGTGAGGTTTTGGTTTGAGGAGGCTACAAGAGGTGTTAAAAAATACACCATAGGCGAAAATTTTTAGGATTTCAAGGTCAACCGCCTTATAATTTAAAGAAAATCAAAGTAAAACAAGCACCCTAAGCTATTAATTTGTTTTCACTTTCGAGTGTCTACCTTGAGACCTACAACTCCTATTTACAATATTCACAAAAACTCTTCTCAGCCAATTAATCAATTCACCTATTCATCAAATTTTTTTTTCTTTCACAAAATAGGTACATACCTACCTACTTAACGAATTTGTTAATAGCTGGTGAGAGCAAATAAAAAGTTATTATATATTTTTGAAGAATAGCGGGATTCTGCGATCTTTAACGTTAGCAAAATGATCTATAATGTCCTCATAAAATTTTTTGTCTTTCGCCAAAAGTTTTGCCAATTCCTTTCAATAGACAACAAACTAATATTTTTCAAACGATCCTGGCTCATTGAATTTCGTAAATAAGTTTTAATTCTCTTAAGAGTGGAAAACGAGCGCTCTACGGAAGCCGATGTCACCGGGATAGAAACAATTAGACATAAGAGTTTATAAACTTGGGGTAAATCTTGATTCAAATCATTATCAAGAGGGTATTTAATAGTCCTCACATGATTTTCATGTGTATTTTTGACAAAAATTTTCCAAAAGGTTATCTGGAAAATTAGCCGAAAATCCGGTTAACAAATTTTTATTGAGTAAGTCGAAGAAATGTAGTTGTTTCAAATCAGAGAACCTTATTTCTATTTGACCCCTAATAGTATCCAAAATTTCATAAAATATTTGCTTATAGTGAAGCTCCATATCTGCGTAACTGAATTTCTTTCGTTTTGGGCTAAATCGAGTCGTATCATCAGTAGTTTGAAATACAGAAAATAGTTTTTTAAAATAAACTTCTACACGAAATTCTGAATTTTTTTCCAAAAGAAACTTGAGCCGATTTCGTGAGTAAATTACATCTGAAAACTTGTGCTGTAAGATTTGAAAAACTATTTCTGTTTGTTCAAGAATTAATTTAAAGATGTTTAAAAAATATATAAATTCCTTATCTTGTAAGTAAGATATTAATCCGCGTGCGGTATTTAAAGTTACTTTATCGGTGAAAAATTCCTCACTTTCAACTATAGAATTAAATCCTCAAATCCTAAGCGGCCCCAAACAGAGACATTTTGTCTAGTAAAAAGTAAACACTGCCAACAAAATAATTTATTTTTTACCTGTGATCCGGTTAGGCAAGGATGTCTCTCATAATTTCTTGTATTAAAACCGCGGTTTTGTTGTCTGTTACGCTGCACCAAATTGTTTAATTCAGGGGTAGGTCGCAATGTTTTTATCAAAACTTTATCCTCATAACTTAGTGCACTAAAGTTGTGGGATAACAAATATTCCACTAAGTCACCATTGAAATTTTTGAAAATAATTTCAGTAACCAAACTCATTTTAAAACAATACGCGAGCAATATAAGTAAACACGTCGGCCATTAGTAACTACGATCACACTACGATTCAATTAATGCTTTCCAACGAATTCACTCGATGTCACGCGAAATTCTATAGTTGTGATTGGTCGACATTGTATGAGACTGGGTCTCTATCGGTGTTGCCATTTACATGTGTTTTGCTTTTCTATTGCAATTAAGTATTCATTCGGAGTATTTGCACCGTTGTTTGCTTTTCTGTGGCAGGCATAATGAACGTTGAGAATATATCTTCCTAAGCCTCCGCAGCGTTGCCACAAATCTTGAAATGAATGAAATGCAGTAAATGTAAATACCTTCTATCTTAATTAATAAATTATATTATATAATGTAGGTTGAAAGGAAGGTAGGTACATAAAATAATATGATTTTGATTAATATGAATATGCTGAATGCTGACTATTCAATATGATTTATTAGTGATACACGGAATATTATTGAGGAGGCTTAGCCTCCTTTGACTTGCCGCCCCTGATATATATATATATATATATATATATATATATATATATAGATACATATATATATATATTATATATATATATTATATATATATATATATATATATATATTTATATATATATATAATATATATATATATATATATATATATATACATATATATATATATATATATATATATATATATATATATATATATATATATATATATATATATATATATATATATATATATATATATATATATATATATATATATATATATATATATATATATATATATATATATATATTAATATATATATTTATATATAATTATATATATATATATATATATATATATATATATATATATATATATATATATATATATATATATATATATATATGTATATATATATATATATATATATATATATATATATATATATTTATATATGTACAGGGTGACCCAGAGCTACGTAATCGGTCGATAATTTTTTTGTCATTGAAGATATCGATATGAAATTTTCAGGCAAATATGATCTGACTAAGTCTATTTCTCAAAATTATTTTGAAGAAAATTGCACTTCCGGTTTTGCCGGAAGTGATATCAACTTTGATATTTAAAATGGAATACCCTGTACCTATATATTTTGATTTTCGAATTTCTTATGTGATTTATGATAAAATTGTCATAGCATCCTTTATACCTAAAATGAACAGCTTTCGAATTATTCATTTTTTTCGTAAAATTTTGACAGTTGCGTCTTCAACAAAAATAGGGTATAACTTCTTTGTAAGTAATATTGGTATGCGGTTTGGATATTTGTGACCTTGAAACATTTTTTTGTTTCTTCCTTGTCAAAATTTTCCATATTTCTAACTAATTACTTGATAAAATTTAAGATGAAGTTGGTAAATTTTAAACGTTAATAACCTTCTTATTTCTAATTGAATGCTATGTATATTTTTGCATCATTAAATTTGCTATTGAATTACCTTTCGAATTGTATAACCATTCCTTATAACTAAAGTTAATAATAACAAAGATATTTCACAATTTTGTAATAATTTATATATTTATATACCTGAGAAATCGTCTAGCGAGTTATTTTGACGTATCCATGGATACCAATAACAAAAATTATTTAAAATCTAATTGTGTCACCTTTTCTAGTATTTGTTCAGTTAAAATGGATTTTACGCGACAAGATATGATAATTATCTCAAATACAGTAAACCGTATTGAAGGAGCGGATCGAAATGTTCTGCTAGGTAGTAGAATTTATCATCAAAAATATTCTTATTCTGATTCAACTACGTTTTGTGATTCAGTTATTAATAAGCATTCTTGTCTTTCTGTATAACGTTGAAATGTATTATTTGGAGTAACTGTTGGATTATGTGAATGTATTCCTCTTGACCAAAATGATAATGTCGAACTTGTCATTGCAATTTGACATCAGTCTACTACAAACATATGTTGTTTATAAACAATAATAATTATTGAATATTAACATCTTAGAATTACTTTTTTTTCAATATATTTTCGGATATCAGCATAATGAACAGAAAGGGCGACACAATTAAATTTTAAACAATTTTTGTAATTGGTATCCATGGATACGTCAAAATAACTCGCTTTTCGATTTCTCAGGTGTATTGATATATAAATTATTACAAAATTGTGAAATATCTTTGTTATTATTAACTTTCGATATAGGGAATGAAAACTAACGTTTAAAATTTGCCAGCTTCACCCTAGATTTTATCAAGTAATTAGTTAGAAATATGGAAAATTTTGACAAGGAATAAATAAAACAATGTTTCAAGGTTACAAAAATCCAAACGGCATACCAATAGACCTACTAACAGAGAAGTTATAGCCTATTTTTATTGAAGGCGCAACTGTCAAAATTTTACAAAAAAAATGAATAACTCGAAAACTGTTCATTTTAGGTATAAAGAATGAAAAGACAATTTTATTATGAATTACATAAGAAAGTCGAAAACCAAAAGATATACAGGGTATTCCATTTAAAATAACAAAGTTGATATCACTTCCGGCAAAATCGAAATTGCAATTTTCTTCAAAATAATTTTGAAAAATAGATTTAATCAGATCATATTTGTCCTGAAAATTTCATATCGATATCTTCAATGATAAAAAAATTATGGACCGATTACGTAGCTCTGGGTCACCCTGTACATATATAAATATATATATATATATATATATATATATATATATATATATATATATATATATATATATATATATATATATATATATATATATATATATATATATATATATATATATATATATATATATATATATATATATATATATATATATAAGTATGATGAGAATTACCAGACACATATTGCAAAAATAGGTAACTTTCCACCATTGTAAACATTTCAGGTATATTTAATATCTGACACAGCCGCGCTTTTACCTGATCCCGAAAGGGTAGATTCGTCGTACTGCCGAAATTCTCGCTCTATGATGTATTGCGAACCTGATTTGAAGATATTTCCTTCGATGACAAAACACCAAGGGAGGTAGAAAAATATGTAAAATTTGTGTTAGCTACAGACTCTCAGTTTGAAGATATTAGAAACTATTTATGACCTGATTTTGAATCGAATAAGTCAGGTGCGACTTACAGACAGCTTTATTCAAACTGCAGCTTCCATCATTATGATTTTTTCGTAATCTGGAACTACTATCTTATTCTATGGATTTATGGGATTGCTTATATATCACAAAAATTGAAATCAACAAACGAACGTTTCTCAACATCAACACAATCAACCTATCAAATGTCAACCCTTTATTGTAAAAAACAATTTCGCGAATCGCATCGTTTACAAATTTTGGTACTTTCGTTCTGCAATGGCATTAATCCCAGTTACCAAATTTCACTCATTCGACTCGATGGGAGCCACTGGAGATGTCAATATGTACCGGGAATATATATTATATATATATATATATATATATATATATATATATATATATATATATATATATATATATATATATATATATACATATATATATATATATATATATATATATATATATATATATATATATATATATATATATATATATATATATATATATATATATACGTTCAGAAAGATTTCCGCGGTCGGAAGTATTTGAAAAACATGGTTCTCGGAATGAACCGCGTAAAAGATTTGAAAAATCTCGACGTTTCGGCTCCTTTTGCGAAGCCATCTTCAGGAGAATTAGAAGGAAAATAATTCAGATACGTAGCCTCAATCTGCCTACTCCACGAATCGAATTAGGAGTAATCAGAAACAATACGATTGCGTGGTCACAACCACCCTACTCCACCAACCGTACTGCTTCCTGTCAACTCTGAAGTCTCAACCTGCCTACTCTCAGTTGACTCTGAAGAGTAGGCTGAAATTGCGATTCAATGCTATTGAAAATTATATGACGGTTCTTAATTAAGTAGGTTTAACTACAGGGTACCAATATTTGAAAAAAAGATTTACACAAAAACAGAACCTGTATAACATAAACATCTAAACCATAGTAGCAAACTAAAAAAAAACTTGTTTTAAATTCATCTAATTTATAGTCAATACTTTTTATTTTCTTTACTTCGAAGAAAGCTATTATGTTGACAGAAAATATATTTGAACTTTTTTTTCTAATTGGAAAGTATATATATATATATATATATAGGACAGGGAATATCTCGAGATCCCGAGAGAAGTAGAGAATTGTAAATTTGTAAGTTTTGGTGCACTGTTTTTGATATTATGCTACCCAATGAGCTGTTTGTTGTCGGTCACGTGACATCAGATTCAAAGTTATCCATGGAACAACCTATATATTTTGGCATTTCTATGTGCCTTCCGAGGAAATGAATCCAGCAAACTATTGCACTTGTGGTCTAAAACGATTAATTTATGAAGTAAAAGTACTTCACTATTCTTTGTCCCATGACGATTAGTACAAACATCTGAACAGAGCATTTAGCAAATTATTTGAGTTAAGGGTCACTCTGTATACATATTTGGATAGTCCTATAGTTTTTGTGATGAGTAAAAGAAGGCAAAAGAGGTGACAATAAATTTAAATAATTTGGCAATTTCCCGTTTCAGACTTTGTCATAACCCTTCGTGAGGTAGAGAATAGTGAGTACCTGTAGTTCTTAAATTAATCGTTTTAGACCACAAGTATGATAGTATGTTGGAATCGTTTTCTCGGAAGGACTATAGAAATGCCAAAATATACAGGTTGCCCGATTAATAATTTTGAATCTGATGTCACGTGACCGATAACTAAAAGCTGTGTGGAAAACATAACATCAAAAACAGCTGCACCAATTACTTTAATTTACAACCCCAAAATTATAATTCTCTACTACTCTCGGCTTTCGAGATACGTGGCGAAACGTCAACTTTTTAATAAAATCGAGTTCTTTTAGATTCAACAAGCCTGTTATTGCTAATAATTATCAAGAGATTAGAAATAGTTCACAGGCAACAACAATTCGAATAAATATATATATATATATATATATATATATATATATATATATATTAATATATATATATATATATTATATATGTATATATATATATATATATATATATATATATAAATATATATATATATATATATATATATATATAATAAGTCCGATTATTATTATTAAATTTATATTGTTATTGCTATTTCTCGAATATGTGTGATTGTCTGAATATGCACACTATCTAGTCTTTTTACATAATTAATTATGTTGTTTCAGTAGCGTGTTGAAGTTTTGTGGTCATTTTATTAATTTCATCATTTTCAGCATACCGAAATGAAGGTACCTACATGTATATATTCTAATGGCATGAGTGACAGGTGATATCCCAAGAATAGGAAGAGTTCAGAAGGATAACGATATTTTTATTTTTTTTTATATTGCTCATGATCTTAAACTGATTCGGTATTCGATATTCTGTATATTTGGCTTGAAATCTGAACAATACGCTTTGCCACTATTTCAACTTTAAATAACAAGGAGATTACCAATGCGATGAGATCACTGAAAACAACACAAAATTGCGTACTAAAATCTGGCGATGAATATTGAACTCTTTCAATCTGTGACTTATTTCAAAGTGTTATATAGTTATCGTTCAAACATATGCATTCGCGTTATGTCCCTTATAGGAAATAGATATAAATTGGTTATATTAATACAATGGTTAATAAAAACAATTTACACGTTCATCATATAATAAGCATAACCAACGTTTTTGATTACATTTCTCCGATAAATCCAATACAAGAAATAAATAAATAACGAAACGGAAAATACAAATATGCCTACAAATAATTAGTAATATGTAAGCACAACAACAACATTGCTTAAAATTCATGAAAACAATAAATCAGGAATGTTTTAAATTTATTGTGGTGATTGTGATAAGTTTTACACTTGTAGAACTTTCAGAAGCTTTCAGACCTGTATTTAGGAACACAAACGGAGCTTTGTTAATCAAAAGTCGGTTCATATTATGCAAACCATTCAATCCACGAAAACCACACATTCAATTCAGACTTCAATTAGCAATGCTGAAACCAAAGGACTTAAAATAAATTTCCTAGAATCGTTACAGATTAATCAATACCTACTCACATTTAGATCTCCTTATTAGTCCTTATGAATAGCCAAATTGATCATACTACAAGCCCCTTTCTTAATCTGTTCAAGATTATCTGGAACTATCTGACTTGCAGTTTATAATAGAATTTTCTATCTTAATAATTCTTTGTAATCATTCATCACTTCATCAGCCAGATCATAGGAAACATTTGTACGTGCAAATGCAAATAAGGAGGAATGAGATCGAATTATTTATAGTAGAAGGGAGGTGAGGTGAGGTTCATAGCATGATTAAACGTTCGCTTTTTATTTGAAATCAGTGAGGAAACCTCTGAGAAAAACTCATGGTATACCAGGCTACTCCGAGGTACGAACCCGGGGCTTTCTGAATACTAATAAACGGGCATGACTGTTCGGTACCTACAAAGTAAGCAATTGGTAAAACATAATAAACGATACGCCCCCTACCGGTGTCGAATATTACTAGAGCATGGGCCATAGATTGCTTTGTTCACATCTGTTTACGTGTATTTTATATGAGAAGTTGTTGAGTTTTAATTGTGTTTTGGATCATTTACAAACGTTCAGAAGAGATGAATCACTATTGTTGTGTATCCTATTGTTCATCTTGGGCAAAAAAACTCGAATATAGCTTACATACCTTTCCGAAAACTGGATAATTCAAAGTTGCATTCCAAACAAAGTTGGGAAACAAGGAAATGATGGACAGAAGAAAGGTGTGGATTCATAACTTGATGATTGAAAAAAATGTCTGAACATAAGAGAGTTGTTCTTTACAGTTTACTGAGAATAATTATTTTCCCTGCAGTAAGTTTGTGGATTTTTCCATATAGAATTATACCAACTAATGATGTGCAATTTTCAGCTAACCGAAAACGTAGAGTTTTTGAAGTCCAATGCTATTCCAATGAAAAATCTTCCACTTTTATCGGAATCTGAACCTGAGCCATCATCCAGAGATTCTAGATAATTGTATTTTCTTTCATGTAACAACCAGAAATACTATTAAAATAATAATAACAAATAATGATTATTTGCACAACCAAAATAACAGTTTATCATAACATCAAGAATATGAAATAAATCTTGACTCTATAATATGTAAAAACTAAAATATTATTATTATTATATAATTATATAATCAGGAAAACAGAGATTCTATCAAAAAAACCAGATTCTCAGAAGTCAACCGTTCTTTCAGGAGAGCTGTTATACGTCAGGAAAATTTAAAAAATATAATAACTCATTACGTTCAAACCATTCAAGCAGAGTATTAATGTTAATTCTTCTTTTATTTCATGTTGTTTCTTTCAGTTTTGCTGGTAAGTACTTAGTTTTGTCCATTATACTCAAAAATTCTTCAGTTCGTAATGAAAGTAGACATGTCAGAGATGTTTTCTTGAAACTTTTGAAAGTTTTTTTATTTTTTAAATAAAAAGGTGTTTTTTCATACAGCCCTTTCATGAGGTATACATAGTTCCTCTAACCAATTAATTTATTCGTCCTCTACTTTATTTTATTATTGATTTTCATGTTCAATGATAAAAACTCAGTGTAAATTTCAACTTGATGTAGGTAGGTTATCTACCGTTGAACAGAGATAATATTGTCCTCAATCGAAACACAATGAACCACTGGAAAATACGAAGTCCAAAAAAACACAAATTACGAAGCTAAACGTTCGAAAACTCAAAATGAAATGAGCGTAAATACCATTACCAATCAATGTAAACAAACACCTAATGGCCCATGCTTCTACGATCTTAATTTCGGACGCCAATAGACGTGGAGAAATTAAATTTCAAATACGATCGAAGCTTATGTCCTCAACATCTTCTACGTATACAGCTCTGGGTCGAAGTCTTCCCAAAGCACGTCGTATTTCGTTGGGCAAAAAACGCGGGGTACGTTGCGTGCATCCGCTCGTCATAGCTGACGTAGCTCGCGGTGATAATTTGACGGGACGAAATGACAGCGGGGCCCTGCGGTCGGTCGGGGCGCGGAGGGGAGCTCGCGGGTAGTAAAAAGCGGCAAACGACAGCCGTTAAACGGCGAGATAAGAGTGAACCCGTAGCACATTCATAACGCGATATTGTGATCGCAAGCTGCATTTGGCGTTTTTGCATTGTTTCTTGTTCTTGTTTTGCCGGTCGGTCGGCGCTGCGGGTCCCTCACGACGGCGGCAGCCGCGGCCCATCTTGTTCCGTTGGGCCGGCCGATGCGGCGGTCGATCGACGTGGCCTCGAGATTCAACAACGTTCTGGGTTCTCAGGGACGAACTGGCCAGTTTTTCGAAACTCATTAAACAATAAAGAAAAACCAACAATCATCATCGTCATGAAAATAAAAATTGTAATAAGCAAAATGAGAAAAAAAATAATAAGTGAAATTACCTTGAGAATTTGTATTAACAAGATTAAAGTCAACTTATCTGAAATATTTAACATGCAAATATCCAAATTAACAGTACGCTCTTATAGTATAGATAGAATTAATTTTCTGATCGTTGATGAATTTAAAATTTTCTCCGACAAATCCGTTCGTGGGGTAAAATAAATGCGGTATTATTTAAAAAGAACAAATTTTTATATAGATTCATAACATCAATGAAACAGGGATGTTGTCTAAGATAAACGAAATATGCAAACACATATATCAAAATTGCAATCGATTCGTGAGATTGATAAGGGATATTAGGTACCCCAAGCTTTATCAAAATAATGTTTTTGATTCATCAGTTATACACCGGTGCTCTCACCTTTGACCTTTGAGTGTTTCAGATTAAGTCCATGGTGATATATATATATATATATATATATATATATATATATATATATATATATATATATATATATATACCTATATATATATATATATATATATACCTATATATATATATATATATTATATATATATATATATATATATATATATATATATATATATATACGCGGTACCCGCGTTACGGTTCATAACATAAGTGCCCGCGCGGTGTTTGAGAGATGCCACTGCCATTTTGGGTATAAGAAAATATGAAAAGCTAAGTTTATCCAATGTTTTATTGAAAACATCATCAAAAACTAAAATCATTACAATAGTTTCGTAGTAATGGTGCTAATTAACTGAACACTTCCTATGTAATTTGTTAACACTTTAAAAATATACTGCCGAAAATGGCACCACCCTCTGAATGCTGGGAGCATTTCGTCTATTGTGACGTATTTTCCTACTGAATAATATTGTTGACAATACAAATATTTCAAATATCTCGCGAATTGGTGCTAGCTTATCATAAACTTTTCGTTCATTTCACGTCAATTTGTCATCAAAACGAATAAATTGTAGCAGAAATTGAAAACGATTACGAGACATTGTCAGGCGAAATACTTCAATACCGGAACCGTCTGTAGCCCATAATCTTGTATTCAGCTTACTATTTCTGTGGACACTAGAAGACCAATAAATGCCTTCACTTCAATCGAGTCAGTAGGTTTACAATCTCTTTCTCTGCTAAAATATTCCCTGGTTGACAGTATATGTTTATTAGTATTCTGCACGATAATAGTGATCAACTCTTCAGGAAAAAATAAGTGCCAAAATTGTAATGGAGATTTTGACTTTTTAGCTGCATCTTTCACGCCAGGCAACTGGCTGATGATATTATGGAAACGAGTTCTTGCTGTGCGTGGGGGACGATCTAATTTCCACTCGGTTACTCGATTCTTACCAAGCACTAGATTTTTTTCTATTTGAATATATCCTTTACTTTCTTCGCCACCAGAAGTGATTTCTTGTTCGGTTTCTGAATTCTCAGACTGTTCTTCTACGTTGTCCTGATCAGATATATCACTAATATTATCATTAGCTTCTGACTGATCTGAATCAGACATAGCTGATTATTTCATCAATTCTTCGACATCTTTAGGTTTATAGAAACGAAAAATTCTTTTTTGATACATCCAGAATATAAATACGGTGATACAGTAAATTACTGACTTGGTAAATATGAAATATATCATACCTTTGAAAAGTTAATTTTCACACAAGCTAAAACACCAGCACCCGCGTGGAGTCTTCGAGACGCCCAGCAAATAAAATCTGTTATATATATTTTAATTGGTATAAAGTTATCGCCTAGGTTTGGCGTCTTGGAAGTTACTGTTATTAAATTTATTCACGGTGATGATTCGGAACTGGTTCATAACCATTTCGCCATTGACACATATTCGATTCTGAACCATTTCCGAATTATTTTAAAACTACGATATATACGAACCTATAGTTGGGTTGATTCATCGAACTGGTGGAACCAATTCCGAACTAGTTCGACTTTATCCGCGAACGGAGAAATCAAAATAAAAATTCGGAATAGTAGGGAATCCTTAATGCGGAAAAAGTTCGGCTCTGCAAACCTATCCGAAGAAAGATTCGGTGTCGTCTTATCTTCCAGGCAGTGAAAGAGAGATCTGCACCCGCACCAAAACGAACGGATGGATGATTTTGTTTCGTGCGAATTGAGGCTCAGAGACGCCAACGCGGTCGTTTACTGCCTCGTTGTGCATCGACAACACACAGACATAAATACATTAGCGCGGTGCTCCACTCTTATAAGGCTACGTTCAACAATAAACAGAGTAATAGGCCGGAAAATTTCAAACGCGCTATGGAACACGCCGAAATGTTTTTCGAAATTTTCAAAATATTAATGCCTCTCCATGAACTTCGATAACCGAGCACCTATTGAGTAGGCCATATTGGCAAATGTTCGTGAAACGAAACCGATTGAATGGTTTCAGTCTCCGCTTTTAGGAAAATAATAGACTATTGAACTGTATCGAACGAATTTATATATATATATATATATATATATATATATATATATATATATATATATATATATATATATATATATATATATATATATATATATATATATATATAGAAGAAGGGTAGTCTTTGCTGACTAGTTAGGATACAATTAGGATAATAATATTGGGTATAGCAGCAAGCAAAACGTGTACTCTTATAACACTATATTATATTGCTTAAATAAGAAAACTGATTTAAATCATCTTAGTGAAATTTATTCCTTTTTGTTGGATTTAGATAAAAACATCCTTTTGAGAGATATCGAATGAGAGAAGAGTTGTTGTTTTTTTCCTTTTCTGAGTCATTGATACTTCTGGCTAATTTAATTGTTAGCAGTGACCAATCTGTGAACCATAATTATCATATTTTCACATTGGAGTTTTCTTGTTTTGATATTCTCTATGTCTACTTTCTTGATCAAGATGGCTGGTCGCGTCTCTTTTTCAGTCAATATGTAATGACGAAGTAGATCGTTATATTCTATTAGTTTTTAACTTAATTTAACTTCAACAATGTTTAATTCGTCTAAATTTAATTGTGTTTTTGTTTTATCTTATTGTGACCAATTTACCGTAAAATGTTAATGTTAGTTGAAGACCAACACATTTTGTGTCCTCGATCAATAATGCTGTATAGAAATCAATAATGCTGTATCTCGATTTTTACATCTTTTGCAATCATTCTCAAAGACACAGTGAGTATTGCTACTGTTGACCGTTATGGAGCATTTCTTGATTTTCTTTTGTGCTTATTTTGTAGCTTCCCTGAAGATGACAATAATCATTGTCGAAATATCGGAAATATAGTGTTATAAGAGTACACGTTTTGCTTGCTGCTATACCCAATATTATTATCCTAATTATATATATATATATATATATATATATATATATATTATATATATATATATATATATATATATATATATCTATATATATATATGTATATATATATATATATATATATATATATATATATATAATATACATACAGTGGCGGATTTAGATATTTCCCGCTAATAGGCTATTAAAATTTTGCCGCCCCTACCGTCCTTTACAATTCGATACTCTAGTTCACAATCATATTAATTATATTTTTTTGTCAATTACCTACATTGCAACTTTATTTGTGGACTTGTGGACTGTGTCAATTCCTAGACATCATACTTTTATTACTCAACGATTGCACAAGAAATATTTTTTGGGCATATTTCTGGGATAATAAATGCTCATTCATGTACTAGTACTACTGATAAGGCAAGGTAAAGTATACGTTGATCACACAATAATGTAGGTACATTCGATAAACGTGATTAAACTGCGTTCACTTACAGTTTAAAAACAATATACTTATTCATTTATCTGGTAACAATCCGGTTGATGATGATAAATTTCAATTAATTAACTTCTGAAAGTTTTACAATACCTTTTGCGCGATTTTTTGTCCGCAAAATTATCAATTATATCGTCATATGAAATTGTATTCATTAGTTCTGACTCTATGCACAAAAGGGATTAAGGCGTTAGCTTTGCTTGACTTAAGGTAGATCTTAGGTAACTTTCCACCCGTTTCAAGTAGAAAAAGCTTCTTATACCCAAACAGAACCCAAAAAAAAGTATTAAAATTCACATTTTTGAGCTCAAAAATTAACTTGCTATTAGCTCAAAAATAGCGGCGAGTTACAGATTTTTCGATAATTTTCTCGACGATATCTCCGGAATGGATCAACCAATGTTTATAGAATTAAGTCAAAATTTGCTAGAATTTAGTCTCCAGACTTTGGGGAAAAAGTGGCGGGGAGGTTCAAAGCGGAGGCAAATGATCTTAAAATTTATACCTAATGATCAACATATCCACCTTCTTAGAAATTTTAAAGGGCGATAGAGCTTGTCAACCGGTTTTTGCACCCAAATGTTGATTATGTTGATAATAAGAAAGTGCTTTTTGGCGTTATAAATTCCTTTCTCTTACCGCCGCTAATTTTATGTAGAGGTTTCTTCTAGATTTATCAAGTTTTGCGCACGTCCACAAGCTCTGCAGATTGAGTTAGATGGTTGAATTTTGGTGTGTGGATTGAGTTTATGTCAGGGAAGTGTCTTATCAGAAAATTTCCTCAACCGCCGCCTTTTTAATGTAGAGATTTCATGTTTCTTCGTGGGTTCTGAAGTTTTGCTCACCTCCACAACCCCTCCAAATTGACGGGGATCAAGAATTTGTATGAAATGAAAATACAGGGTCCGGCAAAATGTATTACCTATTCTGTTTCGTTAATATCAAACCAAATACCAAGTATTCCCTTTGGTGGAATTTTTATATGGAAAAGAAGGCTTTGGAGAAATTGTTGACAGTTGTCAAAATGCCGCGTTGATTGACAGAACATCGCGTTTTTTGTGTCGCGAAATTTATTGAATTTAATTCCATTACAGCCGTTCAAAGGTGTTTTCGACGTCAATTTAATGTCCGACAGTGTCCGTAGCGGAAGACCATTACAGTTTGGATTCATAAATGGAGGACAGGGGGATCCGTTTTAGACAAGAAGGCAAGTGGAAGGCCAAGGTCTGCCTGCAAAGCACTTAATGAAAACCAAGTTAGAAATGCAATTATCGCTAGTCCGAAAAAATCTGTCGTTAAACATGCTACAGTTCTGAATTTGTCTGAGCGAAGTAAACGAAGAATGTTAAAGAAAATGAATTTTCACCCGTACAAGATCGCAATAGTTCAGGAAATAAATGATCAGGATAAGATTAATAGACTTGAGTTTTGTCGCCTTCTTCATACCAATTATCAAGGTATTGAAAACAATATTTTTATGAGCGATGAGGCTCTCTTTTATTTAAACGGTGATGTAAATAAACAGAATTGTAGTTATTGGGCCCAAGAGAATCCACGCGAAATTCACCAGCGTCCATTACATTGTCCCAAAGTAACTGTATGGTGCGCCATCTCCTCGTCTAGGATAATTGGTCATTTTTTTTGAGAAAAATGGTCAGACAGCAACAGTTACTACTGTGCGCTATGTTCAAATGTTACAGACATTCTTCTTACCGCAAAACGAAATTGGACACTACTGGTTTCAACAGGATGGCTCAACAAGCCATACGGCAAGAATAAGCATGGATATTTTGCGACAGTCTTTTCCAAACAGACTAATTTCTAGGAATGGTATCATTCCTTGGCCAGCAAGATCGCCGGAACTTTCAGCACCAGATTACTTTCTCTGGGGCAGGCACGTATCCAGGGGAGGGGCCCGGGCCCCCCCCGAAATCCCGAAATTTGAAAATTTTTTCCATTCGATATATGAATATTTTTCTTGCACAATAAACAATAATAGATTAAACGCCACGTACTGATTTGAGATTGATGTGTGATTCGCCTTACCCTGAATTTATCCAAATAAGTCCACATTTTTGAGTGATTTTCGTCTTTGAGCCCCCCCCCCTCCGAAACGAATTTCTGGATACGGGCCTGCTCTGGGGCTATTTACAACATAAAGTGTTTGCGAATAAACCCAGAAAACTAACTCCCATCTTTCTAGTTTAAGAATACATGTTCTTTTGTTTTGTTATTAAAATGAATAAATTTTTATAAGCAATATAAAATCGGTTGTTCATTTTGCCGGACCCTGTATAAAAAAATGCGACCTCTGCTCTTCACGCGTTTTTAATATTTCAACTTAAAATACGGAGAGTCCGTTTAAGGAAGACGCATATTTCAAAATGTTGTATTTGTATTTATTTCACTGAAGCACCTGATACAAACTTGCCTAACTTAATGATACACTTAAATATAAGTAACACAAAAATTTAAAAAAAACTAGCTTAATAAAAAAGGTTGTCAACGAGTTTGAGTTCTTAATATTCATTGATCACAAATAGATACGAGAATTAACTAACATCGAAAATTTTCATATTGGCTACAGTTTACATTAAGGAGAGCTTCAAAAGGAACTTGGCGTTTTTTGCGATGCCTCATATGACATCAAAAAATTTTTGAAATTCGTGGTCCAGGCGGTGTAAAACGCATAAAAAACTACTACCGCGCCTGACTGTTGACTATCGATATGCTGCAATAGACTATATTATTTTCGGGGAAAATACGATACAAACAATGGAAAACTACGACGAAGCAGAAACCATGAAAATATCACACTAATCGGAGGAGCTAGACAACAGAACTATAAAACGAACCCACATCATTATTCACAGAAACATAGAACTGAAAATCAAGGAAGAAAAAATCAAGGCAATACCTTGAAACATTTAAAAACAGAGAAATATTGAAGATGTAGTAGTAAAAACAATTTGTAACCGTGGGATATAAGTAGCTCAAACCAAAAAACGAATTTATATTCCTTGAAGGTAGTTACTAGAGGTATATCGGTCAAGCCAGTTAGAGGTTTTAAAACAAGGTAGATTGCCTTCACCGATCCATTTCGATACCTGTGTGTCGCAGGGGGCCATAGTTGAAAGCCTTTCCTGGTAAATACTAAATATTCAACGTTGGAATAATGTGGAAAATGCGTTCTATTCAAATATTGATGGAGCAATGATCTGGCAATTCAATTTTAGAGGAAACTATTAAATTTGTCCCTTCGTTCGTGAAGTAATTATGAAGATTTTGTGCGAAAAGTTTTTCGTAATATAATAACAATAATAAAAATCTATACATATTCAATTGATTCGATGAGCATGACGTAATTATTGTGAACATTTCGAAGCTTGTTAGGTATTCAAGTTTCACATTATATTATTTTATTCACTTTATCAAAATCCGAGAAAATAAAAAAGTAAAAACCAAACTAGTTTTCGTTACTATTTCGTGAAGAAAAAAATTATATGCATGTCTTTAATAATAAACAGTAATAGAAAGAATATAAAATAACTAGCTACTTCTATTAATTTTTAACCAGATAGAATAATTTAGTTTGATAAATTGACTATTACTTTGTATGCCATTAAAAATTTTAATTTTAAGTTGTTGAATAATACGTTTATGGTAGTATTTACCCCGAAAATAATATACTTTTGCAGCGTATCGCGAGTCAACAGTCGCGTGCGGGAGTAGTTTTTTATCTGTCTTAGACGTTCTAGACCACGATTTTCGATATTCTTTTGATCTCTGTTATATGTGTATATATAAATATATATATATATATATATATATATATATATATATATATATATATATATATATATATATATATATATATATATATATATATATATATATATATATTTATATATATATTTATATTTATATATATATTATATATACATATATAAATATATATAAATAAATATATATATATATATATATACATATTTATATATATATATATATATATAAATATGTATATATATATATATATATATATATATATATACAGGGTGTTCCAAAATTGAACGTACAAACGAAAAGAGGAGATTCCTTAAGTAAGTTTGAGAAAAAAAGTCCCATTAACATGGGGTCGCAAACGTTTCGTTTCCGAGATACAGAGTGTTGAAGTTTGAATTTTTTTCAAGTTTTTTTCTCATAGTAATGAGGACTGTTCAATAGTCTATTGAGGTACCACTGACAAAAATTAATTCTCGGATGAAAATCTCGAGGCAGAAGAGCTTGCACCCTCTGAATGTGATAGAGATATAGCAGAGAATCCCGCAAGATCCGCAAAACAGCTTGATGACTTGCATTCAAAAGTACACTAATTTTTCTTGTACTGGTTCTATTTCGTTCATAACTGCCTCTTCGAGTTGTGGTGTTCTCACACTGCGTGGTCTACCGGCATTAATTTTTTTCGTGGAAAAAGATCCAGCTTCTGAAAGACGCCTATGAATATCAGAGAACATTCGATGATCTGGTATCCCTCTATTGGGATAGCGTTCCATGTAAAGACGCTTAGCTTCTCTTGAATTTCCATTCGCCAGACCATACATGAAATGCATGTCAGTCATTTCGGAATTCGTGAAATTCGGCATGCTTTGATATTAAAATGTGTAGAGGTTTTAATTTTCTGATCAAATATTGTTATGAGAGTCATAAAAATCGTAATGAAAATAGTAGTCTACATTCAAGAAAATAGATAGACACAATTACAACCACCTTTACTTTTCAAAACACAAACGTTAAATAATTTGATGTGTCAAAACTGACACTGAATACAATCACCACAGCTTACTAACTTAATTTTATGATAATTTGGATTTTTCCGAGGATTTCGAGAGAATCGTTCAAAATTTTTATTCTTGAAATCGGTAGCAGATACGACAAAACTACAAGAGACCGAAAAGTTTAGTATAACAACAAAGCTTCTTTTCACATTTTTTCAAATTAACAGTTGCTCAACAAAAAAAGTTCTTGAGGAAAACAGGTGACAGTGTTCCAGAAAAAATATCACCCTGTAGATCTGCTATCCAAATTGCCATGTCACGTGGTGAGAACTCTCAAATGTAATATCTATGCCAAATTTCAGTTGAATATCTTATAAAGTGTAGATACTATGAGAAAAAAACTTGAAAAAAATTAAAACTTCAACACTGTGTATCTCGAAAACGAAACGTCTGCGACCCCATGTTTACGGGACTTTTTTTCTCAAACTTACTTAAGGAATCTCCCCTTCTCGTTTGTACGTTCAATTTAGGAACAACCTGTTATATATATATATATATATATATATATATATATATATATATATATATATATATATATATATATATATATATATATACAGGGTGATTCATTGAGGGTGGCGACCGGCCGTATCTCGGAAACCGTATGTCCTTAGAATTTGGGGAAAAAAATTCTTATATAAAAATCTGCCCTAAAAAAACGATTAAAAATGGTTTTATTGGGAGTCCATATTTTTTCCGCTAGGTGGCGCAATCTACCACTTAATAAAATATAATTGGATTTTTTACGAAATATTCTCCAATTTAGGCTGGTAAAAAAATATCAACTTTAGAAACTACTATCCTAATTCTACAACTTTTGTTGAAGTCATTTTTCTGTATTCCTATTCTGAAATGGTGGGGGAAGTTCTCTTTCTTTTGACATAAAAAACACTGTAACTCCATAACGCATGAACCGATTTTCGAAAACGTAGACTCTATGTACAGAGTATTGAATGTAGATTTGCGAGTAAGAAATAACAAAAACACTTTTAATTTTCCAATTGGCAACTAGAGGGCGTAATGTAACACCTAGCTCTATTTATGATTTTTCTTGAGAAATTTCAAATGGAACGCTATAAATCTAACTAGGCTTAACAAAAAGCCAAATTTGATGACTTATTGACCTGTCAACCGTGAACTGATATCTTTGTTCATTCCAAAGATATTTGCATTTTTTTGATGAGTGTTGGCGATTGTTGGCTCGCCTGTAAGGTGGACGAGATTATGTTGCTAAATATTGTTTTGACAATAAAATAACAAGTAGAAACACAAAAATATTTTATTAACATTACATAATGAAACAAATACTACATAACTCATAACAGAAATTTCTAAAACGCTCCCACTCATATCTCATTATTTCAAATACTCAAAATGCTTGCCAGTATTTGCTTTGAACTATTTCGGATAAAAATTTTCCGGTAAAAATTCAATCCCAAATCTCTCAAACGGTCTCTCATAGTTTTATGTTCATGGACGAGCTGCAATATTACGAATGATGTTAAACTGTTGAGAGATAGATGTTTCAAAAGTCAGCAAGTTACCTATAGAAATGACACTAATGTTTTATGATTGTTTACTTTTAAGTATTTATTGCTGTCAAATTTACAGCATGGAATTAGCCCAGACAAAAATTGTAGACCAGATAATTATCTATAAAAAATTTCAAAATACACTTTTATCTAAGAGTCGCCGTTTTTGAGAGATAACGATTCAAAAAGTTGAGAGAGTTGTAATCGTCATAATATACACGTTTCAACGCCACCTTTAAGCTAGTGTTTTTTTGCATTTCTTTAAACTTTCTGAATCTTAAAAACGGTGGCTCTGAAGAAAAAATTTATTTAAACGTTTTTTATAGATAATTAGGTGATCTACAATTTTTTCTAGACTAATTCCATGATAAAACTTACTGCTTTGCTGAAAATAGCAAAAAACCCGGTTTTGTGACATTCGACCCCGAGTAAATTTTTTTGCACGTATCAGATCGATGAGAACTTTTTAGATTTCATTTATTAGGCATCTTTCAGACGATGACGCAGTATCCCAGACGCGCGTATCTCAGAAACAGAAAAAGCATGCAGTTAAATTGTATCTTACACACGGCATTCGGCAACGCATACAGTATCGCGCGACAGAATTTTTGAATCTTCGACTTTCAGCCGCCCGGCTACGAACGAGTATCCGGGATACAGAATTATCATGGTGGCTTATGGATCTCTTCAGACATGCATACTTGTGCGATGCAAAAAGTTCGATTTCAGAGGCGGTCAGTATTTTTATTCAGAAATATTAAATATATGCCACAACAGAACGCACTCTTCAATATTCATTTTATGATAGCGACTGCACCGCACTGAAATTTGTATTTGTAATAAAAAAGTATGCCAAAAGAGTATCGGGATAGTCTGCGGCTGTGACTTAAACAGGGTGATGCGTTATCTCCACTACTTTTTAACCTTGTATTGGAGAAAGCCATGAGGTCGGCCGAAATAAAAACAGAATTGCTATCGGTTCAAGGCCCCAAGCTGTTACTCGCATATGCAGATGACATAGATCTCGTTGGAGACTCCATCCTATCTACGAAAGACATTTTCAACAAGGTGGAAAGAGCAACAAGTGAAGTAGGGCTGAAGATTAATGAAGAGAAGACGAAATATATGTGTGTAAATAGAACGACACAAAGAGACAGAATAGGACAAAATGTGACGATCAACACCTTTAATTTCGAAAGAGTACAACGTTTTGAGTATCTGGGGGCCGTAATCACAGCGGACAACGATGTTACCGAAGAAATAAAAGACAGTATCCAATCTGCAAACCGCTGTCTATTTGCACTGAATAAGCTCATAAAATCAAAAAATCTCACAAGAAGTTCAAAGATCAAAATCTATAAATCCATCGTCAGACCTGTAATAACATACGGATGCGAAACATGGACCATGACCAAAGCAAACGAAGAAAAGCTCAGACGCTTTGAACGAAAAATACTTAGAAAAATTTTCGGACCTCACCATGACATCACCACAAACCAGTATAAGATCAGAACCAATATCGAATTAAAAGCACTTTACAACGATGCCGATATTGTCCAAGAAATTAAATCACAGCGACTAAGATGGGCAGGCCACGTGCACAGAATGCATAACGAAAGACTTGTAAAACTGGTATTGGAGGAGATTCCCACAGGCAAAAGACCACTCGGACGTCCCAGAATGCGATGGAGAGACAACATCCAAGCAGATCTCCGGAAAATGAACATTCCATTTGACCCTAGGTTGATGGAAGACCGAACAAATAGGAAAAAAGTTGTGCAGTCAGCCAAGACCCACCCAGGGTTGTAGCGCTACGTGATGATGATGATGATGTGATCGGTGTCCCGTATACAGAATCCCGCATACAGTATCCTCGTCTGAAGAGGTCTAATGGTGTTTCGAACAATTTTACCAATTTTCAGCTGGGTGCGAATTTTTGTAACTTCACTCCTATATTTTGGTCCAATTTGACCGGAGTAGTTTTGTTTCATTATGTAATGTTAGTAAATTATTCATGATGTGTTTCTACTCGTTATTTTTTTTTCACGACAATTTTAGCAACATAATTTCTCTTCCACCTTACAGGCCGAGCCAACAATCGCCAATACTCATCAAAAAATGCCAATATCTTTGGAATGAAAAGATATATCAGTTCGTGGTTCTGACAGGTCAATAAGTCATCAAATTTGGCTTTTTGTTAGCTAGTTAGATTTCTAGCATTGCATTTGAAATTTCTCAAAAAAATCATAAATAGAGCTAGGTGTTACATTACGCCCTCTAGTTGCCGATTGGAAAATTAAAAGTGTTTTTGCTATTTGTTACTGAAATCTACATTCAATACTCTGTGCATAGAGTTTTTGTTTCCATACATCCATATCAAATCAAATGAGCTGAAATTTTTTATGTAGGGTTGTTTTCGAAGCATAACGAAACTATCAAATTTTGGGCAAATTTTTCAAGCCGCTGCCATTTTTGCGTAAATATTTATTTTTTTCATATATCTACCTATATACTTATCCCGTTACAAATTGGCATCACCAGCGACCCCAATAAAACCAAATGAGCTGAAATCTGATTGCGATTGTTTTTCAGACAGAACGAAACTATCAAATTTCAGGTAAATTTTTCCAACCGCCGCCATTGTTAAGTAGATATTTCTTTTTCCTAATATCCTGACCAGGATCAGAATAAAATGCTTCTATTAGCTTGATCTATATGTGACAGTATCAATTTTGTGAATATTCCGACGAATTTGGCCTATGTGAGGTTGCCTAGAGTATTGTAAATTCTTTTCGAAGGGCGGTTAATATTTTGATACATTACAAAAAATGTCGAAAATCCGCGAGGGGCTAATTTATCGAGGTTTTTCATTTTCATTTTCACATTGTTTTTTGGTCTAAAATTCCCAGCTATCCTTTTCATGATATGAGAACAATGGAAATAAGCATAAAATTTAGAATTAAATCTTGTTTATACGATAAACGGCGAGTTTGTATCAAGATAATTTTGTATGATATCTTGAAAAGGATTGGTTTTGGTTCGAATTGGTTGGGGAGTTGACCCCCTGGGGAAGAAATAAATCTTGTTTACACGATAAAGGACGCAATTTTGAAGAAATAGGGTTGAAAGTTTGTAAAAAGGTAGTTTCGTATGATATCTTAGATGGAATTGGTTTTGGTTCGAATTAGGAGGGGGTTGACCCTACTGAGGGAAAATGACTCTTGTTTACACCACAGAAGGCGCAATTTTGTAGCAATAGGGTTGAAAGTTTGTATCTTGGTAGTTTTGTATGATATCTTGGATGGAATTAGTTTTGGTTTGAATTGGTTGTGGTTGTGGTCGGGGGTTGGCCCCCGGGAGAGGAAATCAGTCTTGTTTATACGATAAAGGTAGCAATTTTGGAGTAATAGAGTTGAATATTTGTAAGTAGATATTTTCGAAAGATATCTTGGATGGTATTGGTTTTGGTCCAAATTGGTTGGGGGGTTGACCCCCTGGGGAACGAAATAAATAATGTTTACATGATAAAGGGCGTAATTCTGGAGCAATATAATTGAAAATTTGTGAGTAGGTAGTTTCGCATGATATATTTGATGGAATTGGTTTTGGTACAAATTGCTTGGGGGGTTGACCCCCCAGGAGAGGAAATAAATCTTGTTTATACGATGCAAGGCGCAATTTTGGAACCATATAGGGTTGAAGCTCTGTATGTAGATAGTTTCGTATGATATCGTAGTTTCGTATCGTATCGAAAAAACAGTGTTTTTTGAATCGGTTTTAACCTCCTGGACTATGATATAAGAGGTTTTTCTGATGTCTGGTATATATATATATATATATATATATATATATATATATATATATATATATATATATATATATATATATATATATATTTGTTATATGGAGGTTTTCTTCAGGATGAACAAAACTATAAAAATTGAGGTAAATTCAGTGAAAATTAGGGAAAGGGAATGGCAAGAAGTTGTATGAGCAGACAATTTTCAAATCAATGGTGAAAGGTTTTAAACTTGATAATGAACAACATATCCAATGTTTAGCCTTATAGAATTTTTTGACAATCAAATTTAGTTAAAAAATTGAAAATTTATACGTGAATTAGGTTCACGTTAAGGAAGTGCCTTTGAGGAAATGACTTTTTTCAATAGCCGTTATTCTTATGTAGAGGTTTCTTGTTTTGTATAGATTTTTGAGGTTTTGCGCACCTCTACATCTTCGGCAGATCAGATAATCGGGTTGAAATTTATAGGTGGATTGAGTTGATGTTGATGAACGATTCTTTTCCTCGACCATACATATTGAGATGTATTAATTTCACGTCTTTTCGTGGTTTTTAAGGTTTTGCTCACTTCCATATTAGTTAGAGTGTTGAAATTTGTACTTGGAGTGAGTCGATTTTAGAGAGGTGCCTTCAGAGGTTTCAATTGTTCTCTACTACAGTTTTATATCATGCATTTTCAAGGATTTTCCAACATTGCGAATCTTTAACACCAAATTCAATGAGAAGGCTAAAAATTTGAACGCAAAAGAAGTGCTATTTGGGTATTTCAAATGATCCATCTCACCGCTGCAAAATTTATGTAGAAATTTATTGCTTTTTTGAAAGTTCTTAAGCGGCAATTTTGAAGTAGATATTTCATATGTTTTCGTTGTTTTTGCATCTCATCTCCACAGCCTCTGTAAATGAAATAAGGGGGTTAGGAGTTCTATGTAAAAAAAGTAACGGAGTTCTGCCGCTCAGGCATTATTTTTCAGATTTATGAAATGATTCTTCTCCATGCAGGATACATGAAGTTACTGTATGTAGTCCCATGTTGAAAGAAATTAGTTAGAATTACTAACGGTTCTTTCTCTGTACGATAAAAATCACAAAGATAAGATTACCTACTCAATTTCGCGGTTTGTCAAAAATCGGTACAGAAGATATTCAAAGAATTGATGAAATGCGTATACCTATAGACGTTAACGTTTACATTATTTTGAATAATTCAGAATTATGCTGGATTCCAAAATGAATACTACTATAATATAAGAACTTAAGATATTTGCATTATTGTTTGGAACAAAAAATAGAATATTAGACGCTTTTAAACCTCCAAAAGATACTTCTCTAACATCAACCCAATCTACGTACCAAATTTCAACCCTTTAACTCAATTTGCAGAAACTGTGGAGATACGCAAATCCTCAAAAACCGCGAACAAATAAGAAGTCTCTACATAATATTGCGGCGGTTAGAGAAAGAAGTGCATAATCCCAAAAAGTAGTTGCCTAACACCACTCAATTCAAGTACAAACTGTCAATCCCTAAACTCAATCTAGATGAGCCCATTTTAGCTTATAGGCTTATAAACCTCCAAAAAGCACTAGATGGCTAAATTTTGAATGTACCTATTATTCATAATCTACATTTTTTGTCGCCTGTTTGTAAACTATTCAATTTTTCTGCAATTACTCAGAAGAAGATATATATATATATATATATATATATATATATATATATATTATATATATATATATATATATATATATATATAATATATTTATATATATTATATACTATTATATATATTATATATATATATATTATATATATATATATATATATATATATATATATATATATATATATATATATCGATATATATATAAATATAACAAGTAGAGCAGAATTATCGGTATAGCCCGCTTATATGGAAGCAGCCGTTGACACGTGTTTCGGACTCTTTGGTCCTCATCAGAACGGCGTAGCCAAGCATTGGATTGAAAACTTGGAGATGAAAATAGCACAACAAACGAAATCCCCTGCTACGGAAGACAATCACACATTTGTGGCTTATTGTTTGAACTCTCCGGTTTGGGAGATTTGGTCAAACTTTGCCACGGAGGCGATTAATGCCATCCGCGAGATCTCAGACCGAGTAAATAAACAACAACAAAGAAATTGGTCGCGGGAAAATATTGAACAAGTAGAGCAGAATTATCGGTATAGCCCGCTTATATGGAAGCAGCCGTTGACACGTGTTTCGGACTCTTTGGTCCTCATCAGAACGGCGTAGCCAAGCATTGGATTGAATCGCCTCCGTGGCAAAGTTTGACTAAATCTCCCAAACCGGAGAGTTCAAACAATAAGCCACAAATGTGTGATTGTCTTCCGTAGCAGGGGATTTCGTTTGTTGTGCTATTTTCATCCAATGCTTGGCTACGCCGTTCTGATGAGGACCAAAGAGTCCGAAACACGTGTCAACGGCTGCTTCCATATAAGCGGGCTATACCGATAATTCTGCTCTACTTGTTTAATATTTTCCCGCGACCAATTTCTTTGTTGTTGTATATATATATATATATATATATATATATATATATATATATATATATATATATATATATATATATATATATATATATAAATATATATTTATATATATATATATATATATATATATATATATATATATATATATATATAGATTTTAAAAAATAAATATAGATACATATATATATTAATTAATATATATAAAAAAATATATATATATTATATTTTATATATATATATATATAAATATATATATATATATGTATATATATATATATATATATATATATATATATATATACAGGATGTCCAAAAATTGCAGGGTCACTGAGCTACTACGTGTAGTACAGGTCAAAATAAGTCGATTGGACCTAGTTTATTTATATACCAAAATGTACCGCTTTTGGATTTGAAAGTTCACATAAACAAAATACATTTTTCTACGTTGTATAGAATTGAGTGGAAAAAGTTGAATAAAATTTGACAAAACAGCATTCCAAAAGATTACTCTGCTTTCGGTATTGAAATAAACAAAAAGAAACTGTAGAAGGGTTAAAACCACACTCATCCTCTGAAATTTTTTTCAGAACTTTCTTAAGGGTAGTAATAGGTACGCTTCTCAAATTTTAACGAAAAGACTGATTTGTTTTCTTCATTTTGTTGCTGTGAGAATTTCGTATTCTTCATAGTTTCGGAGGAAAAAATTGTTATCTCAAATCCTGTAAAAGGTATTCCTGGAACAAGTTAAAAAAAATTGTAATAAAGGGTTTTTCAATAAGAGGTACCTGATGTTGATAGACTATATTTATAATAGGGTGCCATAATTTGATGACAGTGAGTTGATCTGACATTTCACATGTCATTACAAGTAGTAAAATGCAGTGATACACGGTAGATCAGCGTGCTTACATTGTGAAAACTTATCATGAAAATGAGTCTTCTGTGATAAAGACATTTCGCAGAATTCGTGATTACTTTGATCCCCATAACCACCCAACAGAAAAAACAATTCGGAGTTTTGTGCGTAAGTTTGAAACTGATGGATCTGTCCAAGATGTAAAATCTTCAGTACGTGAACGTGCATGCCGTTCTGTGGAAAACATTGCAGTGGTTCGTGAAAGTGTGGCTGCAGATCCAAAAATATCTGTCCCACGACGTGCGCAGTAGTTGGCTCTCAACAAAACCACAACGTGGCGAATTTTAACAAAAGATTTGTCTGTTCACCCATACAAGATACAGTTAACTCAAGAATTAAAGCCAGCCGACCACTTGCAGCGACGTACGTTTGCTAATTGGATACTCCAAAAGCAGGCTATTGATAATGACTTCTGCAAGAGGATAATGTTTAGCGATGAAGCCCATTTTTATTTAAGCGGGTATGTAAACACACAAAACTGTAGCATTTGGGGCAGTGAAAATCCAAGACGCATTCACGAGAAGCCTATGCACTCCCAACGTGTGACTGTTTGGTACGCTTTGTGGAATGGGGGCATAATCGGACCATATTTTTCATAAAATGAAGACGGTCAAGAGTTTACCGTCAATGATGAACGTTACCGCGCCACGATAAACGAATTTTTGTGGCCAGCTTTAAGGGATATGGAAGCTAACAATATGTGGTT
>JARQZK010004340.1:1347500-1372066 GCA_030704885.1 Cynegetis impunctata
TACTTCATTCTCTCTAGCTTTGCTGTGTTCATTCGTCCAATGAATCAGTAGCGTAGCTACTAAATGGATGCAATTCAAAATTCATTACTGCACAGGATAATATAACATAGTGAAATGAAATATATAAATTCAATACTGAGTAAATTTCTGCTAATGTGGCTGTCACAATGATTCCACAATTAATTTTCGAATGATTTTTATTTATTTTTATCTGAGGAGCAGTGGTGAGTAAATATTTAATTTTTTTTGAAATTCTTATTACTTAAATTAATAAGAATTACAAACTGAGTAATTGCAGCAAAAGTGAATAGTTTTCAAACAGGCGACAAAATTTAGCCATCTAGTGCTTTTTGGAGGTTTATAAGCCTATAAGCTAAAATGGGCTCATCCACATTGAGTTTAGGGATTGACAGTTTGTACGAGAATTGAGTGATGTTAGGCAACTACTTTTTGGGATCATGCACTTTTTTCTCTAACCACCGCAATATTTATGTAGGAACTTCTTATTTGTTTCTGGCTTTTGAGGATTTGCGTATCTCCACAGTTTCTGCAGATTGAGTTAAAGCGTTGAAATTTGGTACGTGGATTGGGTTAATGTTAGAGAAGTATCTTTTGGAGGTTTTAAAAGCGTCTAATATTCTATTTTTTGTGCCAAACAATAATGCAAAAACATCTTATGTTCTTATATTATAGTAGTATTAATTTTTGTGATTTTTATCGTACATAGAAAGAAACGTTAGTAATTCTAACTAATTTCTTTCAACATGGGACTACATACAGTAACTTCATGTATCCTGCATGGAGAAGAATCATTTCATAAATCTGAAAAATAATGCCTGAGCGGCAGAGCTCCGTTACTTTTTTTTACATACAACTCCTAATCCCCTAATTTCATTTATAGAGGCTGTGGAGATGAGACGCTAAAAACAATGAAAACATATGAAATATCAAAATAGCTGCTTAGAAACTTTCAAAAAAGAAATAAATTTCTATATAAATTTTGCGGCGGTGAGATGGATCATTTGAAATCCTCAAATAGCACTTCCTTTGCGTTCAAATGTTTAGTCTTTTCATTGAATTTGGTCTTAAAGATTCGCAATGCTCGAAAATCCTTGAAAATACATGATATAAAACTGTAGAAGAAAACAATTAAAACCTCCGAAGACACCTATCTAAAATTCACTCACTCCAAGTACAAACTTTCACCCTCTAACTAATATGGAAGTGAGCAAAACCTTAAAAAACACGAAAAAGAGCAGTGGCGAGTAAAAATTTAATTTTTTTTTAAATTCTCATTAATTAAATCAGTAAGAATTAAAAAAAAAATTAAAATTTTTTCAATATCATGGACAACGGGAATGCTTGTAGTGTTTTATTTTGTTTAGCTTCTTCATTTTTCCTATCGCTGTGTATGAAATTTTCAGCTTTTTAACGTTTTTCAATATATCAGAAACAGAAAAGCTCCATTATTTTTGAATTCGTATCAATCCTCTAACAATAATTAATATTCAACAATAAACGTCATAACAATAAGTCCGAAATAGCGTTGTTTATATTCCATTGCTTAGATTTTCCCTCATAATTTGCCATTTATTTTCTTATATTTAGTAATTTCACACGTTATATAAATATAAACAGAGATAGAGCTGCAATTTTCCAAAAAAATTTTCAGTATCCATCATGTACTAAATGTAAAAAGAATATAAATTTAATATATTTCTTTAAATAATACACACTACACACATTTCGAATGAATTCATTTTAAAAGCAGAGTAAACTTAAAATATTTCGAAAACCTAATTAACGATTGACTTATCTATCCTAATGTACGTAAATGATAAACATTTTTTACTGAATCGCTTCATTATAATTTATTGAAAAAACTCTTTCAAATTGAATCTACTTATATCCCAACATTAAAATAGGGGCGGTTTAGGAAAATAGTTAAAACCACTAAAAGACACTTCCCTGATATTAAATCAAGACACGTACGCAATTTCAACACTCGAACGGTATCTGGAGGAGCTGTGCAGGTGAGCAAATTCTAAAAACCCTCGGAAAAACAAGAAATCAACATATAAATGACGGAGGCTAGAAGAAGAAATTTATACTGCCAAAATGGCTATTTCTTAATCAACTTAAACCACGTACAAATTTTCCACCCTCACTTTGGACAGGGTTTGGGGTGCAAAAATTATTGAACCAGTTTTTTATCTCCATAATATCTCCAAAAATCCCAGAAAGACTGAATTTCGAATATGTGTTACACATAAGGAATAACTCAAATTTAAAACTTAACCCGCACCTTATGGCTGACTTATTCGAATAAGTGCAATAGTCTATTAATTTCGGAGAAAATACGAATAAAAAATTAATTTTCATCCCTCTTATTGAAGATATTTTATAAGCGTACCTATTCATGTTTTGACAGAGAAACTTGTATCACAGATAATAGTTTATTAGATTATAGAGACATGACCTCTGAAGTTTCAAAACAAAATGATATTAGTTGAAAAATTTAAAGCTTTAAATATAAATATACTCCCAAAAGTAAAAAACATAATCATAAGAATATTTAAAATCTACGGCAGTTATGACTCGCAATTATTAGATAATTTTTAAAGTACGCCACTGAACCCCTGCTTTATGACTGTAAAAATGAGAACGACTTGTTGAATGAATTATCATATAAATCAATCCGTCTCTGCCGCATTTTCCACTCTCGTGCGGAGGATTTATTGATATCGTCTTTTCATTCAATTGAAAACCTGTTTGATCTGTGTTTAATCGGTTTGTTACGCCGACAGGAATCTCCTACCAACGATTGAAATATTATGTATCGTTTTGTTATTCCTTCACATCTGTCACTTATTGATCTTTAATCGATTTTTCGGATAAGCAATTACACCTGAAAACGTGAATAAAATCGAAAATTGTTTAAATTGCTTTCTCAAATCATTTTAAAATTATAAATACTCTTTAAAGAGCACACACACATATATATATATATATATATATATATATATATATATATATATATATATATATATATATCTATATAACTATCTATATATATATATATAATATATATATATATATATATATATATATATAAATATCTTTTATATATATATATAATATATATATATATATATATATATATATATATACAAAGAGGAGATTTATCGCGGGGAAATAGTATATAAAACAAAAGCAAAATTATCGGTCTAGCCCGCATATGTCGAAGCAGCCGTTGACACGTGTTTCGGACTCATTGGTCCTCATCAGAACAGCGGCAAAGGATTCTGCTTGTTGTTGCTGTTTCATGTCCAGGTTTTCCATCGCATACTTGGCTACGCCGTTCTGATGAGGACCAATGAGTCCGAAACACGTGTCAACGGCTGCTTCGACATATGCGGGCTAGACCGATAATTTTGCTTTTGTTATATATATATATATATATATATATATATATATATATATATATATATATATATATACGTTTCCTCAATGCATTGGAAATGAGGATGAGGCCGATGCTTGATGAACATTAATAAATTTCATAATAAATATAAATCATTTTCATAAATGATTATATATGACAAGTTTGGGTACCATATAAGTACGTTATTCTTTGTACCTATATGATTAAGGTACAATTCAACAGAACGCGTGATATAATTACTCAGTTAAATTAGTGTAAATTTCATGTATTATTATATATATTTTCTTAATGCTTCTTACATTCTATAATTTATAAGTTAGGCTCTTTGAAAGTATATAAATTTCCATAAAAGCCTCTAATATTATCTTTCTCAACTCGATTGAGTAGGATGTTTTTGATATAATTTAATTATATTTTTCTGTGAATATTGTAATATAAGAGATGATATATATACATACTTACATTGCTTAAAGACCACATTATAGTAAATAAAACTTGGTTCTGGGCTGAGAGGATCTGAGAATAGGTGAAAGGTTTTAAGAGATTGTATACTAAAAATCACAATATCAATAAATTTTTCAAGAATTTTATTTGGTACAAAAATATCAGATAATTTTCGACAATATACAAAAAAGACCATGACTGTATCGAAATTCGTAGCAGGCTAATTTCCAATTGAAATAACAAAGTACATAACACCCTGTATGATAAGAAACGAGAGCAAATCTACATAAATAGAACTAACACATTATATCAATCAATACAAACTGGCATGGTACATATCTGAATTTTTGATTCTGATATTTGAAATACATTGGACAAATAGAATAGAAAGGTAGGTACACACATACATCATTGAGCGATAAAATCAAAAATATTTTGGCACAAGAACATTTTCAGTCAATCTTATTCACCGAATACTAACTATGAATTAAACAAAGGAGGTTTCAAAAATTATCTACATATATGTTGAATCAAAGAGTTTACTTAGAGTAAAAAGATCTCTTACCTATTGAATTAGGTAGGTAACAAAATTCGTTAAGGTAACATCAATAATAAAATCAAATAACACAGTCGTAATCAATGCAATATTCACAAGTTTTGCACCTCCATTTTGATATAAACTTTTTACATAAACTATACAATTCAATATGTTAATATTTAAAAAATTTGGTAAATGAACAGCCTTCATTCAACTCTTACTGAGGTTTATAAATCTCTGTCACTTAATCTCACTTTCTTCTCACTTTGGCTTTCATTTGCACTCCACCGTTTTTTCTTTCGGCACTGAGTTTCACATTGTTCAACAGAGATCGGAACTGCATCAGCTGCATTGCAGTTATTGAGGGTTCACTGCATGTTTCTAGCCACATTAGGAACTTTTGACCGTGAGCCACGGCATCGCTGTGGCTGAGAACTTCACCGTTTTCTTCATCTTTACTAGCACTAAAATCATTATTGTTCAGTAAAAGTGTATCCAGAACTGCCCTAGCCTTTGTGTTCTGGATATTTTTGGCTCCTGGTCTATCTTCTGGCAAGGAAGCTGCAATTGAAAGATCTTCTGCATTATAAACTTCTTTATCTTTCGTAAGCTGTTGGTATAATATCGGTTTATCAGGAGCTGGTGCTTGAAAAGGCATTGAATACTGAGTATTGGCATACTGATTTGCAATCATGTGTTTGTACCATTTCAATAGATATGAACTCTGCTCTGGAGTCATGCCAGTCGATGGCGATGTTGTATTTCCATTTGCATTGTTTGTCAATGGAGTGGATAAAGATGCTGGAAAACCGTTTGCTTGAGGTAAGTTATTCGGTGACAGATGCGGAGGTGTTGATGAATTCAACCAATAACGTACAGAATCTTGCACAGATATTTTTTCACTGGGGAGTTTTGTTACGGGGCTCAGTTTTCCCGGTTGTTGATTCACTGTAGTGAGAAGTGATCCACCACTTGTACATCCAGCATTCACGTTATTTGCAACAGGCGATGTCATTTTTTTTGCTTGCTGGATCTGGGATTGCTGAACTAGTAACTGATTCCACTGTGCCGCTAATAAACTTAAGTTCGACAAATCGGATAAACTTGTGCCATTTGAATTGGGCGCATTCGAGATGAACATTTCTGGTCTATTGAGACCTAACTCTATACTTAAACGTGCAAGTTCCGCTCTATTTTTCTCTCTTTCCGACTGAGCTTGAACAGATGAATGAAGTGGAACTTTTGGTACCGATTCCCTGCTTTTGGTTTGCAAATCTAACGGAGCGGCCTTAGCATCATTCCCTGTTTTTGAATAGTCAACAGTATAACGGTTCTCTGAATTTGGCGAATACGAACTTAGACCTGCAGTGGCTGGCAATGAAGTAGAATTGGCAACTTTGAGGCTCAAATTGAAAGGCTGTACGTTTTCGTCCATCTTTCGCTTCTTGTCATGATGTTCAATCGATTCATCGGTTTCAGGACTAGACTGTCGGGACAAGAGTGTGATTTTATCCTCGTTTTTACACCACCCACGAAGTGTAGACTCCGGGACTCCGATATCCCTGGCAACGGATGCCTTGCTTTCCCCATCGTGGACTCGATGGATGGCTTCTAGTTTTTCACGGGTAGATAATGGTCGCATTGGTCGTTTACCAGCTTTCGTAGACATTGTAAATTTATTTAAACGCTCACAACACTTGACGTAAATATGAATACCGCAGACGAATGCAGCAGGTTATAGTGCGGTAACCACGTGTCTATACACAACACCAATGTGACAATCGGCCAATGAAAACAACCGTTGATATGCGCAGTATGAAAAAAGTCATCCGGTGCCGGGATAAAAGTTTGTGGAAACGAACAAAACTTGCGGTGAAAGTTTTGACGAATGCAATTGATAACTGGCGGCACTGTAACAGTTCGAAACGCAGGCGCGCGCGTTATGAGTTTTTCGCGGGCTCGCAAACCATATTCACTGACACTGAAATTCGAAGACGATTTGACTGCCAATTAGCGCGTGTGACGTGGTGCACAGGTCGGCTGGCGGGTGTCGAGTAGTTTCTTGCGAGGTTGCGGAGACCGTTGGTCAGTTCCTTTGTCCACACGATCAATACAGGCAACGGACGGACGCGAACTGAGCGCAGGGCAGCAGGCAGTAGGGAGGCAGGTTCGCGGGTCCCCGCGTGACGGCTTGACGTGACACCCTCCCACCCCCGGAGGGTCGCTCTCAGGCAGGATACAACACTTGCGCGAAGACGCGTTTACGCAGCTCAAATGTACGTCTTTTTTCGACTATCGGTCACGTGCTTCAACAGCTGATATCTGCCAAATATACCGGTATTCAAGCGGAGCACAGATACTATCACGATGACTGATTGCGTTCAACTACCACTACCACCGTCCGCTCGCAGGGCATGGTTGTAGATATTATGGAGGTACTAGGTATAGAAGAATGGGCGGATACCAATAGGATAGGGAAGGTGACAAATTTCTAAGAATTGAATCTTCACTTCGATGTGTACCGAATTCAAAATAAAATTTATCTGTTTCCTTCTATGAAGATTCGCCAATTTACCTGTTCGGAAATATCGCAAATCTCATAATGATTGGAACTCATTCATATCGTTTTTTGAATTGAATATAAGCCAAATTACTTTAAAAATCATTTTAGCTGAAAACATTTCTTTATATATTAAAATTTGTTCAATAACATAATTTACAAATTCTGCTATTTTAAGAATTTTGGGTGAATACCTGTTCAAAAATCTGATTATGAATAAACTTCTATCCTGTTGGCTAGAAAAAAATTTCCTATCCTGAAAAAGTTTGGATTTTAGAATAACAGAGGAGAATCATTTTCAATTTAATTTACTAATTCAACAGTCAATGAAATTACATGAAAACTTTGTTGCTTTAACAAATAAGTTCAAACTTATAGAAGAAATAATACGTACTTTGGAGAGTCATTCATTCAATAATTATTATTATTTCTATAGACAAAAAATGCTATGAATTCTTAGGTATGTTGGTAAAGTTTTCCCATCTAAAGGGAAAAAGAAATTCTTCAAGCATAAAATAATATTTCATAAATTAATTAAGATTAAAATATATTACTTACATTCGAAAAACAGAAACAGGGAAAGATATGTGCATGAAAACATGTTTTCTGTTCGAAAGGATTATTGTTAAATGAAAATTTCAAAGTGGTACTGCACAATTATTCTTATTTTGAATTATTATTTTTCAAAAGTTATATATAATATGGGTATATTATTGAACCATAACATTTTTGAAATATTCGCATGTAAATAATGAAATTGGTTTCTACTGTGAACAATTTATTTGTTCACAAGTATAATTTTCAAGTTTTTTTGGGACATTTCCTTTTTTGTTTGATTATCTTTGTTTTTCAACTATATTTTACAATATAATAACATTAGTTCAATAATTGTTCAGAACTGTAATTGACTTTTGAAGTAGTAGAAAACTTTACGTAAAACTGAAAGGCTCATTTGATATATTTATATAATATATTTGAATGAAACGGTTCAATTATAAAAATCAAAATCGCAGATTCAGGTACTGAATTAACATTATATATTTAAGTAACTGAGATTGAATTCTCTTACATCACTTGGTGAAACATCATAAAGAATAAAGTATGAACTTTAAAATAAAACACACTTGTCTTATGTTTCACTATATAAAAATATTTAGATACTGTATTTAGCAGTAAAGAATAGTCGACATGTTTCGAGTTAGGAACTCATTATCAAGACTGACTACACTCTCCTGTAGTCAGTCTTGATAATGAGTTCATAACTCGAAACTTGTCGACTATTCTTTACTGCTAAATACAGTATCTAAATAATTTTATATAGTGAAACATAAAGCCAAGTGTGTTTTATTTTAAAGTTTATACTTTATTCATTATATATCTAAGTAGTTTCAAGCGGTTTCAACTCACAAAATAATAAAACCGAAAGGAAAATATTTCAAAAATATTGCCAGAATTTTCATGAATGTTATTCACTACTTGCACGTCAACCACCTACCATCCATGATAGAATCTTTTAGGACCATATTAGTATATAACTTAAATTCTTGCTAATTATAAAACGCATCAAACTAATTGACGACATACATATTTAGATAAATGTTGAATCTTGCATTAGTTCTAAATATTCTTGTTTTCCATTGATTTGATCGAACTGTTTTTAACACTCAAACTACTAATGGTAAATATTTATTTTAATCCATTAAACAAATCTCTGTTCATTAGGTTTCAAGTGATTTGCGATAGCTAAGGTGATATGAAATTGTTTTATCATCAACAACAGATAAAATTAACTAATTGTGGAAGCTTCTGAAATATTTCTCAGAAATTTGCGTTATGAGTAATGAATACACATTAGACCGTTTGTTAATCCCTTACTCTTCCAAGAATGTTTGTGTACCTCAGAATTTATGCTTCCTGCACTTTGAAAAGAGAAACTAACTCTATGGGATTCCCTTTTGATAAATTCTGGAGGCTTCAGCCTTGAAAATTATACTAACTCCTGTACGTTTTAATATCGCCCAACTTATAAATTACAGAATGTAAGAAGCATCAAGAAAATATATATAATAATACATTAAATTTACATTAATTTAACTGAGTAATTATATCACGCGTTTTGTTGAATTGTACCTTAATCATATAGGTACACAGAATAACGTACTTATATGGTACCCAAACGTGTCATTCCTTATATAATCATTTACCGGCCTCATCATTTCCAATGCATTGAGGGAACGTATATATATATATATATATATATATATATATATATATATATATATATATATATATATATTATATATATCATATATATATATATATATATATATATATATATATATATATATATATAATATATATATATATATATATATATATATATATATATATATATATATATATATATATATATATATATATATATATATATATATATATATTGATAAACGTCTAGTTTCTTTCCATATAACAAGTTTTTTAAATTCATTTCATATCGTAATCTCCTCAATGAGAAATATTCTGATGAAGATTCTTCTAAATTAAGATGAAAAATTACTACCGACTTCTGATGTTCCACATCAAAACTTTTGTCTCAATCCCATATAACGAAACTCTTCGTATGTCAAACTATCAGAGTAATCCATGTGACCAATTTTAAAATGTTGAAATAAAAAATATCTTGAAAGACAGCTTTGGAAAGCACATCAGTTGGGTATTTTTGTGAAAAAAATGTATTCATCTATAGAGAACTCTCCACTGATGAATTTTTTCGATGAAAATTTGGTATTGAAATGCTAGAGCAGCAGAGCTCTATCATAAAAGTCGTATTTTATTCTGATTTTTAATTGGATTTATTTACATAACCTTCGAATTTGGAGGTGCTGAAGAGATGAATAAAGCTTGAAAACATGCAAAATCGTATAAAATTCCCAAATTAATAATTTGGCATAGAGAGAAAACATTTGAAACCACAAAACAGCAACTCTCCTACATCAATTGAACTCACGCACATTTCTAAGGCATTCTGAATAAATGTGGAATGGCTGTAGATATGCGTAATGCTGGAAAATCTACAAGAACGCTTGATTTTTCAACATAAAAATGCGGAGGTTGCGGCAATAATGTATTTAAAAAAATCTCGAAATCGTGGTCTTGGAGATCTAAAACGGATTTAAAAATCACTTCCATACCCCAATTTCGAGTTTCGATACAGTCCAATAATCTATTATTTTCTGCGAGAATACGATTAAAAACCTCAAGTTTTTCAATTCATATAACAGTGTATTCCAATAACGAAAAACGGTACGCAATATCGCGATACCATCAAATTGGTCGTCAATCATCAAACAACGCATCGAATGCCTCCTTCAACATCACCGACATCCGTCGAACAAAGGGGCCTTCGCGAAAGCGAAAATTGTAGCTGCGTGCATCGGGCTCGGGGCGGTCGTCCTGCCGTCGCAGGGCTGGGACGCGGGGGCAGGGACGTTCTGTAGGTCGCGGTGGTCCGCGGACCCCCGAACGCGTCCCCAGGACCGTTAGGGATCGGCGGTGCGGGTGAGATGGGGGGAGGAAACACGGCCATCCGCGAACCACCCCGCCGTCTCCCCACGGCCCCCCGTCGCTTTCGGAGCCGTCGGAGCGCCGCTCGTCGTAGTAAACAGCCCGCAGCTTCGGTACGGCCTCCTCGCCGTCACCCGTCCTCATCCCACCGGGGTGCAGGGGCGAACTGAAGGAATCGAACGCGGACCGATTAAATTACCAAGATTCCGGGCCGTGTTTTCGCCCTCGAACTTTCTTATTCATTCGGTCAAAATGAATCTCTGCGACACAGTGGCACGATGAGATAGACGGCATTCGTTGAGATTGTTGAGATGCTAATAATAAACCAGCCAGTAAACACGAAATATATTTGAAACATTTCAATCAAACAAAAAGAGAAGGTATCGCAGGACACACGATATTAAATATCTAGCACCAATGAATGCTATTAGAACTATCCTAAATATATGTATTATTATGCATAATTATGAATAATATACGAAGGATGTATATACGAGTATTTATATATATATATATATATATATATATATATATATATATATATATATATATATATATATATATATATATATATATATATATATATATATATATATATATATATATATATATATATCAGTGGCGGATAGTGAGGTGTTGGTTTAAGGAGGCTACAAGAGGTGTTAAAAAATACACCATAGGCGAAAATTTTTAGGATTTCAAGGTCAACCGCCTTATAATTTAAAGAAAATCAAAGTGAAACAAGCACCCTAAAATATGAGATAGGTACCTTTTCGAGGAATTAATCAATTTTAGCCCAGCAAGAACCAACGGGGAGGTGGGACTTTTTTCTTGCCAGAAATAAAATAGGCCCCTCCCAAAAATAGATTAAAATAAAATTCTTGTCATAAAAGTCAAACAAAACTTAATGAAATAACAACAAAATAAAATAATAAAATATACATTTAGACCTAAACAAAAAAATTTTAATAATTTGTTTGGTATAGACATCTATTTTTTTATAGATATAATAAAAACATTGTCTTTTTGATAATAAAATTCATCTATTTCATGAATTTTATAATTTTTAAAATTAACTTCAGTAACCGAACTCATTTTAAAAACAATACGCCAATAAAATAAATTAAAACCGACGAAACTGTTGTCGTCCACGACTAGTGACAACGACCAACGGCCAATGTACAACGAATTCACTCGATTTTACCCGAAAGCCTATAGTTGTGATTGGTCGACATTGTGTGAGACTTAGGTGCAATCGGTGTTGCCATTTACATGTGTTTTCATTTTCTATTGCAATGAAGTATTCATTCGCAGTATACGCACCGTTGTTTGCTTTTCTGTGGCAGGCAATGTACGTTGAAAATATACCTTTTTAAGCCTCTGCAGCGTTGCCACAAATCTTGAAATGCAGTAAATGTATATACCTGCTATCGTAATTAATAAATTATATTATATAATGTAGGTTGAAAGGAAAGTAGGTGCATAAAATAATATGATTTTGATTAATATGAATATGCTGAATGCTGACTATTCAATATAATATATTAGTGATACACGGAATATTATTGAGGAGGAGGCTTAGCCTCCTTCGAATAGCCGCCCCTGATATATATATATATATATATATATATATATATATATATATATATATATATATATATATATATATATATATATATATATATATATATATATATATATATATATATATATATATATATATATATATATATATATATATATATATATATATATATATATATATATATATATATATATATATATATATATATATATATATTATATATATATATATATTTTTTTTTTTTTTTTTTCAGAAAGATTTCCGCGGTCGGAAGTATTTGAAAAACTTGGTTCTCGGAATGAACCGCGTAAAAGATTTGAAAAATCTCGACGTTTCGGCTCCTTTTGCGAAGCCATCTTCAGGAGAATTCAGAGTCAACTCTGAAGAGTAGGCAGGTTGAGACTTCAGAGTTGACAGTAAGCAGTAAGGTTGGTGGAGTAGGCAGGTTGAGACCACGCAATCGTATTGTTTCCGATTCCTCCTAATTCGATTCGTGGAGTAGGCAGATTGAGGCCACGTCTCTGAATTATTTCCCTGCTAATTCTCCCGAAGATGGCTTCGCAAAAGGAGCCGAAACGTCGAGATTTTTCCAATCTTTTACGCGGTTCATTCCGAGACCCAAGGTTTTCATATATATATATATATATATATATATATATATATATATATATATATATATATATATATGTATGTATTGAGGGCGTTACTCGATGAAAATCAATTGTTAACATGTTTGAGAAATAAAACTCAGAGTTGAATGAATTTCACATACAAAAAAACATCCCGATTCCTGATTATAATTATAAGAATAGATGGTAGATTATTTGTAAAATTTATAATCAATTAACCACTTCGAAATCATACGTAATCCATGAAAGATAACCAATTATAACTTTAATATAAAATTCCCAGAAATATTTTTATACTAGAAAGAATAAATATTGCATAGTATTTAATTCACTAATTGAATTTATTCAACCTTTGAAAACAAACTCGCTGTTCAAAACGCGTAACAATACGCATATACGAATATTGCTGACGTGCAGGTGAATCTAACTGTTACTGGTACACATTTTTATGATTAGCTTTCATTCGCCAAATGTTTGGAGTGTATCGTGCGATAAGGAACTTCCTTCCAAAACTATTCAATATTTTGAAAGAGATCAGTGCTGTAATTGGATATTTATGCTGGATGTTTGTATTGTGAAATTATCTCTACAATTAAATATCTTAGAGGTACGATTAGTGTATTATCCCAGTAAGCATAAATATTCTTGTAGATACTTGGAACATTTACAAGCTACGATTCAATCACGTATTTGGAATATATTAAAGGAATAATCCTTCAAATAACTGTGTTACTTTTTATTTAACATGTCTACAGCTCATTTCTAAATTATGGAGAATGTTTTTCGTTTTCAGTTCTTCAATATCATGCCACTAGATTTGGTTAATATAGATTATAAAATATTATTCGAAATATCTGTGTAATGTTGTCACTATACACCTAGGTTGATTGTTGAAATCAAAGGAATTTTATATTAATAATGAAATTATTTGTATTAATTAATGAAATCTCACTGGCTATTATCCATTCCAAACTTGGTTTCTCCATTCTGATAAGGAGGATAATATACGAAATGGGTATGCGGTTCAGACCTATAATTTTCTTTTTCCATTTAATATATCTTCGCCTTATACATACACATATATATATATATATATATATATATATATTATATATATATATATATATATATATATATATATATATATATATTTATATATATATTATATTTATATATACACATATATATATATATATATATATATATATATATATATATTTATATATATATATATATATATTTATATATATATATATATATATATATATATTATATATATATATATTTATATATATATATATATATATATATATATATATATTAATATATATATATATATATATATATATATATATATATATATATATATATATATATATATATATATATATATATATATATATATATATGAAACAGAAACAGGTTTACAATATTCATATTTTAAATATATCTAAGTAGCAACAAAACACCTAGGTAAAAACACCTGTATGTACATAATAATCTAATTATTGTAAATTATAGTACTTATTTAAGGTAATTATGACACTTGAGTATTCACAGCCTTGCAGTCTATTAAATTGATTTTTTCTGTTTTTTTATCACAGAAAATACACACATCTTAAAAATACAACCCTAAAATAAACACTTGAATAAATCCATATTTGAAAACAGGTAGTCCTTAAATAAATTACTGAAGCGACTGATATTTTTTATATTTCTTATGTGAAAAGGAATTACATTATGAAATTTAGGAGCCAAATAGTTTATAAAGCGCCGATTTATATTTCTTCTTGAATCCGGAATATTCAATTTGTGTTCAATATTACCCCTAGTCATATAGCCATGGGCAATACAGTTGGACTTCAAACTTTCATGAGATTGCACAAAACAACACACTGCAAGGATATATAATGTTCTAATGTTATATAAATCTGATGAGTACAGCATACTTGTGTGACACAGTCTGGGTTTCTTTAGAATTATCTTCACAATGTAATTCTGCACAGTTTTTAATTGACGCAAATGAATACTATACATACCCCCCCAATTAATATTTCCATATCTAAGTAAGGGTTCAACAAGTGCCTTGTAAATTGTAATAAGGAGTTTTCTGTCTAATATTTCGCGGAGTATGTAAAACTGGTGGATCAAGCATCGAATCTTTTTACATAGATAGAGCACATGTTGGTCCCATTTTAGATTTTTATCGATAATTACCCCTAAATACCTCACACAAGCAGCTTCTCTTAAAGTTTCATTTAGTTCATCAAATTGTATTTGATCAAAGTCAGGTCTGTTTGCTGATGTAATTGAAAAAGCAACGTAGCATGATTTCTGAAAATTCAATGTCAGTTTGAAAGTGTCCAAAAAGTTTTTGATTTTTATAAATCCAGACTTCAATTTTTCTCTTGCCAAATGCCATGTTTTTTCATGAAAACAAACCACAGTATCGTCCGCATAGGCAACTAATTTTCCCCCCACATCAAGACTGAATAAGTAATTCAAATAGATGTTAAAAAATATTGGTCCAATTACAGTACCTTGCGGCATACCATACTGTACTGCTTTCGGACTACTGATCACGTTCCCGATCCTAACACTTTGAGGTCGATCCGCTAGATAATTTATAAAAAAAAATATATATATATATATATATATATATATATATATATATATATATATAAATATATGTATATATACATATTATATACATATATATATATATATATATATAAATATATGTATATATATACATATATATATATATATATATATATATATATATATTTATATATATATATATATATATATATATATATATATATATATATATATATATAAATATATATATATATACATATTATATACATATATATATATATATATATATAAATATATATATATATATATATTTATTTATATATATTTTATATATATATATATATAAATATATATATAATATATATATATATAAATATATATATATATATATTATATATATATATATATATATATATATATATATATATATATATGTATATATATATATATATATTTGTGTATGTATAGGTATATATTATAAAAAATTTCCAATTATTGACTATGTAATTATATACACCTGTGAACATTGGACGATAAATGGTATATTCCGTAGACCAATCGTCAATAGGATATCTATAATCTTCTTTGTTACGCAAACTAATTAATTCCGAAAATAAATTAGTAGGTACCGAGTGAGGGCGAAATATATTCAATTGGTGGAATTGTCTTTGAAAATTATCTTGTTGAAGTACCAATTGCTCAGTTACGTAAGGGTGATTTGAAATTGCACATCAGTTTTCTTTTGTAATTCAGACACGAAACCTGTCCTCGTGCAGCGACAGTAGATAATACATGTTATTTAACTTATCTCTAAATTAATGAATAATCATAGAACGAGATATGCAGCCTTTTAACAAAGGAATAAGTGTACTGTTCCGTATATTAGTGTGGAAAGTGATAGTTTTCCCCAGTAGTACAGAAAATAGGCTTCTTCGAAAAATCAACTAAAATTCAAATTAAATCTCGATTTTTGTTTGTAGAAACGACATCGAAGAAGAACAATTCTCAGAACATGGATTTTCAACTTTCAGCTCGTAATAGAAAAATAACTACTTTGGACGTTTTCCTGATCTGAGAAACTTTTCCCTAGTTAAAATTGAATATTTGTGTATAATAGTAAAGGAAAAAATAAAATTATTTTCAGAAATATGTTTTTCAGATTTACTACTTAATCCTTTCGTAAACTCCGTAATTTGTTCCCAGAAATATTAACCGTTTAATCACTCTATGGCTGTGGTTAACAATAAAACTATTTCCATTTCTACTAGACCGTATATTGGTGAACAGGTAATCAGACCGTCTTTTAAATACAAATAAATAAAGTTAATGATTTATGATCCTATTCATTTGAAAAGAGGAATTTGCAAATTCTGACTAATAATTCGTACATCCTTACTTCTTGGGTCGTTACCTGTTTCTGTGTCAGTTTTTGACGACCCGAAGTAATAGTTTTGAAAAGATCATGATTTGAACTAAGATTTTAGAAATTCAAAATCGGTAGGAAAGAATATATAGGTATATATATATATATATATATATATATATATATATATATATATATATATATATATATATATATATATATATATATATATATATATATATATATAATCTCTTGATTATTATTAGCAATAACAGGCTGGTTGAATCTTAAAAAACTCGATTTTATTAAAAAGTTGACGTTTCACCACGACATTCGTAGTTTTTCAAAACTTTTGAAAAAATTGAAATTTCTTTGACATTTATTGATTTGAAAAAATTTGGATAGACAAAGACTACTTTGTCTTGCTAAAATTTTTTTCCGAATGTGGTTGTTCTTTGTTATTTATTACGTGCTATTCAGTCTAATATCAACATTCAAAATTGTTATCATTAGATGGCAAGGGAAACCACAGAAACAAAGGTGTGATTGTCTTCCGTAGCAGAGGTTTTTATTTGTTGTACTATTTTCATCTCCAAATTTTCAATCTAATGCTTTGCTACGCCGTTCTGATGAGGACCAAAGAGTCCGAAACAGGTGTCAACGGCTGCTTCCATATAAACGTTCTATACCGATAATTCTGCTCTACTTTCTTAATATTTTCCTGCGACTAATTTCTTTGTTGTTAGATAAATAGTACCCTATTATTTTTATTTTCGAACATTAGTTAGTAGGTAAAGGTTTCTGTGGTTTCCCTTGCCATCTAATGATAACAATTTTGAATGTTGATATTAGACTGAATAGCACGTAATAAATAACAAAGAACAACCACATTCGGAAAAAAATTTTAGCAAGACAAAGTAGTCTTTGTCTATTCAAATTTTTTCAAATCAATAAATGTCAAAGAAATTTCAATTTTTTCAAAAGTTTTGAAAAACTACGAATGTCGTAGTAAAACCTCAACTTTTTAATAAAATCGAGTTTTTTAAGATTCAACCAGCATGTTATTGCTAATAATTATCAAGAGATTAAAAATAGATCACAGGCAACAACAATTCGAATAAATAATTATATATATATATATATATATATATATATATATATATATATATATGTATTATACATATATATTTTTTTTGTACTATCCCAGAAAATATTTTATGTATTTTAGCGACGGTCAAGTCAGACGCTGTAGTAGTTTTTATATAATGTTTTCGAACTCCTAGACCAAGATTTCAAAACTTTTGAAAAAGCCACGAATGTCGTGGCGAAACGTCAACTTTTTAATAAAATACAGTTTTTTGAGATTCACCAAGCCTGTTATTGCTAATAATTATCAAAAAGTTATATATATATATATGTATATATATATATATATATATATATATATATATATATAATATATATATATATATATATATATATATATATATATATATATATATATATATATATATATATATATATATATATATATATATATATATATATATATATATATATATATATATATATATATATATATATATATATATATATATATGCATTTTTTTGTAACAACTAGTTATTTATACAAAATACTGGACATATCGAACTTTGAGTAAAAAGTATATTTGAAACTTTTAGGGAGAGACAAGAAATCTACAGATAACAAATCTTGAAAATTCCTACTGTATTCTGTTAAAATTTGGTCATGAAGTTGAAAACAGATGTTCAGAGTGATGTTCACCACGGTCACTACTGACCATTTTTCGTACTAGTCACCCTATTATCGGAATAAGGTATCTGGCTGTATTTGACGAAACGGATCGATTTATTATTGTCTCTAATCGATCTTTTAGGTACCGGTTTCCTGGAATTTCCATTGCTGTCTTAAGTACAGTAATTTATTCTTTATGGCTAATATTCAGTCGGAGCCTTCAGTTTCGGTGAAAAGTTGAATTTAGGGAATTCGCTACACTATATACCTACATATGTTTTTTTATATATTTCAACTCATTCACAATAATAACATATATACTCTCTACGATTTCATGTTAAATAGGGTGCATTATTCGTAATTTTTGTTCCGTTACACTATCAAGGAAATGCAATAGTTGCGAAAAATTTACAAATATAACCTTGGCCAATGACAAGTTACATAAGGAAACAACGCGTGAGCAGCAAGGCTCCGTCACTAAGGTCGTATTTTCCGATCGGTTTTGTTTTCACATGCAAATTCTTAATCCCTGTCAATTTGAAGGGGCTTAAGCGATGCAGAAAGCATGAATCTTATATATTCAAATTAAGGCGGTAATAGTTATTTAATAAACAAGTTTATTCATGACAGCGATTAATGGTTGAGATATTTTAACGCGTGAGCGGAGCGAGCGCGTTAATAGTTCGAGACCATTAATCGCTACATTAATAAACGAGTTTATTACAAGATTTTTCCGTCGACCTCATCATGAATTGAGTATAAATTCTTGATTGAAATAAATTTTTATTTTGCATGACAGATACACTTGACACAGTATAAATTTCTATGTTAATTTCGATATACATATTTATATTTATGCTCCCGATGGAACAATTTGAGAAATTCATAGATGGAATATTAGACATGTACATTCTGAATAGTTAACATTACCTACAATATCCGGTCAGTGGCGTAGATAGGGGGGGGGGGATCAAGGGGATCAATCCCCCCATGAGACTACGATAATTATAATAAAACAAAATTAAAGTCTTCGTATCTACATACGTATTTAAATACCTTTACATGAAATTTACTATGCACTATCACCTCTTCTGGCATTATGTATGTGCAATTATAAAAAAATCACCTTGATATGTTTTTGTGAAGGCTGTGCAATTGAGTATTGTATAATTTCCGCGCTTCGAACAGGCCGACCAATCAGGAATTGACATAATTTTAACATTATAAAATAAGTAGTATTTTGGAGCATATTTTATTCAATGTTGAATTAGTAAGTTTAATCGGTCACTATGTGCAAAACAGTGTTTGATAAGTTCAAATGGCCCTAATGGAAAATTTTCATTTCGAAAGGAAGAAGTCAACCAAATTCTCCACGCAATTCTCTTTCTAAATTGTATGCTATACTTACTATTAAACAAAAGTGCTCGAGCTTTTTTTTAATGGTGTAGTATTATATCTAAAGCAGTTTTGTTCAATAGTATAGGTAGTATAAAATTTAGAAAGAGAAGAAATGCGAGGAGGTTTTGGTTGACTTCTTCCTTCGTACATAAAATTTTCCATTTCAGCCATTTAGGCTCTTTCAAACCCGCTTTTTGGTCCTAGTGACCGATTAAATTCCTGTTTGTTTTCGAGGAGCGTGACTTCCGCTCATAGAGGACTTTCAATCAATATTTAATATTTCGAATATTTTTTAATGTAGAGTAGGTATCAAAAAATGGGCTCCTTAAAATAGGACTAAATTTTGGCTTTGATTATCAATTTAATTACTCCATAATATTTTAAAGTTAAAAACAATTGTCGAATAAGTGAAGATATTCTTGCGATGGCGTAGTATCCATTCATGGACTTCTACATAATGGATCTTGGAAAAATATTTAATAAACATGAGAATACAGTCTAGTATAGAAGTGCTTTTTTGTTCAACTTTTTTCATCAGTCTCGGAAAAATATGAGCCAAGATTCGGAATAGCATGTAGATAGTTTTTGAGAAATATTTAGTTCCGCTCGCGAAAATTGTAAAAGTGATAAACAATTTACTGAGAAAAAAAGAAAAAGGTTTGTTTTTTCAAATATCTCAAAACTAATTGATTGATATCTAAATAAAGATACAAAAAGGGGAGGAAATTTCCTATAAGAAATAGCTGACTCCCGGAACTGTAGGATAAATATTTATAATTTACTCAGAGGGGTAAAAAAACAACCGAATACAAATAATCTGGCTTGCGAAAGTCACGCCCATTTGGGACACTTCGACAATAAACATTATTTAACTATATTAAATATGAAAATAAAGGAATGAAAAATGTCAGGGTTTCACGGAATAGGTAAATGAACAAATTTTTATTGTTATTTTTTGCGCATCTGTTATGGAATAGTTTTTTGCTACTTCAGATTTCAGAGAACATTGCAAGAGTGTGTTAACTGTTAAACTATAAATCTGATATTTTTTTCCTTTTTGGAGCTAGTTTCGAAACACCTCAGAATAGATCCCAATTAAAAAAATCGATTTTTTAGTTTTTTATTAACAATTTACTTAGTTGCAAAATTAAACACTCTAATTAATCATAACTTTTATTTCCTGATATTATAAACCAAGCATTTATATATAACAATTTTTTAAACAACATGAGATGATCATTGAAAACAACCATCTCCATGTAGCTGAATGATAATAAAAAACGGACCATTAAAATTATAAAAAAAAATTCATTTTGATTTTGCAAAACTACGTAAATTGTTAATAAAAACTGAAAAAATGAAATTTTATATTTTTTCAACAGGGATTTACTTTAATAGCTCCAAGAATGAAAAAATCTCAGATCTTTCCTTGAACAGTTATCACAATTTTCATGTTCAAGCACTAAAAAATTGTTAATTAATTGTATAACTAATAGAAGAATTTTTATACTAATCACCGGATTATTGTTCATTCACCGATTCAGTAACTTCTCATATTTGATATGGTTGAATAATGTTTATTTTTGAAGTGTCCTGAATGGGCTTGACTTGCCCAAACCAAATTACCCCTTTTCAGCCGTATTTTTACCTCTCTAAGAAACTTATGAATGTTGATTCTACAGTTCCGGAAGTTGAGTTTTTGTTTTGAAAAATTTCTTCTTTCTCTTGAATCTTTCTTCAGATTTCAAAACTCTCAATTAGTTATTGACATATTGGCAAAAAACCAATCCCCTTTTTATTCAGTAGGTATATTGTTTATAACTTTCACAATTTTTGCTTGCGAATTTTTAATTTTCTTAAAAAACATCTACATGCTACTCCAAATCGAATGACACTTTTTTTCTGAAACTGCAGAAAAAAGTTGAACAAAAAATCACTTCTTGACAAGACTTTTTTTATCAACTCCAGGGACCTACAGTTCAACGCCGGTTTGAACGGCCAATGGGCTTGAATCTAAGTCATTACCCAACAGATTAATTTTTGAACCACTAAATTCCGGACATACACAACACCCAAGAGCAATGTGGGACTCGAACCCACAATCGTCTGTTTACAAGCGATACACCTCACCGCTGGGTTACCGAAGTCTCCTTGACTAGACAAAATATATTGAAAAAAATTTTGGTGTTTTTCAAGCATGATTTATACTAAGTTGACAAAGCAGCTGATAAATTCATCAAAACTGACAAGTTTTATCAAAAAATTTTTTACTGCCACACCTGCTGTTCTCGTAGTTGAAAGTGTGGAAGAAATATCTAAAAGTCTAACAATTTTTTTTCTGCTTATTTTGTAATACCTGAAAGATTATTTTTATCAATAAAAATAGAACTTTAGACGAAAAACTCATGGAATTTTACACAAAGTCATATCCCCCCCCCCATCGCAAAAAGCTATCTACGCCACTGTATCCGGTAAGGAATATGTGGAACTGGTGGAAGCTGAAGTGTTATTTACTTTCGAACGATTATTGCATAAAATTTTTTCTGCAGTTTCTACTTTATTTTGTATAGAGTTAAATTTGTCGATTTGAATTATGAATTCCTTTTCTCTGTGGAATAACAGTACAGACACAGAATATTTCAACTATTCCCTGCTGAATACTTCTGTGTTTGGTTGCCCATGACGATCATACATTAAAATAGGAGAAATTGCACATTAAAATGGGTCATTAATGATCAATTTCGTGTACGTTAAAGTAAGCTATTATTTAGAGGTCGACGGAAAAAAATATTTAAAATCTTAAAATAATATCAATCGGATTCACGTACAGGCTGTCCATTTTCGATGTCCTTACGGAGTAACTCGCTTATTTCTAAAGATAGAGATTTGCGGTTTTCGCGAACGTTTGCTACTTTTTTGTGAATCTCACGATACCGCAAACATATTTTTTATAGCTTGTTCCGTTTTTGAGATACGGGGCGAAGTTGAAAATATTGCATTTTTGTCCCCTCCTGTATCACAGCTGTCTTTTAACTAACTAAAGTTAAAACTATCTTTTATACGCCTTTTTACGTAGAATCCAGTGGCGTAGTCATATTTTCGAAATGAGCTGTCATTGTTTAGATACAACCCAATGTTATAATTTTTAAAATGGAACACTCTGTATATTTTTCCATATTCAAAACACAAATGCTTTTCGCTTTTCAAAAATATATAATACTTATATAATATTCTAAGTATTAGCCCTGTATTCAGATAATTTTCTTTTTTTATGGCAAGTCAAGACAAATATCACTTTAAAAGATCGTTCGGCGCAATAAACAAAAATATCACTTCCATTTATATAGCGTGAAACGAAAAGTTTTCATTAAAAAAAATATTGTTTAATATAAGTTACTAAACAGAGATGCATTTAATAATTATCATAACAAAAATTGAAACTTATATGAAACACTGCTAGAAACAAAGCTCTATTATTTTTCTGTTGAAATTTTTTTTGTAAATATTGTTCAAATTACTGCCCATTCTGTTGAAGACACAGCCGACATGTTTTGAGGATAGCCGCCAATCGACCACATTTAAAACAAAAGTCTTATACCTAAGTATTCGAAAGCTTCTTTCGTGGCATGCATCAGAGCATCTCGATTTTCGCCATTGTAAGAAAAATTTGTACACTTTGACAGAAACTATAAACATTCAGCACTTGCTTTTTTTTGATAGCCACCTAGTAATCAGGTTCAGAGCGTATATTATTATAGTCGATAAATAGTGTTTCATTAGAGTTTAGATTTATTGTTTTGTCAAATTTTTTAATAACTTATACTAAACAATATTTTTTTAATGAAAGCTTTTCGTTTTACGCTTTACAAATGGAAGTGATATTTTTGTTTATTGCGCCCAACGATCTACTAAAGTGATATTTGTCTTGACTTGCCATAAAAAAAGAAAATTATCTAAATACAGGGCTGATACTTAGAATATTATATAAGTATTATATATTTTTAAAAAGCGCAAAGCATTTGTGTTTTGAATATGGAAAATATACAGAGTGTTCCATTTGAAAAATTATAACATTGGGTTATATCTAAACAATGACAGCTCATTTCGAAAATTTGACTACGCTACTGGATTCTACGTAAAAAAGTGTATAAAAGGCAGTTTTTACTTTTCCTATAAGTTAAAAGACAGCTGTGATACAGGAGGGGGGCCAAAATGCAATATTTTCAACTTCGCCTTGTATATCAAAAATGAAGCAAGCTATGAAAATTTTGTTTGTGGTAGGTATCGTGAGATTTACAAAAAAGTAGCCAACGTTTGCGAAAATCACAAATCTTCATTTTCAAAAATAAGCGAGTTATCCCGTAAGGACATCGAAAATGGGACATCCTGTACCGGGTGTCTGATTAAGAGAGGCACGCGACTGTATCTCACAAACTATTCGTCGTAGAAACTTACGGTAAAAAATTTTATAACCAAAGTGGCCAACACAAAATCCTGGAAATTATTTTCAGGTTTCTAAGATGGACGCCAGGGGGCGTAACCGCCATCTGAAACTTTTAAAGTGATTTTTTTCTGAAATTCTTCTGGTGAAAATATTTTTTGTTGAAAGCTGAGCTTTATTCGAGTTATTTTTATTTGACACTTTTTGACGTATCTATTGAAATGAAGTGGTGGGGGGTGATT
>JARQZK010004341.1:0-75000 GCA_030704885.1 Cynegetis impunctata
AAATAAGGTGATAAAATTTTCCACCTGAAGGTCACATTATTATTTCGTGAATCTCAAAATAATTATGTATTTGTTTTTAATTTGAGTATGAATAATTCAACATGGCCGACATGGAATATTCATTTGTTTCAGCTAAAATTTGTGAAATTTTTTCAACAAGAACAATATATACATATCCCATTTATTTATTCGTCGGAACAATCAAATATTTTATACCTTGTTCTTCAGGAATAATAGACAAATTATCAATTTTTGTGCGATACACAAATATCTGCTAATTATGTCCAAACTTTCTTGAGATACAATTTTAAAGCTTCAGGTTTCTCTAGAACAATTTTTTTGATCCTTTTTGGTGTGCTCTCACATGTTTCGAATTAACTCAAAACCTAGAGAGACTCACTGTATCTTAAAACTTCCTGTACTAAAGCTCACGTTATATGTGAAATGGATATTTTATAGTATTAAGTTTCGAAAATTTAGCGCACTGAAATGAGAAGAAGGTCAAATTTCCTTCAATCAATTTATAATTTTTTTTTCAAAAAACTGCTGAGTAGAGAAATCAAGTTTTGACTAAAACACCTCCATTTCCTACTTGAAATATATTTTGATATAGATATTCTTTTGATAAAAAATTACTGAGCTATAAGCTAATCAACGTCTGCATGTATTTTATACATATCTATCATTTTATTTAAATTTTTTTTCAAACAAAGTAATATTTTGAATAAAAGTAACCTTTACTCGATGGAAATTCATATTAAGAAATTTATTAAAACTTCCACTATACTTACAATAAATGACAATTGTTTTGACAACACAGTGTCTTCGTCAGATTCAGTTACAAAAAAGGTGATATTTTATAAAAAAGATTTTCCGGGTTATATAATATCTTCCAGTCTGTAATATCAGTCCAGACTGGACATATGTGTTTCGAGTTATCGTATTTGAAGATTTGATATAAGTTAAAGCTAAAATAATGCACTCATTTACATACAAAATCCAGTATTTTATTTCGAGTCTTTTTAATTTGACCACAACAATGAATTGTTTGCATAATTTGCATCCAGAACTTTCCTCGCATACCTTCATAAGAATAGTAACTGCGTGACACTTTAAAAGAATAATTTCTGAGTTTCACATTTTATACGTCAATAAATTTCAGGAGATATTTATCAATTATAACTTCCAAATATAGATTTGTTACAACGCAATTGTCTTATGTATGCTTCATAGATAGTAGGCCTTAAGTTGTGTATTCTATTTTAATATTTGTATTATTTGACTGTCGAAATAAAATTTGTTATTCGTTGAAATTTGTTTATAATTGTGCTTTTTCAATTTTTCATATAAATTCCTGAAAGATTGAATTGAATAGGCATTTATTTAGTGGAAGTTCATATTCATAACTTCATAAATAAACAAAAAACTAAATTTTTACAGGTTTAAATAAAATCTAATGAGTAAACGCGTTTCCTCATAACATTGACTTCATCTCGTACTAAATTATGGTATTACAAAACAATCTATTTATATGAAAAATTGAACTTAACACAGGATGGTTCTTAGAGAAACTAATAATGACAATAAGCAATTCATTCCGAGCTATTGGTAGGTACATTGAACAGATTAAGGCCCGGTTTTTCAATGCTCGGTTAAAACTCACAGTTACCTGACTATAGGTTAAGCTTAACCATCAGCTAAAGTTCCAACTAAGAACTATTGCGTTTCTCCTTCGAATGTTTAACTTTAGGCTAGCAAACCGTCAGCTAGCGATATTTTTATTAACGTTGGCAGTACTGATGTTTCAGGGAGCACTTCTGATTGGTCGTTCCCCTTTGCACTTGATACTATTAATCCTAACCACACTTACTCAGCTGTCAATTTTGGAAATAGATGTTTTGTTATTGTTGATTATTTTATAATAAATGAATGAAACAAAAAGCATTGAAAAAGAAAGATTGGCAAACTTTAGTCCTTCTGATAGATCGTTGCTGTTAAAGAAATTCCAAATGGTTTCCAAAAGCAATAATTGAATAAACAAAAACAGATTCTACTACTTGGAAGGAGAAATTGGGAAAATTCGAAAACGATTTATGGAGTTTGAAATAATTTACCTATGTGTTATGGTTTCTATCTATTTATAATAAGTCTATTAATTCTTAATCATCACTTAAAAAATCAAATGCTTCCTTTTTTCGTAGGAAAAACGAAATATCAAATGAGGTTACTGGTTACAAAGCAGTTGAACAAACTGGACTGTTCGGGCCGTTCGGGGTAGTTAACTTACGTAGCGCATGCGTGTGCAAGATAGCTCACAGTTAGCCATTTGACAAAGACTTTCAGGTGAGAGTTACTCTACCCGATAGAATAGCAGTAGGTCAGCGCAAGATAAGAGGTGGAAAAACGGTTTAGCTAAAGGTTATCGATTAGCCGAAAGCTAAATCACTTTAACCGAGCATTGAAAAACCGGGCCTTAAGAAGATTAGAAGGGTTCACTTCAATCTGGTCGTTAACTAGGTTTCCGGAATTTTTATATTTATTGATGTATAGGAATTCCCAACAGTTGATTTTGTGGAGACTATTTTCTAATGGTAATATATTATAATTGTAATTAAAGGTATGGTTTTCTTGAATAAGATGACACGCATAATTAGAATCAGTTTTCTGCTTAATATAGCTACGTTGGTGTTCGTGTATTCGAGTTTTAAAATTTCTAATTGTACGTCCTATATAGAATTTTTCACAATCGTTACAGTTAGGTCTATAAACACCCGTACGTTCATCTCTATGGATTTTTGATTTGTTGTTTTTAATAAATTTTCCAATGCTATTGGAAAATGTTGGTTTTATATGAAACTTCGAAATTTCAATGTTATGACGAAACGCGTTTGCTCATTAGATTTCATTAAAACCTGTGAAAAGTTAGTTTTTTGTTTCTTTATGAAGTTATGAATTCCTGAAAGTTTAATCATAATGTATACATAGGTAATTATAAATAATAATACTCAGTAATATATTTGGCAGTTCAAAATTTCAATACTACATGGAATTGTGTTGGGATATTTTTTATGTTCCTAGTAAATAAAATTGTCTTTGTATATGCAACTTTTTGTATTACACAACATAATGATTTAGTTTGAAAGAATATGAATTTGTATGAAAACTAATTCAATAACGAAACTAAATATATTGACTCTATTTAAGGATAAAACTATAGAAGTGAACACTTCATTGTGTTACTTGATGAATAAAAATGTAGCAAAAATTATAACAACCTCAATTTAGAAATTTGAGAAATGAAAGAACCTGATAGATACTGGGAAAATAGATGACGCGAAAACTTATCGTTAAGCTCATAGATCAGCTACGAAATGAAGGTTTCTTAATTCTTAGTTGTTTTCTTTTTGTAACACTCAGGATATAAATGAGTAAAAATATCCGGATATGTTTCAACATTCTCGTTATTCAACCACGAGTTCAGAAATACTCATGAAGTTACACACTACTTGATATAGATGTATATCCCCTTGGTGTTTTTGTATCCTCTTGAAGTTTCTGGCGAAGTAGTTCACCCATCGTGATAGTAGAGTAATATATTAGGAAAATAAATGGCTAAATTATAACTCTCTGGGCAGTATTCTGATACAACGCAACATTCTTTCAAACATTTATTCAATTCCAAGAGATATCAGCGTAAACAAAAACACAGTGCGTGATACTGCGAACAATGCGCCCCGATTGGACAATCAGCCATAAAACAACTCATGAGGAGTCATGTGTGTCCCGACAGAATCTGCTCATGAGAAAGAGATTATGCCGGTCCTAGGCAAGAAGCAACTCAAAGTCTATAATGCCCGCTACACACATAACGATATATCGTAACGATTTCAAACTGCACAGTTAAATCGAATAGCCCTAGTGCCTCCACACGCAACCGATATCTGCGTCGATATTGTCAGTTCTACACAAAAGCTAGCGCGAAAAACATGTCATCGGCAACGGCAATAACAGAAGATGATGAAGATGCACTTGCATTTTTGGGCTTGATGATATGCTTACAGAAAAAAAAGTCACTTAATGTTGTACGGACTGGCTTCTAAAAGGGAAGTCATACTCTCATATAAATTTTTTGTTTTCTTTTGTTCAGTTTTTTTTATACGTAGTTCGAAGATTGTTAATTTTCTCAACCACTATATCCTTGCTGGCATTTGGATCCATGGTTTTGTATTTATCGACCAGTATTGTAGGCTGCGATTTTATTTCGATCATGATAATCTCTTGATTTCGTATTCCACAGGCAGAATAACGTAGAATGAATTCCTCCAATTAATCGCGGTGTCCGCTTCGATCTTGTTCCGACATATTTAAACAGACTTGTGCAGACTGCTCTCACAGCAAACTGTTTCATAAATTGAGCGATCGGTCGATTTGATCACAGCGTCGTATCCACACGAGACAATTAAACTGTGCAAACGCAAGTATCAACGATTTATCGAATAGAAAATGCAACTGCCACCGATGAACTGTGCAGATAAAATTATCTGCAATGATTTCTCATACACACGTTCGATAAAACTGTGCAAATTGACTGCACAGTTATATCGTTACGATATATCGTTATGTGTGTAGCGGGCATAAGGAAAAATGTTGTTTGGACTTGGTGAGTTAGTAACAAATGTATTAAAAAATCACAAAGTTATTTATAAAGTCATTAAAAGTACGAAATAGAGGAAGAGATTGCTTACTGTGGTCCTTGGTTTGGTGTCTGTTGGATTTGAATAAACTGTAGTAGGTTGTTGGAGCCTAGAGCCGACCCCACAAGTGACTTGTTGGCCAAGCGCCTCAATTTCCGTCCATCTAGGGACAAAGCCCGCACCATCTATCCCTAAAATTCCTATGATAAAGCATTAGTATCCTAGTGCATTTCGTCTAAAAAATGTATTCTTTGGAGGATCACAATCTGTAGTACATAATTAGAAAGGTATTTCCAAAACCTTTTCAACAGTGTGATTATCATTAGTATTCGCAGTTTCTAGAAGCCACAAGGGGCCGATTTGTGGTTTTTACAAAATCAAAGAACTTCTCACTTGAGCTGGACGTTCAATTCGGAGCAAATGAAAATCATAGAAGCACAACTTCAATTTTCAAAACTGAGAAGGGAAATTGCATAATAAATATTGAGAAAATATAGAATTATGAAAGTAGAAATTTCTAACAAAAGATAACAAAGACATATTCTTACTAATCTTCATCCTTCTCTATAATATCAGAAATTGGTAACATTTTCAAGATTTATTTAATTGCCTAAAAGAATCATCCTCATTTCCAGCGTTAATTTTATACATGAACGCATAATTCTTATTTTTTACTGTTCTATTTAATGCATCATCATCCATTTATGTTGGTCATGAAGAACCACTATAATTGCTGTCCCATATTGAAGTATTTCATGTACAAACCCCTTCAAGTTAATACGGATCAAACAGTTCATACAGACAGAACCGAATTATTTTTAGTCTCTATATTTATGCATGGCTTTTTATTTATGATTGACAAAAATGCAAGAGTAATTCCGGTCATATTTCTAACCATAACTGCAGCAATTTATCTTGATCACTGGATTCGTTAAGAGATTTACCAGTCACAGTGAAAACTTAATATATAGTTCCAGACGAATGTTTTTCTTTGGCACTGAGTGCTCGTTATTGGATTTCTGTCTGGAGTTTCCTTTGTCTCTTGACTATTAAGTTCAATTTTTCGGTTGAAAGATTTGTTTGTAGAAAACAACGATAACATCCGCGTCTTTTGGAGCAAGGGTTAAGTCAACGTCTGTGAAGCAGGCTGGGTGTGCTGGGTTCGAATCCTGTGTTAGATATGGATGTAAGTTTATATTTTTGAGTTTCGGCGGTTTAATAATAAATTTAGTAGTTGGGTAATGTACAGTGTTTACAAGCTCATTGGCCGTTCGGAACAGGCGTTACACTTTAGGTCCATAGAGTAAAAAGGGCAATTTGATAAAATATTATTGAAGAAATCCGAACCTAGAAATTGATGACATATGGATAAAAAATATAGAGATGTAAGGAAATTATTCAACGCATTTTGAAATTGTATGTGGCATTTCTAATATAAAGTTTACCAAAAGTGGTTTTTCTTACACTATTTTACATCTCTTCATAAGTGAATATTTGTAGCATTATGTAATCAGATCTCATATTTTGCTAAAGTCATGATTTTCATGATGACACCTGCATAATACGGGCCTTCGTTAGTTAGTAATGAGTTAATAGTCAATATCTTATTATTTATGCAAAAAATTTTGATTTTCAGTTCATTATTTCAGAATACATTCCACGTGTCCGTAAATCCCAAGTAAACAAACCTGTAAATACATTCCCTCTATTACCTTTACAATACCGTTTAAAGGCACATTTCCGCCTTATATGGAAGCCATTTTTTCTACTAGTTCTCATTGAACTCCGCTGCTGAAGTCACTTACTGCATTCCAGAATGTCCTTTGCTTTGAAGGACGAAATCGAATACTTTGTGCCATTTGATTTTACATTTGATGAAGTTTTGCCTGTGCAAGGTATTTAATTTTCCTCAATTTTTATCAAGAGCCATTTTGAAATGGGAAATAATCAATTAGGAGGTTTGGGGGTGTAAAAACCTAGAATGCTTAATTTTGGATATGACCATAATCAATTTTCATATCTTCTGTACGTCCTTGTCACTACCCTATGAAAATTTTGAAGATGCTAAAATTTTTACTGTCTACCTGAATTTTGGTGGTTTTGTTCTGCCTCAAGAACAAGCCCAAATATTACATTTCAGCTCATTTAGTTCGATGAGGCCTACTGAATTTGTCAAAATGCAATAGAAAAATAATATATATACATATATATATATATATATATATATATATATATATATATATATATATATATATATATATATAAATATATATATATATATATATATATATATATATTGCCATATAAATTATTTTTATCTATTCATCTATCTGCCGATGTATATCTAACTATATATCTATCTAGATAGTGATCTATCTTTCTATCTATCTAACTAACTATCTATCTATCATTCTATCTATCTATCTATCTGTCTATCTATTTGCATATCTATCTATCAATTTATCTGATCCGGCAAACGTTCTGCCATATAAATTATTTTTATCTATCTATCTTTCTATCTATCTAACTATCAATCTATCTGACCCGGCAAACGTTGTTTAAATTATTAAAATGGCTATTGAAAAATATGAGTTCTTGAAAGAATGGTGAAAATTTAAAGTTGTATGTATTTTTTAAAGCAACATCATAAAAAATTAAAAATAAAAAATTTTGTTCAAAAAATTCATAAAAATGTTAATCATTAGGAGTATGAAAAATATATTACGACCTATTTTCAAACCGACTATTGTTATTTTTGATTGACATCTTGCATCCCTATTGCGGATCTGTGGATAAAATAAAAAAAATGAAAATCGCGATGCAACAATAGGGGTTGATCGTAAAAGGGTAAACAATTGAGAGTAATAAGAATTTTTCTATTCTAAGTCATGACAAAATAAAAATGACAATCTTGCGAAAAAAATTGAAGTTTATAATTTACAAATAAAAATTAGGGGTTGATCAAAAAGGGGTGAAAATTTAGGGTTGTGTGTATTTTTGAATGTTGTGTCATAAAAAAAATAGAAAAAAAAATTTTTTCTGAAAAATAAAAAATTAAGGAGTGGACCTGCCTTAACATTTAGGGGGATGAAAAATAGATTTTGTCGGATTTTCAGACGTAACCGATGTGCACACAAAATTTCATGAGAATCGGTCGAGTCATTTCGAAGGAGTTTAACAAATAAAAAATAGGGGTTGATCGTAGAGGGGTGAAAATTTAGAGTTGTATGTATTTTTGAATGTTGTATCATAAAAAAAATACAACATAAAATTTTGTCTAAAAAATAAAAAACAAATTTTAGGGGGATGAATATTTAGGGGGATGAATAATAGCGGTTGGCCGATTCGCAGACCTACCCGATATGCACACAAAATTTCATGAGAATCGGTCAAGCCGTTTCGGAGGAGTATGGTAACAAACTTTGTGACACGAGAATTTTATATATTAGATATATATATATATATATATATATATATATATATATATATATATATATATATATATATAATCTCTTGATAATTATTAGCATAACAGGCTTGTTGAATCTTAAAAAACTCGATTTTTATTGAAAAGTTGACGTTTCGCCACGACATTCGTGGCTTTATCAAAATTTTGAGAAAAAATTGAAATTTCTTTGACATTTATTGATTTGAAAAATTTCTATAGAAACAGACTACTGTTTCACTAAAAATTTTTCGGCTGTGGCCGTTCTTTGTTATTTATTACGTGCTATTCAGTCCAATATTAACATTCAAATTTGTTATTATTAGATGGTAAGGGAAACCACAGAAACCTTTACCCACGTAATGTTCGAAATAGGTCCAACATTACGTGGGTAAAGGTTTCTGTGGTTTCCCTTACCATCTAATAATAACAAATTTGAATGTTAATATTGGACTGAATCGCACGTCATAAATAACAAAGAAGAACGGCCACAGCCGAAAAAAATTTTAGTGAAACAGTAGTCTGTTTCTATAGAAATTTTTCAAATCAAATAAATGTCAAAGAAATTTCAATTTTTCTCAAAAAGTTTTGATAAAGCCACGAAATGTCGTGGCGAAACGTCAACTTTTCAATAAATCGAGTTTTTTAAGATTCAACAAGCCTGTTATTGCTAATAGTTATCAGGAAGATTAGAAATAGTTCACAGGCAACAACATTTCGAATAAATAATTATATATATATATATATATATATATAAATATATATATATATACATACATACATACATACATATATACCGCACACATCAAAAACTATCAAAAATCGTGACTTTCGATACAATGCAATTATTTTCTTGAAAAATATGACTAAAAACTATAATTAAATATTCCACTTACATGTTGTAAACATAAATTGATATTACCTATACAAATGTTTGATGTGGATCTTTGGTCAATAGTTAAATATGAGAAAGGTTCATGAATCATTTCCTACATAACGTTAGAATAAACTATAATTTGAGGGTACTTATCAAATCGATGACTCTGTAACGGAGTAGATCGAAGACAAAAATTCGAGTTATTGAGTATAAACTACTGTAAGTAATGGATATAGATGTTAATTTGAAAAAACATATAATGAACTGTAGGATAAACCGGAATTAAACATTGATTTTATTTTATGAACTGCTACAAATATATTCTTGAAACATATAGTTATAGTGAGTTTAAACCTGTACTCAGATAATCACATAGTACATAATAATTTTTTCAAATTTTTAAACGAAATTTCTTTCAACACTTTACAATCCAGATACTTGGCGAATTAAAGCTAGGCCTAAAAAAACGTAATACTGCCTCAATGTGAGAGTCACCTTCTCAAGGTCAGCTGTATTCGTGTATACATATTGATATGTGTTTTGAAAGGCAACATGGGAGGCATGCTTAGATTGAAAAATATGTAGTATTTCTTCTCTAAAGCATGAAAATATTCTTGGGATTTTCAAATGAATTTATAATTGTTTATTCATTATAGATTAGGTTGGATTCTGAACTGGAGAATAGATTTCAATTTTCACAATAATCTACTTTCTATTCGTATGTATAATGCTAATCAGGGATCGAAAAGAATAATTAAAGTAATATATATATATATATATATATATATATATATATATATATATATATATATATTATATATATATACAATATATACATATTTACATATATATATATATATAATATATATATATATATATATATATATATATATATATATATATATATATATATAGATTGAATTTATCTACAGAATAACTAAAATCCTTCATAATAATGCATAATAATACATTTATTTCAGATTGTTGTGATCGAGTTTGTGATCGCATAATTATTCATTTTTCACATTATATGTTATCACGTTAATATTGATATCAACAAATATATAAGATTGAACATGACTCTAATGAGAATATTTTTTTGTTCTACTCAATTCTGAAAAAACTTTGCTCGCCTGAAAAAATCAATGTGTTAAATAGTTTCCATTTGCTCATGAAGTAGGTAATATATAAAACTTAATTTAAATAGCTCTAACTTTCTTCGTTTAATGCAAATATCAAGCGTTGTCCATTCATTTTATTGTGCCTGTATTTTGATACATAATATCTAGGAAAAGGAACTTTGGCAAATCGAGTGTCCCATAGCACATCTCGTCTATATTTTCAATTCATCCAATCTTAATACGTTATTAATATTTCTCAGGATACTCAGAGTAACACGATCATAAAATGAATGAACACATGACATAATCAAAACGAGCATCAACCGTTTTTTCCGTCTGAACTGTAATCCACATTTTTTCAAGCAGAACACGGTTCTAAAAATACAGTTTCGCTTGGTTGAGCAGCCGACTGCATACTTTAATCGACGCCAGTTATAGTTTCAGCACGTGCATCGAGGAAGGCATATACGATTAGTTAGTGGAACGTGCGAAGAATGAAAAAGTCATACGGCTATATTTGGCGGAAAAAATCTCTGCATCTGACTCCAGGAATCCGGGAGAAATACATCGTCATAACATGACGCCCATGAGGACGTTCATTGTTATTGTACGTTTCAGATGGAAAACGGAGCATATCTCGAACTAAAGCAAGGATGCAAACTGTTCTGAAAGTTCTCGGAAAATTCCCTAGTGAAAAAAACATGCTCTTTTCGAGCATTCAAGGGAATGTGCTTGTAAGCTATATAAATATGTATTTTTTTCTACTGATACCTATGAAAATATCTAGTTTTTAAAACTGAGATTAATGCGTTTCCACTCCAGGTGTAAACATGTTTCTACGTTTAGAGATGAGAATTTCAATGTTATGATATACTAAACTAACTCAGTTAGCATGAATCTTGTTATATATTACTTCAATTTCGAAGACATATTGGATGTACGAACTTAAAATGAACTTTTTTTTTATTTCTGAATATATGATTTCCACTTAAAAAATAAGTTTGTCTTTTACTGCTTTATATAGTGGGGTCAATACAACAACTAGGTAACTACAAATCAGCTGTTTCGAGAAAAACGCAAATTAAAGTTTTACCAAGATTTTGGAAGATTGTGGAGACTAAACTAAAAGTTATTTTACTACCATTTCTGGATTATATTGAATTAGAAGTATTTATGTCTCGTTTTGACTACAATTTTGTAAGAATTGACGAAAAACAGTCCTTGAAATTTAATGTATCCTAAAAAAAATCAGTTACCTAGTTTTAGCAATAAGGATATTTTTGATGTTGAGTTAGAAGTACTTACATACCAAATGATCAACGTTGTTTTAAATAAATGATTTTTCATATCCAATTTAGGAAGCCTCCATAGCACAATGTTAGAGTCAAACTAAATAATTCAAACACATTTAGCAAGCAGGGTAGTAATATAATAAGTATAATAAGTAAAAATAATAATAGTTTATTTAGTATTTATGAGTTTTTATTGAGAATAATGTTAATAGTATTTTTTATAATGTTATTTAATTAAATTTACAAAGTGAAAAATTAAAATTGAGCAAAAACAAAATAATTATAAAAAATTATAGATTTTCGTTATCAGAAGCATCAAAATCGCATTCGGGCTCGCCGACATCTCCATCATGAGGCAGATCTAGATACAATTGTTTGTACCTATCTCCGAGTGCTGGGGGCTTTAGCGAGAACAAGGAAACCAGATCCCTGTGTTTCAAGGAGGTGATAGGGATTGGTTGGTCATACCGCTGCTTCAGCTGCAACAATGTGTGCCGACGGCTTCTTTTATTAAAATCTAAGATTTTGAAGGGTTCATCAAAATTCTCCCTGAATTTCATCTTATACGGTTCGGATTTTTTGAAACGCATCCAGCTCATTTTTTGCCACCGCACTTCCTCTGAGTCTTCACCCCTCTTCCGCTTCGTAAGATTTTCCTTCATAAAAAGCTTGTAATCATTGATATTTTCGATATGAAGATCGAACACTTGGTAGGGTTTGTCCCATTTTCTTCTTGCGCTTCTTGCGATCTGCTTCAAGTCTTCTGGCCACGACGCTTTGCCTACTTTTTGCAGCTCGGTGGCTACAGCTGAATGCATAGAGTCACACTCCATCTGTGTATGGCCCGGGACTAGAAATTTCATATCAATGACTGATATATTTTCTAGCTCCTGCGTAGCAATCATGAACATTGTTGCGATGGACTGGTTAAGGTTTTGCCCACCACATCTGTCACTGTAAAATACTACGTTTTCTACGTTACTAGGGAGGCCTTTTAAAAACAAGTGAACGCAACTTGCTATTTCACAGCTTCCTCTACCTCCTTGGGTCTGGTCCCACATGTAGCAAAAACCTTGCTGGGAGTTCAGTATGTATATCGTAAAATTGTAAGTAGCGAGTCTTCGTTTATAAAATAGAGCATTGTTAGCTGGATCAGATGGTACGAGAAGAACTTGCTGCAAATCGAAATTAGCACATACAGATTCGCCATTAGAATTTTGTGCTTCTTCTTTGTCTTTCATTTTTTCGGCACGAGCTCTATCTTTTAGCTGTAAGTGCTTCGTATACTCTTCCTTCAAGATTTCTTTCTCGTTTGATGAAGCATTGGTGTAATGAGAGCAAACTCGGCACTGATCCTTTTTTGGATGATGGAATCCCAAATTGTAGCACCCGTTGAAAATTTTTCGATAAAAAGGTAAAGTTGCTTTAGGTTCACCAATTTCACTACAAACCTGAATGTACATGTTGTACATTCGGTTAATGTTCAGACTCTGATCCAGGTAAAGGCGCTTGGTGGTTGCACGACAGTAATGAGACGGCATGACAGGAAAACTTTCTATGTGTGCTTTTACATTTTGAACAACAGCTGGTGGAGTTTGCTTCTTGATGTGTCTTCCTCTCTTATCTTCTTTGTTAGTGTTTACCTCAACAAGACAACTAGAGTCACCTGTTGATTCAAAAATCAAGGCCGAGACTTGTTGTGCTATAACTAGATATTTTGAGTTGCCTAATTGTTGCTTCAATCTTGCAGTTCTGCTAATTGTAACAACTAGATAAGTGAACTTATCTAGTTGTAGATAGAACATTTTTTCTGATCATCAACTTATATAGTTTTGAAAACTCTAGATAACTCCTGTAAAATGTCTACAACAGATACCTAGTTGTAGTATGGTGTGGACCTCACCTAATGGGATTTATCTGTGCACTTACCCAGATTTCGCCAAATTTGTAGTTACCTAGTTGTAGTACTCACCCCACGATATGAAAACGGCAATTTTTTAAAATTTTCATTTTCTCGTCAAAAACAGATCTGAATCTTCATATTTTTCAATTAAATATTTGAAATAAAACCCTTAAATGAACCACGTATGAAAACTACCATTTCAAATTTAAATTTTTACTATCAGTTACTTCAGAATGTGTCAAAAAATTACTTCAAACGGAATAACTAGAAAAGAAAAACATCATTTGTGAATCAGAATTACAGCGCAATTTTGTTTTGTATAAGTAAAACAATTTTTTTCACCTATTGCGATGAAAAGTTTTTGATTTCATTCATGAAATTTTAGAGAACGCGTATGCAGCAGAAATTCTTACTAAAGTCGGATTGTCCTCTCATTTTTATTCATTTTCACATACGAATTAATAACCGAGTTATGTGTTATTAATAAGTCAACTTCAAGGACATGAGGAGGTCAGCAAAACTTCGAAAACGAAAGAAACACATGAAATTTCTACATAAGAATGGCGGTGCTTAAGAAAAGTAACTAACTGAAACTAACAGAAGAAACTTCTCTGACATCACTCAATCCACGTACGCAATTTCAACCCCGTAACTCCCCAACCTTAAAATTATGCAAAAACAAGAAATCTCTGTAAAAATGGCGGTGGTTTGAGGTTTTCGGATATGTTATTGATAAATAATTTCTACCTCATGCACCCCCCAGTAACTTCCTTTTCTGAAGTTTGGGAATTCCAAGATTTTGAATAAATTTACTCAATTTTAGAGAGTTTTGTTCATCTTTTTGATGGAGGCAGGTGGAAATGCCCAAATGAAAAAAATCTATATATATATATATATATATATATATATATATATATATATATATATATATATATATATATATATATATATATGTATATATATATATATATATATATATATATATATATATATATATATATATATATATATATATATATATATATATATATATATATATTCTATAATTAAATAAGTAACTGCCGATAATTTTAAATATGATCTGTTGATCATGACTGTGGAGATCTACAACTGTTGTGTACATTGTTTTGAATTACATTTATCCTAATTTTTGAAAATTGTAGATGTCCTGAGGAAGACTCACTAAAGATTCGAAACGTCCAATGAAACAAATTCGGTTGTTCAGATCATAACTCTTTGCCAAATACCTAGCTATAATCAATATTTATTTATATATACATATATATATATATATATATATATATAATATATACATATATATATATATATATATATATATATATATATATAAATGATAACATATATATATATATTCGTGATCTACGAGGTCTGAAACGGATTTCGAAACCACTCATACCCTTTACTGTTTACTTTCAATACAGTGATTTGATTACTGAATTATCAATAAAGTGCAGTATATTCTTCTTCCTTCATTTATGTTTTCAAAATTTAGGAGGTTATTGCTCTATTTTCGAAGTATTCATTGTCTCTCGTTCTCCGTGATTCTCCGAAAGAAGGAATATTTAATGCATTCGGCATCCCTGACTCAAAATGGTTCCGTATTATGTTATGTTTTCCTTGAACTTTTTAATGAATAATTCAGTGATAACAGGAGTGAGAAAATGAAAATAATTTTTGACGTAGGAAACTTATTATTTTTATAATAGCACAGTCAAATTGAAATTCGTTGCGAGAAAACTCCAAATTACCCCAATATTTATGACTTCTTGCCTTGAGGTAAATGAACTAAAAAATATTTTCTTCTTGCATGTTTCTCATCGATCCTTCACCTTTTTGCGTTATTTTTTTGTGCAAATAATCTCAACTCAAGGACTAAAATCATTTTATGCTGCGAATCTACCGAAGGATTTATTAAAGAGGGAAATATATTCAGAGCCGTAAATATGAGGCATCTCTTAGAAAATATTTGAATAAACTGAATATAGACTCTCTGTTTGTTATTCTTTGATATTTTCTGTCAGAATTCCTTCCTTTTATAGGAATCACAGCATTGGAAATATAAATTTACCAGGCAATCGATTAGTCTGAACAGATGATACAATAGCTTTTCAAAATAACGCTAAGTTGAATTGATTTCCATCAACTTCGTTATTGTGTTCATTCCAGAGGCCAATTCTATTCTTAGAATGGCTCATGTTTATATCCGGTATAGGAATATTACAATTCTGCGATTTTGTTATAGTGTGAAAATAACTATTAACAGTTTTTTCATCTACTGTGACATACTTTAATTAACAGAATGTTCCAATTCATTAGTAATGATCCATTAGTTTATGAAATTGATAAAAATGTGAAATAAAATGTTTGTATTGACTTTAAAGGCCAGGTTGTTATCCATTTCGATAAACAATTCAAAAAGTGTTTAGAATGATATAGGGCATCCAGATGATAGTAGTACTACTTATACGATATCTGCTTGTTTTTGTTGTAGGTGCCATTGTGTCTATACATTTATTTAAGATTCTAGACTTATATAATTGAAATTTGAATATAAAAATCCATTAATCTGCCACGTGTGAGTATTTGAAGCTACCAATAGTGTTGGATAGATCTTAGCAAGACCTTTCTAATGATACAATACAGTACACATTATTCATCCCTATAAGTATTATCAATACAAATGAAACAAGTCAAAGTTGAACTGATACAAAGAAAAGGTTTTGATGAATAAAAACAAAGAGAATTAACTTTAAATTTTAACTTATAAATTCATTAATAGTATATGTTTCATAATCAATAAGATGTTTATGAAGATGCTTTTTGAAATACTCTCAGTTAACCGCAGCCACCTAGTCAGTAGGTTAAAAATTCGTATAGCCATATATGAAAGTTCATTGGCAAAACTAGAGCTCTAACTAATAATCTAGTTCAAGATCCTTCCTCCCGTCACTTGTGAGGATTAAAAAAAGTCTTACAACTTTTTTGCTACTGATTTTTCAGAAATTTTACAGCGCTCTACAACACATATTAATGTGTCCCAGTTTCACTCACCAAAAATATGGCAAGCCTATATATATATATATATATATATATATATATATATATATATATATATATATATAAACGTTAAGATGTTATTAGTTTTAAAAACACCCCGATAATATCCTCTGTAACCTAAACCAAACATAATTCTCATACTTTTTTTCTGAGATGAAAAAATATCTTTCGGAGAAGACTAATCACTCTATTAGATAATACCATACGACATAATGGACTGAAATTAAAAAACTATAAACTGCGAACACAATCAGAGTTTATCCTGCTTTTGATGACCACAAGAGTGTATAGTACAGAGTTTAATTTTTTTCTAGTTTTGTTAACATGTGGAGATCATCCTAGGTGCATTTCTAGTGTCATACCTAGGCGAGCGACTATTTCTCCTAGAAGGATATTGTAGTCAACATTAATACAAAAATATGATGGGCAACTAGTTGTGATGTGATACATACTAGGAGGTCTGACGCTTCCTTTGGACAGAAGAACTCTGAAATGATCAATTTTTCTATGTCGCATAATTTTTTTCCTGTCTTATTTTATATACACCAGGATTCTAGCACATAACCATAGATTTTTTGGTATCATAAGATCAGACATGACCTCTAGATAGTCAAAAATTGGTGCACTTGGCCGGCAGGTTATTCGAGTCGGCCCTAGGATCCAAAATTCTTTTATGGATGCTTCTCAGGAAAATGATGTGCATTTTGCCAGGAAATAACTTACGAATTTGGGACTTGACTGTATAAGTTCCCCATATGTTGGCCAACTACCCTGTTGTAGCAATGACTACCTAAAGTGGCTCCATCTTGGTCAAACGGGCCGTTGAAAATTGGTGATTTTAGTCGAATTGCTCCCGTTGATCAAACTGTTTTGGAGAGAATAAGAGAAACTACGGGTGAGTCAAATGGTACGAAGGGTGAGTCTCTTCGGAAGGAGGGTCAAGCAACATGCAATCACACCTAGAGGTGTAGATCTTTGAGTTGTAGAAAAAAAAAACAACATCACAATTTGAGAAACTTTCATTTCGTACTGAATCTCACGATTTAAATATTTTTTTAAATAAAATTACTGATACTGGAAGTTCTCATATTATCACATCTATTTCAAATATTTTCTATTGATTATTCTGAATTCTGGATTATGCTCATTGTGCAGAGAAATCGGCTTGTGTATTTAAATCATTTTCTAATTACCACATTCTCGGTACTCATGTGGATCACATGATTAGAGCACCGGGTGATTCAATTTTAGGGAAATATATTATTTAGATTCAGTTGGCCGCTTAAGTGAAATATGATTATATGTTCACTTACATCAAAATAGTTTAAAGGCAATTTTTTTCTTTGTTTCATCAGAAGCATTTAGCTCTTCAGACAATTTTTCAGAAATTCCCAAGTTAGGTGGCTGTCATGAAAAACTCAAAATCTTCCAAGCAAATTTATGTGTCAGTCCATAACTCTCATTATATTTCAAAAGCTGTTGAATACTGCGATTTTGAGAGCATAAAAATCCAAAAATGATAGTATTAATCTGCAATATATTTTGCCATAACTATACCTGAAGTTTCCAAAGCATTCCTGCTAGATTAGAAAATAGTTTCAACTTGATGATAACATTTCCGTAGTACCTATAAAGTATCACATAGGTACACACAAAAATTTTATAATTGTTTTTTTGGATTAGCTTAAATTATTTCAATTTTGTATCTCATCCATATCCTTTTCTCCATAACATCATAGATATATCGCCTTCAAATCTGACTAATCCACTGTTACCAATTTTCTTGTGACAATAAATTGAACTTCAATGAACCCACTGATCAATTATGAGACGCAAATAAACATACTTATGCTCGTCGGAATTTGAAACTGATTAACTCTATTGAAATCCCATGTTCCGAAGGAATTGAAAATGAAATCGTCTGCCGTCAGGTCATGTATTAATGTCACTCATCTTTTCACAAGTAATAAATTTTCCCGTAGTCTAAAATATATTCAGTTGAGTGCAAATCTGTTCTGTATTTTGCAGGGACATTGTCCTTGAGTATTATACTAGAATACCCATATAATGTGTTGATGTGAAATTGTGAAAAAAAAAGTGAGGAGATAGAAGTTTTATTCGTTCATTTGATTTGAAATATTTCATTTTAAGATAATAAGATACACAAACTACTATTGTTATTAATAATTACAAGATTTTACTGTAGGTGTTGGATGTGTTATTTCCGCTTCGCTACTTTAACTAGTATATTCACTACTCGAGAGTTTCAAGAGTGCTGTCAATGATATCTGAAATGTTTGATGATATTTAGTTTGAATATTCATGTTCATGAATAATGAGTTTTTTTTTATATTTTCAAATCAGAGCAATGCCTGAATATTGATGAAATTTTTTTCCTAATTCTACGTATTTCTTAGAAAATTTTTTTTCGCATAGTGATCTTCATAATAACTGTTTCTTGAATTAAAATATACATACATTATAGCCTTCTGTGGGACGTCGAAATTGGGGTTAGCAATTTTATTATTTGAGATATAATTAATAAAAATAACTCCAACACTTGATTGTGATACAAACAGTTCTAAATGTATCCAAACTTCATTTTCTGTTAACGCTTTTATAATGAGAAATATGAGAAACGTACGAATGGCACTAAGATCGTATTTATCCGTGATTGTTATTTTTCACACTATTGAGGTTACAAAAATCCTCAATAACCTGCGTTTTTAGCTCCATATAAACTCCGAAATACCCGAGGAGGCTGAATTTCAGATATATGTTGTTCATTACTGATTTCCACATAATGCACCTCCCTGACACTCCCTAACAGAAATTTAGAAAATGCCGATATTTTCAGTGAATTTGAATTTCAATATATATATATATATATATATAAATATATATATATATATATATATATATATAGATATATATATATATATATATATATATATATATATATATATATATATATATTATATATATATATTATATATATATATATATATATATATATATATATATATATTTATATATATATATATATCATATATATATATATATATATATATATATATATATATATATATATATATATATATATATATATATATTATATATATATATATATATATATATATATTGAAATTCAGAACTATATCATCCACGAATTTAATTTGGCTGAATGGTGAATAATAGTATTCTGATGCTACGCATAATATTCCAGTACAACTGTCGGAAAGTTCCATTCACTATGTAGATTTTAATTTGTAGTCATATTCTCCTGAGAATAAAATACTATTGGACTGTATCGGAACTCAAAATGATGATGGTAGTTGAGATATATTTGATGTCTGATACATATATATATATATATATATAAATATATATATATATATATATATATATATATATATATATATATATATATATATATATATATGTATCAGACATCAAATATATCTCAACTACCATCATCATTTTGAGTTCCGATACAGTCCAATAGTATTTTATTCTCAGGAGAATATGACTACAAATTAAAATCTACATAGTGAATGGAACTTTCCGACAGTTGTACTGGAATATTATGCGTAGCATCAGAATACTATTATTCACCATTCAGCCAAATTAAATTCGTGGATGATATAGTTCTGATTATTAGAAACCCTGGAGATTTGCAAAAACAAATCACTGGGCACCGTTATCGACTACAGTCAGTAATTAAATATGCCCGAAATATAACTAAGTTTGATTAAATAGTTATATGCAGTGAATTTGTGGACGAACAGTATTGCTTCCAGAAATTCACAGAATTATCAAATTTGAAATTTGAATCGACTGCTTTATGAATAAATTGGATTACATTCGAATTCTGAATTCCCCTAGTCCTGAAGAAAAGACCGTTTGATCAATATATACTACGAATCGTGACATACATACGGATGCGAAAACTGAATGAATTGCAAGAATGACTTTAGGGAGAACGGTACCGAGAACAAGGCCTGTAGATCCCCGTGAGGCTGTCGAAATAATGATGAAGACCGTAACTGGAGTCCCGTTCTGATCTTCAAAGCGGATCTCTAGAATTGAGCTTTCAAAATTTCGATTATAAAGAAATTACGTGATTTCAGTAGAGTCAAATTCACATCGAGCCGATTTCACGTGGTCTCCAACTAAACAGACGATTATATGTCAGGTAGAAAACCTTAGAATTCCGAAGTGCTGACAATCGCGCGTTCGTAATTCGGACGTGAATACGGAACTATCATAGACGAAACACGAATCGAAATAAGTAAGCAAATCTGCATTTTCGCGAATCTTTATTATGAGCAATTGAGACGCAGTAAGGATAATCATAGTGAAGCTTTAGGATGCTCAGAGGTCAGAGAGCTAAGAAAAAATGATCGCAAAGGAAAATAAGGCATATGGCAAAATACCCAAGGGATAGTCGTTATCATAGAATTCAGTCCCTAAAATAGCAGTGGGAAATTAATTCAGCAAGAAGAACCGATAACAGATAAAATACAAGAGTAACAAATTATTACTGATTGATGAAGCAAGCAAATTGGAATAAGAATTAATTATTGGTTAAGAATATTCAGTAATAATATCACAAGAGCATCGAAAATAATCGATTATACTTCCGAGTAACGAGACGTATTTTGTGAAACACCACGAGAGCGCAGCTCGAGTGGTGTTTTAAGAAAATAAGTCGAGTGACGAGGTCAGTGTAACGATTATTTTCGATTGCTCGAGTGGTATTCGTTACGATTATATAACGAATAAAAAATATTAATTTTTTTTGACAAACGTCAAATCATCGTCAATATAAAAACATTCACATTTTAACACGAGGCGAAACACCAAAAGGGTCAAGGTCAAGGGTATATTCACATATCAATACGCAGTAGAATCACGGATTCTATTGGCTTATTCATACATGAGTTAAAATAATCGGGAATATTCCACCTCCACGCCACTCCCTTCCCCAAAGTTTGAAAATGCCAAAATTCTGACCAAATGTACCCAAATTTTAATAGTTTTGTCCTTTCTCAAAAGCAACCCTTGATAACAAATTTCATCTCATATGGTTCGATGAGAACCGCTGGGGAAACCAAAATGTTCCGTCTAGGAGGTATAGAACGGATTTAAAACCCGCTCACGCTCCTCACTGTTTAGTTTCAATGGTATATTATTTTCGGGCATAATACGAGTAAAAATTAATTCATATCGAAACTAAAATACGTCTTAGAATTTAGTGTATTCAATATTTCACTCAATTATCATTACTCTACTCAATTATTCTATTCAACAAAAAATTATCAAGCAAGTGTTCTCTCAATCTTCGTTGGTGTTCAAACGTATTCATATGTTTTCTTTCGTTATAATTCATTCGTTCTGTGTCTACTCGAGCTTGCAGTTTGAGAAAGGGTATAAATGAACATTTCAATTCATTAAACTAGGAAAGAAATTTTGAATGAAATAACTCTATTTTCTCCTTTTACCTTCCGAGATTAGAGTTGGCAGCAGGACAGCGTTTACTAGGATGTTCTAGTTATTAATCGAGACACGATGACAGAAACACATTGATACATCCCGAGAGATTGGGACTGTTAGATGAGTTGGGTAATGAATACAGATCCGGGCCGCCCATCTGGATGTTGGAGAAACTTAGATATCACAAATCGGAAAGATCTATTACTGAATAATTTTAAAGACTAAATTGGAATGAGAAGATATGACATCTACTGAAAAGTTTCATACAATCAAATCATGAAAAATACACAAGTGGACCATAATTTTAATATATTATGTAATGTGAACAAGCAAAATTCTTCAATTCTTCAATAATTAAAACAAAACTTTCCAAGGAAGCTGATTATATGTGGCGTATGTACAGTTACAGAGTTGACATCTTCATTATTCTGTCGACGGAATTCTGCATTTTCGATCTGAGCGGTGAATTTTTGGTTTCCAATATCTTTGGCGGAGGGCGCTGTATGTTGTTATCCAAATATTAAACTGACCGGGATTTATATTAGGAAATAATTGGAAATTTGTTAATCACTTCGAATAAAATAAGCTGCACTAAAGAAATCTAATAATATCGAAATAGCTGTATGCGGATGTTGAGTCGGGGTGACTTGACGGTTTCCATAATTTACCATTGGATTGTGAATTACGCGTCTCAGAATAAATATAACGAACTTCCTTGGAAAATTGTTCGATAATTTTTAAATTATCGAAGAATTTTTCTTGTGCATTCTACGTAATATATGAAAAGCTTTTTTTTATTGTATATCAATCATATATGTATTCACAACATTTTAGTTATATGCATTATATACTTTATATAGTTTTGAACTAAAAAATATGTAATATTCAAAAATTAATAGAAGCTTGAGTCGGAAACTTATTTGTAAATTTCAATGGAAGGAATATTTAATTTCAAAAGGGGCCTCGGTAGACCAGCGGTGAGCGAGTACCGCCTTGTACCGTTTGTTGACCGAGGATGTGGGTTCGAGTCCCACCTTGCTCTTGGGCGTTGTGTATGTCCTGAAATTAGTGGTTCTAGTTATGAGATTGAGTGTTGGGTAGTGTACATTGTTTACAAGCCCATTGGCCGTTCGGAACCGGCGTTAAACTGTAGGTCCCTCGAGTTAAAAAAAAAAGATAATTTAAGTACGAAATAAATGTTTTTCATTCAAAATGTGTTTTCCCTTCTTAGCTTCTTTTTTTGTATAACTCAAAGTGCTTCAATTATAAAAGATATGGATATATTTAATCGTTCTCGGTACACACTGGTTTATAGACCCATTCAGATATGGTTCAATTAACTCACCCCTTGGCAAAGTTACACACTCCTTGTACCATTTTTCTCGCCCTTAGTCCGGCTCAGTTATCGTTGTATATATGTGAATAATTCGAAAAAAGAAATTCTAGGGAAATATTTTGAAAAAATTGAGGGGAAATATTTAGAAATTTTCAACGGTTCATTTCACCAAGATTTTTTGCTACTTTAGTTGGCCATAAATTAACTGAGGTATTAATATATGTGTAACCTCTGGTCAAGTTCTAGGTCTCTGAGTTTTGATCTATACATTTTCTTGAAAATTACTAATAAAAGAAGGTTTTCAGATCAGAAGGCCGATCCTAATATCTTGCTGCTCAATCGTAATAATTTCCATCAATCTATCGAAAGATACCTATAACTTTATGATAAAATCTCATTATCCTGATGTATTCGTCCAAGACAGGGGAAAAAACCGTGAGAATTGAACTATTTGGAGGGCATTCCTGCTACAAGAAAAGGTCGAACTACCAAATGTAGCACATTATCACACAGGTTTTGTCATGATTTATCCAACTAACTCCTTATAGTCACACGGGACAGATTAGTGTTTTTTGTAGGTTTTCGAAAACAAAGAACTACTTCATAAAGCTAGAAGTTCAAAACTCAGGCATGAAAAATATTAAATAAAAGTAAACATAAAAATAGTTACAGAATATATTAGTCCAGATTATAAAATTTATGATTAACATCAAAACAACTGAAATTTTGATGATTTAAATGAAATTCAAAACTTGCAACACGGTGCGCTATCCAAACACATATGTCTTGAGAATATATTTATCTAATCAAAAGAGATTTTTATATAGAATTGTGGACAAAAATGATGAAAGAAATGATCATTTCGAAAAAAATTTTGGAAATTACAGCTACACAAGTTATTGAAAAAAATAAATATTTTCTTCGAAGTTAAATATTCTGATAGATTGAAAATATTCAATAGACCGTGTCCCTCTCACGTTCGAATCAAATAGTTTATAATTCTTTGTAACATATATCCTCGAGTTACAAAAGATTTTAAAAAATTATATTGAAAAGCAAATTGATGCCAAGTTTGGAAAATTTCAGAATATAATAATAATAATAATAGTAATAATAATTTTATTGCTCTATAGTACAACATGATACATAAACAAGAGAATTTCAGAATATGGTCTTCGGTATATTCTGAATAACCATTGTTACTCTTGAATTCATAATCAAATAATTCATTTCAAGTAAACTGCAACTAGGCAGCTCATAATTTTTCATGTATTCGCCTCAACTTGATTAATATCCTCCTCCTTACTATGCTAGAATCAGAAAGTTGTTGCCAATAGGATGTTGTATATAACAGGGATGGCGAACCAATGGCACGCGTGCCACAAGTGGCACGTTTGAAAATTTTGATGGCACACACAAAAAAAAAATTAAAAATTATTAATCTACTCTTAATTTATAATTTATGATATAAATTTGTAGTAATGAATACCTATCTTAGTATGTTAACTAGAACCCTCAAATTATACATTTAATTATTTTAATTATTTAAATATGGTATAATTCTCTGGAAGGATATAAAGATGTGTATTAGATAAATTTTATTGTGTTTAAAAATGTTTGATGATAATTTAAGTTTTTTAACAAAATTAGTCAATTTTATATCAGCAGAAGCACTAAATAGAAGAAATTTTCAAGAATTGTTAAACAAAGTAAACTCGTCATACAATAGCTTACTTTTTATACAATAATGCACCCTGGTTATGCGGCGGAAATGTTTTGCAAAGATTTGTAGATTGTTTGAAGGAAATAAGTTCATTTCTGAATAATGGAACACTATTAACCAATACAATCAATTATCGGATGTAGAATGGCTAGAGAAGTTATATTTTTTCACTGATTTATGCTCTCACTTAAATGAATCAAATATAAAACTACAAGGTGTTAATGAAACAGTCATCATAATATTTGACTTAATAAAAGCATTCGAAGTCAAATTACAGATTTTTAATCGTGATTTTCTTTCAAATTCATATAAATATTTTCCGAATACAAATTTTTTTTTCTGAAAGTGAATGTCACGAAAAGCCAAATAAAGAGTCATTAACGAAGGAATTTTCAATGGTAATTCAATCCCTGATTCATGAATTTTCTGCAAGATTTACGCAGTTTAGAGAATTTGAAGAAACCTTAAAATTTATTTTATATCCTGATAAAATACCATTTGAAAAATTAATTTTAAAAGTCCTTAAGTGGTTAAATTTTAATGAATTAGTAATGGAATTAGTTGAATTTCACTCAAGTACCATATGGAACCAAAAATTTGTTGATTTAAAGAAATGATTTAGAAATTATTGAAAGTAATCGATTATTGGATAAAATAAATAAAATTGCAGAAGATGAAATTCTAACTACATGGAGTTCAATTCCTGACACGTTTAATTGTTTAAAACTATTAGCAAAGGCAATTTTATCAATATTTTCATTGACGTGGATATGTGATTCTCTATTTTCAGAATTAAATTTTATAAAAAATAATTATAGAAATATAATGACGGTTGAGTCGAGCTCTGCATGCGTACTGTTAAAATTAACTAAATATAAACCAGATATTAAATTTTTATCATCTTGTGTACAGCAACAAAAATCACATTAAAAACAATTGTTTTCAACGCTAATTTTATTTCTAGCATATTGCTTTCTGTAAAACGTTGATCATAAAAAATTGTTTGAAGAAGAATTGCTGTTATTTGTTTATTCAATTATATATACTTACGTATAGTTTCGTGAATTTTGTTTCTCTATTGCTTTTTGTAAAACATTGATTAGGCAAAAATTGTTTACAGAAGAATTGCTTTTATTTGTTAATTTAATTATACTCACGTATGGTTTCACCACGCTTACATTTCGAAAACATGTTTTATTGTGGCACGTCTTCTATTTAAAAAAAAATTTTTATGACTTTGTGGCACGGACATCAAAAAAGGTTCGCCATCCTTGGTATATAATTCTAATTCTGTCAATTCTTTTTTTGCAGTACCCTCGACAATACCCTCTACAACCTTGTCCGGGCATCAAGGATGCTGATCTTATAATCGTTCATACGAATAGTGGAGAGGAAAATAAAGACAATGGATTTAGGTAAGGGAATGATTTTACATATTCAAATCGTCATTACGCTACAATGTGGGCAGACTACTAATAGGTATATATTGTAATAATAATAGGACAGAATCCAAATATATCATAAATCCCAAATCAGTCGGTTCTAATAGGCACATGTTAATATTCAAATGACGTTTGTCAATCCCATTATGGACTCCTTGAGGTATATAATAGTTAATAGAATACGAGGAGTTTACTTCCTTAGACTACCTTATCTAGTTTTTACTATATAATACAAACTTATAAACTCCTGAACTTTCAAATTTTTAAGTGATATATTTGGCATTGAATAAAAATTCTGAGAGTTTAGTCTTAACTTTGAAAGCAATTTTTGTATTACATTTACGTATGACATAAGCAACTTTTTATGTAAGAGGACCAAAATAGGTTAAAGATACGTAGCAAAAAAAATTTGACTATAAAAATAATTACATAAAGTGAACAAGGAAAATTCTTCAATAATTTTAAAAAATTATCAAACAACTTTCCAAGGAAGCTGGTTATACTTACGTATTCAGCAACGCAAAATCTGCATTCACAATCGAACGGTGAATTATAGAAACTGTCAAGTCACCCCGACTCAAAATCTGCATACAGCTGTTTCGATCTTATTAGATCTCATCAGTGCAGCTTATTTGACTCGGAGTGAATTAACAAATTTCTAATTGTTCACCAATACAAATCGTGGTCAGTAACAATGGATGAATAACAATCCAGAGCGCCATCCCACCAAAGATATTGGGAAACAACAATTCACCGCTTAGACTGAAAATGCAGAAATTCGTCGCTCAAAACACGTACCTCCTGATATGAAGATATCTACTCTACAACAGTGATGTATATGATTCCAAGGCACACTAACATAGTGATTTAAAACCTTTGGATATACTCACGAGAGCGCGCTCCGAATATTCTAGTCGCTTAATACGCAAAATATAACAATCAAATCATGAAAAACATACTAGTCGACCATGGTCAATTTCATACATTACATAAAGTGAACAAGGAAAATTCTTCAATAATTTAAAAAAATTATCAAACAACTTTCCAAGGAAGCTGGTTATACGTATTCAGCAACGCAAAATCTGCATTCACAATCGAACGGTGAATTATAGAATCATATACATCACTGTTGTAGAGTAGATATCTTCATATCAGGAGGTACGTGTTTTGAGCGACGAATTTCTGCATTTTCAGTCTAAGCGGTGAATTGTTGTTTCCCAATATCTTTGGTGGGATGGCGCTCTGGATTGTTATTCATCCATTGTTACTGACCACGATTTGTATTGGTGAACAATTAGAAATTTGTTAATTCACTCCGAGTCAAATAAGCTGCACTGATGAGATTTAATAAGATCGAAACAGCTGTATGCAGATTTTGAGTCGGGGTGACTTGACAGTTTCTATAATTCACCGTTCGATTGTGAATGCAGATTTTGCGTTGCTGAATACGTATAACCAGCTTCCTTGGAAAGTTGTTTGATAATTTTTTAAAATTATTGAAGAATTTTCCTTGTTCACTTTATGTAATGTATGAAATTGACCATGGTCGACTAGTATGTTTTTCATGATTCGATAAAAATAATTGCTTCAAATAATGGTTTTCATACAAGTTTGATAGATAAAATGATAAACAAGAAACGTAGTCAACTAGCGTACAAAAGCATATATCCTCAATTAAAAGTAGAAAAATCTGAAAAATTCACATCTTTAACATATTTTGGTCCTCTAATAGAAAAAGTTGGTAATGTCATACCTAAATGTAATATTAAAATTGCTTTCAAACCTAAGACAAAACTCTCAGGATTTTTATTCAATGCCAAAGATATCACTTCAAAATTTGTAAGTTCAGGAGTTTATAAGTTGATTTGTATACTATATGTAAAGGAGTATATATAGGTCAGACTGGTCGATCGTTCAAGACAAGATTTAAAGAACACCAACAATCTTTTTTGAAAAATAAAACGGATTCAACGTTTTCAAATCATTGCCGTGAAAACCACCACCCATTTCCACAAATAGATAATTTTAAAATCAAGCACAAATTACCGAAAGGAACCAAACTTACTTAGTTAGAATCATTAGCAAAAGATATCTTGCTGAACGACCAGTTTGACCTGATATATTCTCCTATATTTAGTGTATTCAAACAATAACGACTTTTCTAAGAACATTGTATTGTACCAATTTGGGAAATTCACTCGATTAGGCCTTCTTGAAATATGTTCCTCTTGTCTATTTAGGTACCTGCAATAATTATTTTCCACCCGTAAGCGCAAATCTATAATTCTGTATTCAGTTCTTAACTCAATCTGCCCGATGATGGTCTAGTGACCGAAAATGCAATCGCAGTGTTGGATTTTTCAAAATATTTTGTGATAATAAACGTAGTAAATTCAAATTTAGTTTTGTTTATTCACAAATTACTGAAAGGGACCAAACTAACTTACTTAGAATCATTAGAAATTTTTAGACGCAGTCATAATGCAACAGATATCTTGCTGAACGACTAGATTGACCTGATATATTCTCCTATATTTAGTGTATTCAAACAATAATGATTTTTCTAAGAACATTTTATTGTTCCAATTTGGGAAATCCACTTCAATTAGCCCTTCTTGAAATGTGTTCCTCTTGTCTATTTAGGTACCTGCAATAATTATTTGCCTACCTGTAAGCGCAAATCTATAATTATGTATTCAGTTATTAACTCATTCTGACCGATATTGCAATCGCAGTGTTATATTTTTCAAAGTATTTTTGTGATAATAAACGTAGTAAATTCAAGTTTTGTTTTTGTTCATAAATTATGCAGATCTAAAAGGCCTGGCAAAAACGAAACTTTTTTTTCTTGAAATTTCTAAGATAGGATTACTTTCAACTTTTTTGTCAATCGTGAAATTGTTCAATCTCTGAAATGTTATATTTATTATATACATGCAAGGACATGGGTCAAAATTTGCAAACTTATAAAATATTTCGGTGAGAAAAAATATTTAACAAATTGTGAAAATGTTTACAAACTAAATTTAGTATATTATAACTTTTCAAAAAAAAACGTGTGAGTAGCATCGCACCAAGATAACGTTTGATGCTTTTTTAAATACAAGTTTTCAATTCACACAATTTGGTATGGCTGTGTAAGTGAACAAACACTAAAAAAGTCTAATTTATTCACAATAATTAGCGAATATCAGTAAGATTCTCGAAGTTTACATTAGCGATATACGCACAACGTGACGTGAAACTAACGAATATATTTAAGAGATCTCCAATGATTAACTATCATACAATACGGAAAATCAAGAGCGCTCACCATCGACACAGAAAAGCTTTCGATGAGAATAAAGATGGATGGAGACTTTCTCGTTTACCAATTACTCTCAGTCATAATTGAAACTTCTCAAGAATATGGTTCTACCCCAGAAAGCTTTTTCATTTGGCCTCATTATTTGACAAATAATTAAACTTTCCCGATGAAAGTAGATTGCTAGCATTATTCCATAATAGATTTCCTATTCAATTTGATATCTAACTACATAAATTCTAAGAAACTGAAAATTTGATCCTCTTCAAAGTAGATCGTTAAGTTACACTAAAATTTCGAGGTTGAAAAAAATTTCAAAAAGGACTTTCCTGTAATCAAGTCTCACGAAATTTCAACTCTCAAAAATAATGATGATAATAATAATAATGATTTTATTGATCCATTCAGACATCGACAAAAATATATTGCACAAGTCAAATATAGGACATACATATATTTTTTTAAAATTTGTAAAAATTTTGTATATAGTATACACACAAAACAAAAATAACACTACACTCAAACCATCTAACAAATTGATCCACGTTATAGCCAGACGTGAACTCCTCAATACTACAGTAGCCCCTGGAAGAAAGTATTGACTTCACTCTGATCTTGAACCTAATTTTATTAAGGTTTCTTATACTCTCTGGCAAATGGTTGAAGAATTTTATCCCCTGATATGTGGGGGATCGTTCAAATTTTGTTGTTCTATGTCTAAAAGATTTCCATTCCTGGTAGGATAATCGTGGTAATGTGAATTTTTTATGAATTTTGAGTAACTTCCCTTGATGAGGATTAGGCATTTTAATATGAACAAACATGGAAAACTCAGAATTTTGTGAAAAATAAAGCATGGCCTACACGATTGCTGAGAAGATAATCCGACCATTGTGCGGATTATTCTCTTCTGTGCTGTGAAAATTCTTCCACTGTTTACAGAATTTCCCCAGAGAACGATATTGTGAGACATATAACTGTATACAAGACTGTAGTACACTGTCAACAAAGACTCAGTTGGCATTTAGAACTTCATACGTGAAATCACAAATCTTGATTTATTCAATTTTTTACTAAGGCTAGCGATATGATCCGTAAAACGTAAGTTTTCATCTACATGTATACCCAAAAATTTTGTGGTTCGAGTGGATACAATATTTGCTCCATTCATGTTGAATTGGAGTGTTTTTTGTATTAAAATATATACACTCTGTCTTGGAGACATTTGAAATCAGACAATTTTTGCTCACACCATCTATCGAAGCATTCCATAATTTGTTTAGTGGATATAACTAATTCTTCACGATTACGACCTGTAACCACTAATGAAGTATAATCAGCAAATAGAGCCAATAGTTCAGTATCAATCTGGAAGAGTAGTGGAAGCAAGCACTACTTTAAGAAAACGCTAAAAAACATGAAATCTCTACATTTAAATCAGTGGCGCACCCAGGGGGGAACCCATGGGGCTGCAGCCCCATGGGTTCATATTTCGAAATATTACACTCAATAGCAAACCGAATTGAAAAGTAGAAAATTATTTATTTAACTGAAAAAAAAATTCGCGAGGTGCATCGTGGACGAGGAAAAATATTGAAACCAACAAAGGACCGTAACTCAACATTTACTCAATCCACGTACCAAATTTCAACCCTCTATTGTGAAAAAATTTGCGAAGTACATCGCGTACTGATGGCTAAACGGATCGAAATACAATTCGAACGTAATATTCACCACGAAATGCAACGCGGTTGAGAAAAAGAGTTGAAACCCACAAGGAATCGTATCGTATTTCAATATAAGATACTTACCACCCCTTCTTGGGGATGACACATTTTTCATTGAAAATAAGTACATAAATCCATGAATTGACTAATTCTAAGCAACTTGTGTATCATGAAGTTTTTTCTGAAAGTCACTACTCTTCGAGTTATTCGCGAAAAAAAATCTGAAAACGTGATTTTTTGCCTGAAAACCGACAATTTCGCCCGCGAATATGTGGAAAATAATTTACTTTCAGCAAAAACTTCATAGAACAAAAGTTGCTTAGAATCAGTCAATTTATCGATTTCCGCACTTATTTTCAATGAAAAATGTTTCATCCCCAAAAAGGGGTGGCATCCACCCCCAGACAAAATGCAACCCCGCTACAGACGGACTCAGAATTTCCCGAGGAATCCTAATATCAAATAAAAAAGGGGGGTTGCTATTCGAAAATTTCAAGTGGGGTCTCACAGGGCCCCAGGGGGACCTCGTGACCCCATTCTGATAGCTCCAATCGATTCCCAGGAAAATTTCCTTCCGGGTTCCATATTTAAATTTCGCGAAAAAATTTTCTTTAAAAAAATAACCCGCCGTACCGGGACTTTTTCAACACCCGGTATATATATATATATATATATATATGTATATATATATATATATATATATATATATATATATATATATATATATATATGTATGTATATATATATATATATATATATATATATATATATATATATATATATATATATATATATATATATATATATATATATATATATATATATATATATATATATAATTATTCATTCGAATTGTTGTTGCCTGTGAACTATTTCTAATCTTTTGATAATTATTAGCAATAACAGGCTTATTGATTCTCAAAAAACTCGATTTTATTAAAAAGTTGACGTTTCGCCACGACATTCGTGGCTTTATCAAAACTTTTGAAAAAATTGAAATTTCTTTGACATTTATTCATTTGAAAAAATTTGAATAGAATAAGACTACTATGTCTCACTAAAATTCTTTTCGGCTGTGGCCGTTCTTTGCTATTTATTACGTGCTATTCAGTCCAATATTAACATTCAAATCTGTTATTATTAGATGGTAAGGGAAACCACAGAAACCGTTACCCACGTAATGTTCGAAATAGGTTCAAATTATTTTGATTTTGAAAAGTCAAAGAAGAGGGTACTATTTATCTTGTTTTCAAAAATTTCTCATTGCGGCTGTGGCCGTCTTCAGTTATTAATTACGTGCTATTTAGTCCAATATCAACAGACAGGTCCGTTGATATTAGATGGGAAGGGAACCACAGAAACCTTCACCCACGTAATGTACAAAATAGGTTTAAAATATTTGATTGTTGTCTTTAAAAAGACATTACTTGTAATTTTGGAGATCACATGTTCTAAACTATACTTTCTTTTTAGAAAAATTGAAAATTCTAGATGTTTAGATTTTGTCTGTTCTATCAGAACAGATATCAAACATTTGAGTTCAATATACGCAGATTTAATTCTTTAATTTTTCGAAGAAACAACATAAATCAAAACTAACAAACTCTAACCATAACAACTCATCTTCTTAGACAAAATCTAAACATCTAGAATTTTCAATTTTTCTAAAATGAAAGTATAGTTTAGAACATGTGATCTCCAAAATTACAAGTTATGTCTTTTCAAAGACAACAATCAAATATTTTAAACCTATTTTGTACATTACGTGGGTGAAGGTTTCTGTGGTTCCCTTCCCATCTAATATCAACGGACCTGTCTGTTGATATTGAACTAAATAGCACGTAATTAATAACTGGAGACGGCCACAGCCGCAATGAGAAATTTTTGAAAACAAGATAAATAGTACCCTCTTCTTTGACTTTTCAAAATCAAAATAATTTGAACCTATTTCGAACATTACGTGGGTAAAGTTTTCTGTGGTTTCCCTTACCATCTAATAATAACAGATTTGAATGTTAATATTGGACTGAATAGCACGTAATAAATAACAAAGAACGGCCACAGCCGAAAAAAATTTCAGTGAGACATAGTAGTCTTATTCTATTCAAATTTTTTCAAATCAATAAATGTCAAAAAAATTTCAATTTTTTCAAAAGTTTTGATAAAGCCACGAATGTCGTGGCGAAACGTCAACTTTTTAATAAAATCGAGTTTTTTGAGATTCAATAAGCCTGTTATTGCTAATAATTATCAAAAGATTATATATATATATATATATATATATATATATATATATATATATATATATATATATATATATATATAAAATACTACTAATAATTCGGTTAAAGATACAAGTAAATTTTGTGAACCGCTCTCGAGCTCGTTTTTCCGACCGTAGCCTCCAGCCTTCTTTTCTCTTATCGGCTTATTCCTTTGACATCATTTACAGTGGTCCTAACATTGAAACGGCCAAGACGAAATAATACCTACTACCGAGGTCACTTCTCCCGCAGTGTCCCTTAATTCAAGGTTTGGATTCAGCGTTCGACAGCACAGGATGTTGAAAGCTTGTGGCGCATTTTAAATTCAGCTTCACCTCCAGTTGTTGAATTGAAATATATAAGATAAATTCGTGAGAATGACAATTCTTTATGAATTTTGATATTTTTTTCATTGATATTCACCCCGTTCCTTGAATGTTTATTAAACAATCTTTTGTTTCTCCGGTACATAAACATCTTCGGGTGTACGTGGGGAGGTTTTTTTTTTAATTCTGATAAACGATTTCGAAAGGTCACTGTGATACGTGACATTGAATGCATTGGCGACCGTTTAATCAAAAATGTATACAAACGCTCTTAGAGAAGGTCATTTATTTCTCAGACAAATTAAGAGAAAATAATAGACTACTGCACTGTGTGGAAGTTAAATAGTGAGGTGGTCTGTAAATCCATACAGGCTTGGTGAATCTCAAAAAACTCGATTTTATTGAAAAGTTGTCGTTTCGCCACGACATTCTTGGCTTTATCAGAACTTTTGAAAAATTGAAATTTCTTTGACATTTATTGATTTGAAAAAATTTGAATAGAAAAAGACTACTATGTTTCACTAAAATTTTTCGGCTGTGGCCGTTCTTTGTTATTTATTACGTGCTATTCAGTCCAATATTAACATTTAAATCTGTTATTATTAGATGGTGAGGGAAACCACAGAAACCTTTACCCACGTAATGTTCGAAATAGGTTCAAATTATTTTGATTTTGAAAAGTCAAAGAATATGGTACTATTTATCTTTTTTCAAAAATTTCTCATTGCGGCTGTGGCCGTCTTATTATCTTATTATCAGTTATTAATTACGTGCTATTTAGTCCAATATCAACAGACAGGTCTGTTGATATCAGAAATAATTCACAGGCAACAACAATTCGAATGAATAATTATATATATATATATATATATATTTATATATATATATATATATATATATATATATATATATATATATATATATATATATATATATATATATATATATTATATATATATTTATTTATATATATATATATATATATATATATATATATATATATATTTATATATATATTTATATATATTATATTTATATATAAATATTAATATTTTATTTATATATATATATATATATATATATATATATATATATATATATATATATATATATATATAAATATGTATATATATATATATATATATATAAATATATATATATATATATATATATATATATATATATATATATATATATATATATATAAATATATATATATATATATATATATATATATATATATATATATATATATATATATTTATATATATATATTTATATATATATATATATATATTTTTTATATTTATATATTTCCCGGCACATACTGGCATCTCCAGCGGCTCCCGAGTCAAATGAGCTGAGATTTGGTATCTGGGTTTGTTTTCGTTGAAGAACGAAAGTATCATTATTTCGGTTAATTTCAGCCGCCATTTATAAGTAGATAATTATTTCTTGTTTTTTCGAAATTTTTGAATAATTTTCAAACTCCACAGCTTCTGCAGATTGAGTTAGAGGTTTGGTGTTTTTTACGTACATCGACTTTATGTTGAAATACGATCCTCTGTGGGTTTCAACTCTTCATCTCTACCGCGCTGCATTTCGTGGTGACTATTCCGTTCGAATTGCATCTCGGTCTGTTTCGACATCAGTACGCGATGCACTTTACGAATTTTGACAATAGAGGGTTGAAATTTGGTAAGTGGATTGAGTTGATGTTGTGGTACGTTTCATTGTTGGTTTCAACGTTTTTTCTTCACCATGAACTTCGCGATTTTTTTTAAATAAAGTCAATTGTTTTCAACCTTTTAATTCGGTTTGCTTTTTGAGCGTGATTTTTCAAATTATAATTCAATCTTGGCAAGATGCATTTCGCGATAAAATTACGACCTCAATGATGAAGCTATGCTGCTCACGATTTTTTATTTTTCTAACACGCCGTTAGATTTCAAAAGTTGACAACAAACGCATTAGGTATACTACAAATCGGTCATTCGGCACAGTTCTAGAGAGATGTTAAATTTTGCAAAATCGATACTATTAAACAACCTATCGGAATTATATCGAAGTCATCCAAATTCCAGTATGAAATTTACCCCGATGTATCATCTTGTTCAATGATATAATAATATTTCGAAGTCATCTTAAATCATTATTTACTTAACAATCAATCATCTTAGATCCATTGATAAATTTTATACAATCATTAAGTATACTGTTAGTTAAATATTTTGTAGGCACATCAATAATAACTAATAACATAGTCATCTGTTTATAGACAGTATATTATTTTTAATCTTCAACCAGCTTTTGTTAAAAATGCAGTGTAATGAAATTATTGACCGCCTATACTGCTCTCGAATAATTCTAGTTCGTATGGTATTATCAAAAAAAGACATTAAGGTATTATAACGACAATTTGGACTATTTTGTATCTCAAAAAAAAACTATTTGTTGAATACGTACATTCTTCTCATTGAGTTTGGGTAAATAACACATTTTATAATAAATTCCATCAAGCATTGCTGCACTTCATTATCATTCTATCGGCATCTCTATCCCAAAGCAAGCCGGATAATTAGTATTCACTTCTATTCCCGCATTCACTTACAGATTCATCCAACGGTATAAACAAACTAACCAAAGCTATTTACAGATAATCCATCGTACTTCTCGGTCGCCATCGACAACCATACCGACAGAAGCAGAAATGGCAACTCTGGCAGCATTAGCAGTTCATCGGATTGCTCCTTGAGCCGCCAACTAACGCCCCCGCGAAACAAGATGAGTTTTAGGTCTTTTGGTAGGTCCATCAGCAATAACCCAAATGAATCTAGTCAGTTTCTGAATGGGGAGCCGAGACTAAGTGATCTCGCACCGGATCTGGCAGCCAAACATATCTCGAAACAAAATGCTCGGACCAAAACCCAGAACGGATTGGTGTATTCATCCTTAGCGCTGGACCCAGAATCAGATTCCGGTGACGAGGTCTTTTTGGAAGAGACGACTGCGAGGTATTACAATGTGTCTGGATCTGGTGGTAATAGGAGACACTCGTTAGGTGCCATCGCAACTAGAGAAAGAACCTCCAGTTTACCGTCGTCAGTGAAATGTTTCGGAGAAGAATTAGCGAGTACCTCGACGAAAGTTGATGATTCCATTGAAGTGTCTGGTTTAATCGCAACTTCTTCTGCACAGGAAGCGATAGACGACCACTCTATCCGACATGGATCGTACCCAAGAAAAAGATGTAATAAATGTGTTAAAGGTAAGTGTAATTCATTAAATTGTAGAAAGTGTACGATGAGTTAAATTGACACAGAATATATGCTGACACTTTCTAAAACTCAATATTAATATTGCTTATCGTACCGGTAATAATTTAGGAAATCATATAAAAAATAATAAATCCAAAGTTCATAAAGATAATAAATCAGGAGTTTATAAAATTAATTGTGGTGATTGTGATAAGTTTTACATTGGTAGAACTTTCAGAAGTTTTCAAACTAGAATTTCAGACCACAAACGTAGTTTTGTTAATCAGTAGTCGGATTCACATTATGCAAACCATTTAATCCAAGAAAATTCACACATTCAATTTCGATTTTAAAATATTAAATACTGAAAGTAAGGGAATTAAACTTAATTTTTTAGAATCATTACAGATAAATAAACACAAGCATTCCGGTCTCCTATTGAAAAGCCAAAGAATGGGTTTTTCCTATTCTAGTAATTATTTGTAACCATCTTCATATTTACCCCTTCTACACAATTTGTCATCTATGTATTTCTTGTTTTCGATATAACAGAGGAACATAGTTGCCATTAGCATCTGAAGAAGGTGAAGTTTCACCGAAACGTGCGTCATGCGTTATTTCTTTTAATAAATGTGTAAATTGTTATTATTAACCATTGTTTTAAATTGATTCTATGAACTAACTTAAGTTAACAGTAAGAAACGAAATATGGTATTATTATCTTCTTTAATCACTTGTATTGGTCATCTTTGCAATGTGGAATCAACCGTACACGATCAAAATATTCTCATCTAAAATTTACAATTCGGCTCTTCAAACTTTTATGATCAAATATTATTGCCCCTGAGTTTTATATTTCAGATACACAAAATGAAAATATTTTAAGAAAATATTTTTATCCCCTCAATTACAATATATAATACTTCCGTAGACTGATGATTGATAGCATTACGCTGGCACATTGTTTTTCTTTGGGCATTTACCTATAAAATTCCTTCCATTGAAACGTACTTAATTATATTATTTATTACTACTAAGTGTATTTTTATACATTTATGTGTTTATCCTGCCGCAGTTCTGATAAACAAACATAGAGGTTATGTTCCGATGTATTGGTCGGACCATAGACAATGCCTTTGACCTACTTATCTGGTACCTACCTAAAATCATCAAAGCATAATATAGAAATTAAAAATTTATCTTAGCTTAGCATTTATACTCTTCTGTATATCTGAGAATACAATGCTTTTATATTTTCTATAGTTACTACTCATGACTTTTGTTATAAGTATGTTGAAATAAGAATTCTTTACTAATATATTTGATACAATTTCTGATGAATCACTCTGATCTACTGTAAAGTGAAAATAAAGTTTCTACAATATTGCATTTTCCAATCATCCCTGTTCAAGAGTCTGACTACAGTTTTATAATGAATTTAATTTTTAAGGTACAATATATAATTCATTATTCCCTGTTTATTTGTGGTGTTGGGATAGATGAATTGGTATGTGATTATGAAATCTATATATTTGAAAGCTCTTTGTGTATGTCAGATATTCACTACTTTACATCGTGAATTGCAATTGGCGATTTGGTATCTTCTTGCCGATTCCTTGATGTTTAGTTGTAAACTAGTTGTGTCCATGAAATGTATTATATATATATATATATATATATATATATATATATATATATATATATATATATATATATATATATATATATATATATATATTATATATATATATATATATATATATATATATATATATATATATATATATATATATATATATATATATATATATATATATATATATATATATATATATATATATTATATATATATATATATATTATATATATATATATATAATATATATATTATAATATATATATATATATATATATATATATATATATTATATATATATTATATATATAAATATATATATAGATATATATATATATATATATATATATATATATATATATATATATATATATATAACATTTTCAATTACTCTGTCCTTTTATCAGAAAAGAGAAGACATCCACTTAAAATAAAGAATCTAAAATAAAAGAATTTGACCAGTTGAAATGAAAAGGTCTTCTACAGATTTAGCTCCTAATCATCTTCCCTAAATCAGAATATATTATTGAGGATCCTCTATTAAGATTCAAATTGAGCTTTCCATAAAAACTCATTGGAAATAATTAATTTCATATTACCTAAAAATCGATAGTCCTACTAAACGAATCGTCTTGATGAAATCGGTTTCAAAAATTGATTGATAATATCGCATGGATGAATATTTACATTGTTATTATAAAGAATGAATATATACAATTTTCACGATTCTAGAACAAAACTGACTGAATAAAGTAAGATTAAAATTGATTGTTTTATATGCAATCTAAGTGAAGAAATGTCTATTTTCCGATAATAAATTCCAGCAACAAAAGGGAAACTTCATTGTTTTGAGTTCCAAATTATTCTAGTGATAAACGTTCCAACAGTGAATTTGATAGACGTCCTTTAATAGTTACTTATTGAAGATAATGATGATATCACAGCATGAAATCTTCAGTAGGGCTTAAATGTAGAGATTATGAAATTAACTGTTATTGTTAAATTGCTTGTTTGAGGACACTAGACACAAACATCCAAATGAATGATATCAGGTCATGAGTGATTCACTGAATAAAAACGATAACGTGTTTTTTTGTATAATGTTTCGATTACAAATGTACCTATTTCTTACCTTTAGTCATGTGAGGCAAAATTGAAATTTTGAGTTATTCGGGTACCTACATATACTAATTTTCCAAAATGGTCTCTTCATGAAATATTATTTTAAAATTTTGTAGAAAGTTTAAAAATCGTTTCAATAAAGTTTTAACAACCACTGTTAGTATATACACTTTACGAACACATATAACAAAATCTATCTAATAAGAAAACTTAAATACTGCAATTGTTTAGAAAATAATGCATGATATAATAAGTTCAGTGATTTGATATTATCAGAGCATCCTATACATTACAGAGTGCCTCAGTTGGTTAAGTTTCGAATACAAAATTGAAGGATAAACTGAACACATGAAATATCATATGTATATGTATTACGCGACGTGAATTCTACATTCAAAATCCAACGGCGAATTATGGAAAACGTCAAGTCACGATTCAAAATCTGCATACAGCTGTTTCGATCTTATTAGATTTCATCAGTGCATCTCATTCAACTCGGAGTTAATCAACAAGTTTCTAATTGTTTTCCAATACAAATCGCGGTCGGGACTACTATCTGGATAACAACCCAGAGTGCCCTCCACCAAGGATATTAATTCCATGTCAGCAAGTCTATTATTGAGACGGAATTCTGCATTTCGATCTAAGCGGTGAATTGTTGGTTTCTAAAATCCTTGGTGGAGGGCGCTCTTGGTTGTTATCCAGATAGTAGTCCCCACCGCGATTTGTATTGGGAAGCAATTAGAAATTTGTTAGAAAAATGAGCTGCACTGATGACATCTAATAAGATGAAAACAGCTGTATGCAGATTTCGAGTCGGGGTGACTTGACGATTTCTATAATTCACTGTTGGATTGTGAGTGTAGAATTCTCGTTGGGGAATACATATAACCAGGTCCCTTGGAAAGTTGTTTGATAATTTTTTTAATATGGAAGAATTTTCCTTGTTCACTTTATATAGTATATTAAATTGACCATGGTCAACTTGAATGTTTTTCATGATTTGATTTTAAATTTCATAAAACTGTTTGAGTAAATAAAGTTACAATTATATTACAAATGGATAAACTTTCCAAAACAACAAGACGCGTGAGTATCAGAACTCCGTCACTAAGGTCATATTGTTACATTATCATTGTTTTCTATTTACACAAAAATTCTTAAACCTCAATGTCTATTTGGAGGGGCTATGGAGGTAGCTAGATCTTGAAACCCACGAAAATCCTTGAAATCTTCACTTTAAAACACCCAAAGTTAAAAAAAATAGTTATAGACATCAGAATGCACTTTTGAAAAAAACGCAATCCACGCACTAAATTTCAACTCTCCAACAGAAGAACAATTTTCTAGTATCTAGGTCCAGAAGGCGTGAAGTGGATTCAAAAACTGCTCCCGATCCTCACTGTTGATTTCCGATACAGTTTCTATTATTCACAATAGGTTGTCATTCTTGGTGAAAATACTACTAATATAGGTATGTTATATTGAATTTAGAATTCAGAAACAGTGTTAGTACAGGATGGAATTACGCTAAAAATTACTATACCTATAATAATACAGGTAAACAAAACAATGTCGCAGAGTTGCTTAGAACCAAAATGGTGTCCTCGTGTTTTTTCGAAAAAAGAACCGTAGTTATGCATATAAATATACCATTATGATACACTTTAACTGTAATATCTTTGAATGCAGCATCTTAATGGTGAAATTCTCGATGAGTAATATGCCGCAAATTCTTCTTTTTCTTCATCAATAAGTAGAATTCCAATTAACTGAAGTATTAAAAACTAGTAGTTTCATCATTTGAAATTATGCGGGAAAACGACATTTAGAAGTGGTCCAGAAGTATATAATTTAATTTTCATTCATAAGTTCATATTGTGGGAGTGATTATAAGACATCAGTATAATTAATTTTTATGTCACCATCTACCCCATCCCTTATGAATACAGTAGTTTTCAATGGTAAGTGATGGTAATTATGTCCTATATTTTATTATCAATTAACTTTTGAAAATTTTCTCAAAAAATTCTTTTCTTGGATTATTCTAAGTAAAAAAGGTACTCTGGTAGAATTACGATAAGTATCACTATTTTTGAGTTACTTGAACTAGATTACATGCGTGTATTTTACTGTAATCATTATATTTCCTCAATATATCTTGACTTTAGAATTGAGACTTATATGTATTATAAACTACTTTCTAATTCTAATATCATATCTTCTCTGAATTATCAGGATTGAATAGTAAAAGAAAACAATCTATAAAAGAATTTTTTTCATTCTCACTACTTACCATTTGAAACTACCCTCTATTCATCAGCAATGTGGTAAGTGGTGACATAAAATTTATTATACTAACGTCTTATAATCATTCCTATAACATAAACCTCTTAATGCAAACCGTTTTGAAGATATTCAAAAAATTAAGGTTTCAATTTGCCCCTTTGAAGTGTTATATCTGCGGTATTATTAGTTTAAAAAAAGTTTACAGTAAGAAGTTCTCTTATGTTTGGACGAACTATCACCTTCAAAAATTTATGAACAAGGACCACCTCATATATCTATATATATTTATATAGATATATATATATATATATATATATATATATATATATATATATGTATATATATATATATATATATATTATATATATATATATATATATATATATATATATATACAAGGATATATATATATACATATATATATATATATAGTATATTAATATACAATATATATATATATATATATATATACATATATATATATAATATATATATATATATATATATATATATATATATATATATATATATATATATATATATGTTATATCGTATGTTTTCTCGGATGGTAGAATGAATCAGAGAAAGATTCCGGGTTCAATCCGATTTCGGAAGTTTTTGTTGGCGCTGAGAAAGCACCGTTTGTTTCACGACGTTTCGCCAAAATCTCATTTGGCAATTTTCAAGTGCTGCTGTACGTCTGGTGACTCGACGGCAACTACTGTTCGCCTCTGCTTGTGTCTGGGTTTTATTGGCATTGGCTGGTCTCGTTTCCTGATTGGCCGGTTCGCTGCAATAGGCTCCGCCCCCTCACTTCTTGACTTTCTTCCTCGATGTTTGTTTTTACGTCTTGTGTTGTTTTATGCGTTTTTCGTGCTTTTTAAAATTTATTTTCCAAGTCAGTGGAATATTTAGAGCATCGTCTCGTTTGTTTAGGTGTCCTGATTTTTTCTATTTCTAGAGCTTCTCTTATGGTACGGACCCTGTAGTTTTCTATGGATGCTATTTCTCTTGATCGGTCAAAATCGATTCTGTGGCCTGTTGCTTGATGATCTTGAACAGGGCTGATGTTGTTTGTTTGGTTTCTGACGCTATTTTTATGTTCTTGTATTCTTGCCGATATTTTTTCTGTTTCGTTAGCCTATGTATGTTTGGCCGCAGTCTGCACACGGTATGCTGTAGACGCCGTGAGTTTTCTAATCCGATTTTATCTTTCGGGTTTCCAAGTATGTTGGCTATTGTTTTCTGCGGTTTAAATATTGGTGTTATGTTATTTTTCCTCAAGACTCTTCCAATTTATCTGTAATTCCTTTTACGTATGGAAGTACTGCTTTGTGTCTGGATACTTCGGCGTTGTGTTTTGATGTTTTTATTGGATTTTCTTGTTTTTTGATGGCCTTTTTGATGTCGGTGTATGTATATCCATTTTTGTCGTAAGGCGGTTTGTGATCTGTTCGATTTCTTTGTCCTCTTGTTTTCTGGTTTCTGTTAGTCGAAAAGATCGAGAAATTAATGAGTTTACTACTGACTGTTTCTGTGAAGGATGGTGGTGGGATTGTGCGTTCAGGTATCTGTTAGTGTGTGTTGGTTTGCGATATACACTGAAGCCCAAAGTACCGTTCAGATTTCTTGTCAGGAGTAAGTCCAGAAAAGGCAGTTTTCTATTTTGTTCAATTTCTAGAGTAAACTGGATTTTTTGATGTATACTGTTGAGATACTGTAGAAAATTCTCTAGATCTTTCCGAGAGTGTGGCCAGATTGAGAAAATATCATCAACATAGCGTTTCCAAAATTTGGGTTTCAGGGGAGAATTTTGTAGAGCCTCTTTTTCGAAATATATCATAAAAAGGTTAGCTATAACTGGTGAAAGCGAGGATCCCATGGGTGCGCCGTCTGTTTGCTTGTAAATTTTATCGTTAAACATGAAATAAGTGTTTTTCAAACAGTGTTCCGCGAGGCCGATGACGTAATCTGGATAACGTTCATTACTGGAAATTTTGTTTAGGGCTTCCTCAACGGGTATACTCGGGTAAAGTGATTTTATGTCAAAGCTTGCTAAGATGTCATTTTCTTCGAGGTGAATGTCTTTTATCATTCTAGTAAGATGTTCAGAGTTTTTCACGAAAGATTGGGCAAGTTCAACTGTAGGTTGCAATAAAAACATCAAAACACAACGCCGAAGTATCCAGACACAAAGCAGTACTTCCATACGTAAAAGGAATTACAGATAAAATTGGAAGAGTCTTGAGGAAAAATAACATAACACCAATATTTAAACCGCAGAAAACAATAGCCAACATACTTGGAAACCCGAAAGATAAAATCGGATTAGAAAACTACGGCGTCTACAGCATACCGTGTGCAGACTGCGGCCAAACATACATAGGACAAACGAACAGAAAAATATCGGCAAGAATACAAGAGCATAAAAATAGCGTCAGAAACAAACAAACAACATCAGCCCTGTTTCAAGATCATCAAGCAACAGGCCACAGAATCGATTTTGACCGATCAAGAGAAATAGCATCCATAGAAAACTACAGGGTCCGTACCATAAGAGAAGCTCTAGAAATAGAAAAATCAGGACACCTAAACAAACGAGACGATGCTCTAAATATTCCACTGACTTGGAAAATAATTTTAAAAAGCACGAAAACGCATAAAACAACACAAGACGTAAAAACAAACATCGAGGAAGAAAGACACGAAGTGAGGGGGCGGAGCCTATGCAGCGAACCGGCCAATCAGGAAACGAGACCAGCCAATGCCAATAAAACTCAGACACAAGCAGAGGCGAACAGTAGTTGCCGTCGAGTCACCAGACGTACAGCAGCACTTGAAAATGCCAAATGCGATTTCGGCGAAACGTCGTGAAAAAAACGGTGCTTCTCAGCGCCAACAAAACTTCCGAAATCGGATTGAACCCCGGAATCTTTCTCTGATTCATATATAATATATATATATATATATATATATATATATATATATATATATATATATATATATATATATATATATTCATTCGAATTGTTGTTGCCTGTGAACTATTTATAATCTCTTGATAATTATTAGCAATAACAGGCTTGTTGAATCTCAATAAACTCGATTTTATTTAAAAGTTGACGATTCGCCACGACAATCGTGGCTTGATCAAAACTTTTGAAAAAATTATACTTTTTTTGACATTTAAAATCGAGTTTATTGAGATTCAACAAGCCTGTTATTGCTAATAATTATCAAGAGATTATATATATATATATATATATATATATATATATATATATATATATATATATATATATATATATATATATATATATATATATATATATATATATATATATATATATATATATGCTTTATTCTTGTACGTTTCATTACTTACTACTACCTTCCGGTTTGAAGTTTCTACGAAAATTATTATGCTGTACCGACAGAATTTAAAATATATTTCGAAATCGCTGGTCCAGTATGCCATTATCCATTGTACAACTTCAATATTTTCCATTGGCTTTGGGTTATAAGTATAAGGATTTTATTGCTTCTGTTTTTTTTAATGAAGGATGGAAGTCGTCATTTACTGCAGTTTATTGAACTTTGTTAAATGCTTTCTAAATGTTACTCTAGAGTGGTAGATGAATCCGAGTGGATGAAAAATAAATAGTTTTTACACCACTGTTGGCAACAACGCCACGATGTGCTAAATAATTTATTTTTAACAGTTATCACTATTTTGGAAGTAGTTAACCACTATTTTCCTTATACTTAATTTATCTTCAGTTCGACAGTTGTTCATGAACTATTAACAAAATTACCCGTTAAATATCATTAAAAAAATATTTTCCACCGAATCGAAGTCCGACCCTGGCCGCAACGTGATTTGACCACTTTATCGCATGCGGATATCCTCGACGACGGTACGTCGTCTTGGTCTTCTGCGTGTCTTTCCTTTTAAGAAGCACCTACAACTGCACCAGCTCGCGGTTATATAATTGAAAGGGCAATTGACTCCAGATTGGCCTTAATGGATTCCGCCGCACCGGAAGCATCGAGTGGTTCACTTCTTGAATTTTTCACTTGCCCAGTGCCTGTGTTTCTTGACCGACAGTTATTGGCAGGAAGAAGGTGTTCGAACTTTGAATCCAAACAAACGGAGGTCACAAGTCTGTGAAAATCGACCGATGCGGCACACAGGGGGCCACACTGGGGTCCTGTTCCACAATTTATTGTTGTTTCTGGTTGTTCTCATTCGTCGGATTCGTCAGATGATCGATCGATGGAGAAAATAGAGTTTGCCGTTGATTTCTAATCTATTCTCGAGGCTCCAGATCCGAGCTTCAACGCGACTTGTTCTTTTTCCACTCCACTTTTTATATCAACATCATCCGGGATTAGTGCGAAGTAGAAACTCCACCTTATAGCGAAAATGGCAAATTATAAGATTTCTGATTAATAACCCGCTCTGAACTTGCACTCAATTTCCACTTAGAAAGTTCATTACAATAAGAGATATAGGAATTATGTAGGTACATCATCTATGAATGTGAAATGGAACATAGCTTCAATTTGACTTGTAATTGGAATGAATAAGGTAGTACAAGGCTACGTTATAGTATTCCAGATTCATAATGTGAAAATGGCTTGTCAAATCCCAACAGTGACAAATATTTTCCAGTGAAGTATTCAGTGCCCCAGGTGGCCTAGTAAAAATTCATAGATTTCAGTCCACTGTTGTGGGTTGGAGATAGTATCGAAGCTTCAATAATGGATGAATTTTCAACGAAATATTTTGCAAGTGTTGAGTAAAATTAAGTTTTGTATTTGTAATTTATTTTCGACTCTCAAAAATGCAGAAAAATATGTCTGTCCAAAACTGTATAATAATGAACAAAAACTAAATTTGAATTTACTACGTTTATTATCACAAAATATTTTGAAAAATATAACACTGCGATTGCAATTTCGGTCACTAGACCATCATCGGGCAGATTGAGTTAAGAACTGAATACTTAACTCAATCTGCCCGATGATGGTCTAGTGACCGAAATTGCAATCGCAGTGTTATATTTCTCAAAATATTTTGTGATAATAAACGTAGTAAATTCAAATTTAGTTTTTGTTCATCATGTTAAATTATCACGTAGTAACGACGGATTCCATCAACTACTGTGTAATAATATATACATCATTCCTTAGTTTCCTCAATTAAAATGATGTATATTATTTACAATGCCAGTAATAGTTATTTACACTACAAGGGAGGCAAGTGATACTTACCAGTCGAGGACGTAGTTTGCGCCCGAGCGTCAGCGAGGGCTGGCAAAATAGTCCGAGACTGGTCAAGAATACTGCCTCCCGAGTTTTGTATTATATTTTTTCTACTCTACTTCTCTTGAATTTAAAAAAATATATTTTTTTATTCTATAATTTGAGCAATTCAATTGAAATAACCTGTATGTATGACAGATCTACAAAAGCATAGTGTCCCTAGACACAACTGGTTATGAAAAGGTTGTTATGAGATTCCCAATCAAACAAAAGTTCTGTCAGTGTCAATTTAAAAATTGTCATAATGGATATAGATGCAGTTATTATTTCCCAGAGGGAGGTAAATATTTACTCACCTCCCTAGGGAGGTAAAATGTACTTACCTCCCCAAATCAGTTTGATAATGGAGTACTTGCCGAATAAGGAGTAGAAAAATAATCATTATTCACTACTTGTTTACAATTATTTTCCAATGTGTTAAACTCTGATATAATGCCCGTTTTATATTAGTGGGCTGTGTCTGTAATCTAAAAATCGAATTAAAGCGTAAAATTTTCACTGGAATTCATTAATTTCTTGCCAGAAAAATAAAGAAAATTGTATGTATTTTAAATTATAGAGGAAAAACACATAAAATCTTCTTCCGAATCAGTTATTTTGATGAATTTTACAAAACTATGCAGAAAATAAAAAAATTATAAACTATGACACTATGAGCTTATTATTCATTTCTTGGAAGTCAAGGAATAAATTTGAAGAAGTATACGCAATAACAGGAGTTATTGAATGGAAAATGTGGAAGTTTTCAACCTTATAAAGGTAGTACTTTCTCTGGAGGAAGCATTAATGATTTTTAACAGAATCATCTGACGACTATAATACCTTGCAACCAAAGTAAGTTATTAATCAAGGTTTTTTATGTTCATGTTCTTTCATGTATTACAATTAGGTATTTATTTTTGTCAAAGTTACCGTTATAACAGATAATGGATGTTTGTCAGGCTAAATAAAGTATTGTATGAAAATTTGTGAATCATAAGATCAGCTTCTTTATTGAAAGTGTTCCGATAATAATTTCTATGAAATATGTAAAAAATGCATTAGTAGTCGTCGAAATCATATTGCAAGTTATTTTCTAGTTTTTAACTATCAGAGCGGTAAACACACTGCTCAAAGAATTGTTATTAATAAAGTTACCAAAACGGGAAGACAAATTGATAAATATAAAAAATTTCAAATCCAGAGAAATATTCTGAACATAGTTTTCGCAGATCTTCTGCAACTTCACTTGTTGATGCAGCCGGTGACATAAATAACAGCTTTGAAACGCCCTGACGGATGAATATCGTTAGCAGTTGTCTGAAGGCTATATAAGCGGCTCTATAAAAAACAAAATACACACATGTCAAGCTCCAAACAAGGAAATAATTCTTATTCTTATACTAGCAATCAAAGTATTTTTACAATTAATAAGAATATTTCCCTCCTATCAAAAATCCCATGTAAATGGAATGCAATTATCGAAAATTACACCGATTATATACCTCATGTATGAATGAGCCAATAGAATCCGTGAATTTTGCATAATTACTGCGTATTGATAAGTGAATATACCCTTGACGACGTGATATAATCGTTTTGGTGCTTCGCCTCGTGTCAAAATGTGAATATTTTCATACTGGCGATGTTTTGACGTTTGTCAAAATAAATTAATATTTTTTATCTACAACCGTGCGTAAATTATGTTTTTACACACCCATATTAGTGCGGTAACTATTACTTTAACGCACTAGTGCTGTGAAAATCAGTTTAACGCACTAGTGCGGTAAAAAATTATTATACAAATTTTTCTTCGTAGCGAATTCCGGATTTCTGTGGTAGCAAGTTCGCCGTATCAGCTTCAACTAGCCGTGAAATCTCCATATTTTCGACTGAAATTTTGACTGACAACTTTAAAGTGGCGTTGCTTTTTTTTTTGTCGCTATGACATCCTAATTTTCATAACAGTAAAAAAAGTTAAAACACTGCTGGTGACCAAGTTGGGAAATTTTAGACTATAATTAATTTGTATTTAATCAAAACGAACGGTTGTCGATAAAATAGTATACATGACTCGCATGGTAAAGGTTTTTAGCACACGCTAAGTGAAGTTTGAAAAACGAGCCGCAGGCGAGTCTTTTCATTCACTTAAGTTACCACACTTATCATGTAATATACTATTATTCGTTATATAATCGTAACGAATACCACTCGAACAATCGAAAATAATCGATTATACTAACCCCGTCACTCGACGTATTTTCTTAAAACACCACTCGAGCGGCGCTCTCGTGGATACCAAGCTAGTTAGTCGAGTATGTTAGGTACGCTGGCTAGTATTTGGGAGGTCTCGGGTTCAAACCCCGGGGCCGACTGGTCTGCCATGAGTTTTTTTCAGAGGTTTCCTTATGGTAATGTAAGTCACTGGTTGCAAACTTATAAGGCGAATGTTGGGCCAGTATTAAGCCTCTGAACCCTATCCACACTTCCTATGTTCCATAAATATCCCGTCTCACCTATCCTTAATGCACTTGTACATACAAGTGTATCCTCTGATCTGGCTGAAGGAGTTAATACCAAACTCAAGCTGCTCGCCTCCCTGACACATACTTCAGGGAGGAATGAAACACGTGTGTTTCCTTTCCTTTCCTTCTCGTGGATGTTTCGCAAAATACGTCTCATGACTCGGAAGTATAATCGATTATTTTCGATGCTCTTGTGATATTATAACTGAATATTTCCCTACTATCAAAAAACAAGAAAGAGCCGTCCACATTCGGTACCGGCTCTTTCTCCAAAACTGAAAATGAACTCATGCAGTTTTTTGACAACACGCGCTCTCATGCAAAATTATCGGTAATTATGATGCACTTGTGCAATTACTTATTTCTACAATAACCCCTTACAAATTATTCAAATGCAACTACTAAAATAACTAATTACAAATCAGTTAATATTGATATTATTAGTTTTCTTGTTATATATAATGAAAATAAGATTGCATAAATATCAGACTCCAGAAAGGTGTGTTCATAAATAAATAACTGATGTTGGTTTTCTTTTCAATTGCGTGAGGCTTCCTTTCTAGTGGGCACTCTTAATGATCTCGTCCTATTAGAACATTTACTCAGCAACAAGGTGAATAAATGTGCAAATTCTAATAATACTCAATAAAGTACTTTATTGAGTTTTAATAGAATTTGCACATTTATTCACCTTGGGAATCCAATATGGGATACATATCCCATATTGGACTTTGTTGAAAGACGAAGGGCATAAACGGGGATACAATACGCTAAGCGACTGATCAAGATTCTTCTGACACGAACAGGAATAAAAGGTATATCAAACACATGTAAATAATACACACAGGATGGTTTAGAAAGATTCTCTAAAACTCAGTAACTAGCAAGGGTGACTACGCGTCAAGGAGGTCGTACTGAATCCATCTAATGATATACTTAAATTGCTGTTCTTTAGGAAATCGTAGATCGTGAAATATATGTTCATGTTATTACTGGGTATTATTGTATTCCAATACTTAGAACCTATTTTCAGGAAGCCATAACTTCAAATGAATAAGTCTCTTTTTTTATCTTCATACAAAAGAATTTTTTCTCATTTCTATTCGGAACATGTGTTCACTGAAAAGGCAATGGAATGTGCGTAAACGATTAATGGTAATAATAAAATGCCTATGTGTGTTGCAACTTGGATACTATGGTGTTACTTTAGGGATGTAAATCATTAAAGATTTGCAGTGTAACCCTGTCGGATCTTTTTTGGAATGTTCAGTGCACTTTTGACTGATATACTTTTTCACATATTAATATACCTTGAGAAGTGGCAAGTTTCCAACAGTTGTAATGTTGAGTGTTCCAAACTGTCTGCGATCCCAGTTGCCTTATTGCCTTTATGTAATTTTACCCTATCACCCATAAAAAATTTTAGTTTGAAAAATTTTAAAAACACGCTTCAAAATTAAACTGAAAACGGCCGCAGCCACAAAAATTTAATGAAACTTAGTTGCCTGTTTTCTGAATTTTCAATTTCTATAAAATTAATGAACGCCAAATTAATTTTCTTCATAAGTTCTGAATAAGTCACGAATTTTTTGACGAAACGTTAACTGCTCAATAAAGTCGGATTTCTAAATGATAGTTTTTATGAATATATATATATATATATATATAATATTATTTATATATATATTGCCCTCAAATATTGAACAGTTCTTTGTCGGAATCGTACAGAAATTCATGTCGTTAGTTAAAAAGTTAAAATGATTTCATTATATTTTGCTAAAACAAAGAGATGAAAATAAATAAATTACAAAAGAATCTTTCATTTCTGCATTGACTATAAAAATTAACAAATTCATAAGTCTTTAACAATCTCTAGTTCTAATATCCTAATCACTTTTATGACATTTTTTGAATAAAAAACTTTCAACTACTAATACAATTCACCCTAGTATCATTCTTGACAGTATGCGCCTGGGCGATTGAAGAAATAACCGATATAATGTAGTTACGCGCAAGTTCCAGGCGTATTCCGTGGTAGTCCGGTTCTGCGCAGCTTAAAGACTTTTCCACGCAACCCCCACCGCTGGTTATTTGTTTTCATAGCGTCGATATAATTATAGAATATAATTACATTCAGTAGTTGTCACTTATCTTCTCTTTGTTAAGTGTTGTTGTTTGTTGCCGTTTTGTTGTTGGAGAATCCCGGCGTCATGCTGTAGATAGTCCGCTGATAAGAACAGTATAATCGTGGCACTGGTGAGTCTTCTATTCGATTAAGACCATCACTAAATATTTATGTCCAGTGATTTTTGGTGAAAGCTTTGAAGTACCGGAAGACTGCGAAATACTTTCGATAAAAAGAACAAATGAAAAATGTAATATATCAAACCTTACGGGAAAACAAAATATATGTACTTATTTATGCTTATAATATCATATTTCAGCCCTTTCGTTCACGTTTTTTCCAAATAGATTGCTAAATGAAATTGGGGATATTTAACTCCGATTTTCATTCGAATCAGCTAGATATTGTTTACAATATTTTCCGAGTATTCATATGAAATCCTTTTCCATGAATTCATGAGTACCTACTAAGCTTTAAAAAACTCTCCTATTTTCATTAGTTCGGCACTGAAATGGATTGTTCATTTCGTTTGACAAGAATGAATGTTTACTTTTGCATTTGGATTCGAATTCGCAGAATGTTATTATTAACGGTTTTCTTCATTGTTCAGATCGTCGTCAATAAATATTAGATATTCAGAACAGCAAACTTCGAAGGTCCTCCTGAACTGAATTCTTGAATGTTGTTAAATGAAATGAATTATGTATTTTCAGTGTGGAATATATTTATACTAATATATATATATATATATATATATATATATATATATATATATATATATATATATATATATATATATATATATATATATATATAATATATATATGGTCGTCTGGTTTCCCGGGTTTGTATCCGCGTATGGGCTTCGTCTTCGTTGAAGTCTGCTCGACGTTTCGGCAAAATCACATTTGCCATCTTCAGGTAGCTCTTCTCGATCGGAGTGAATTACCCAACCTAGGGTAGTAATCCTTAAAAACTTACATAAAATGAAAATGAAAAATACAGTGAAACTGGTTCGGCAACGAAGGTGCAACGAAAGAGTACAGTGACATAATTGAATGTATACAAAGCAGGATTTTATGTTAAACACGTTTACGTGTACTGTAGTTTTGAATAACCAAGTTAGTGTTTGACAATATAGGTTCAATATACGCAACATTCTTTTATATATATATATATATATATATATATATATATATATATATATATATATATATATATATATATATATATATATATATATATATATATATATAGGTATATATATATATATATATATATATATATATATATATATATATAGGTATATATATATATATATATAAATATATATATATATATATAGGTATATATATATATATATATATATATATATATATATTTGAAATACGTGGTATTTTAACTAATTTGTCTATTCTTAGCAGCAATAACAGACTGTTAATAGTTATTTAATAAACTAGTTTATTAATGACAGCGATTAATGGTTGAGATATTTTAACGCGTGAGCGGAGCGAGCGCGTTAATAGTTCGAGACCATTAACCGCTACATTAATAAACTCATCATGAATTTAGTATAAATTCTTTATTGAAATAAATTTTTATTTTGCATGACAGATACACTTGACACAATATAAATTTCTATGTTCATTTCGATATATTTATATTTATGCTCCCGATGGAACAATTTGAGAAATTCATAGATGAAATATTAGACATGTGACATTCTCAATAGTTAACATTACCTACAATATCCGATGAGGAATATGTGGAACTGGTGGAAGCTGAAGTGTTATTTACTTTCGAACGATTATTGCATAAAAATTTTTCCGTAGTTTCTACTTTATTTTGTATAGTTAAATTTTTCGATTTGAAATATGAATTCCTTTTCTCTGTGGAATAACAGTACATACACAGAATAATTCAGCTATTCCGTGCTGAATACTTCTGTGTTTGGTTGCCCATGACAATCATACATTAAAATAGGAGAAATTGCACATTAAAATGGGTCATTAATGATCAATTTCGTGTACGTTAAAGTAAGCTTTTATTTAGAGGTCGACGGAAAAGGTTTTTAACCGATTTTATTAATGAATTGACTTCATGATATTACTAACTTTTCGGAAACTTTCAAAGAATCAAAATAGTTTCGAGCTTCCAAACGTTTTGGGAAATTCATGAATTTCATTGGGAAATGTCATCTAGATAATATATATATATATATATATATATATATATATATATATATATATATATATATATATATATATATATATATATATATATATATATATATATATATATATATATATATATATATATATATATTTATATATATATAAAAATATATATATATATATATATATATATATATATATATATATATATATATATATATATATATATATATATATATATATATATATATATATATATATATATATACATATTTTCTAACTAATTTTAAAAAATGTTAAAATGTTATATTCGTGATGAAAGGGAATCAATTTTCAAATATATTCTTGGAATAAGGAAATGATGGTTGAGTGCACTTCTATTTTCTTTGAAGAATCCAAATATACCTGTTTCAATAGATATATTCTACAAATTTCTACGGAGAATATGATATTACGTGTAATATCTGCACATCCCATGACTCAATCCATAACCGTGAAAACTAGACTCGTGGATCGTGGTAATCTACTAGACAGGGGTATACTCTTTTCACTGTTCTTATTCTCAACACGTGCCACCAATAACAAATTAACAGACCAAGTTACTACTACAGATTCTCCAAGGATCACGTAAATTTATTTAAGACATGTTTATGTTGAAAAGCAGTGTATTTATTGAATGTTTCGTCAAGTCTTTGGGTACCAGATAATTAAAGTAACTTAGCAAAATACTTGGAGGTACAGATTGAATCTGTTGTTTTTCTAGAGCAAATATTTAAAAGGTAAATCCCGGTGTGAGGATTTTTGCTGCGGGCTCGGTGCGCGTTGCATGACATTATGCAGCTTATCTGTCGAAACATAAACATTTAAACGTTAAATCTAAATTTTAACACAATTTGAACTTTTATATATTTTTAGTCGTATTTTATCCCATACATACTATTTATATATATATATATATATATATATATATATATATATATATATATATATATATATATATATATATATATATATATATATATATATATATATATATATATATATCAGGCGCGGATCCAGGCCCGACTTTTGGGAGGGGGGAACTTCTAGATATTCAAAAGCCTATAGGTACTGGTATTGTGGGCAGTGGTGAATCGAGTAGATCCCAATCAAAAGACCATTCGCAAAATTATTTATCAACTGTATTCATAGGCATTAAACATAAGGATATGATTAGATTACACTGATTTAGTTTGACTTTTGATTCTGAAAAATTCAACATATGTTGGCTACCAAAGATGGAGAATATCATGAAAAGAAAATGTCATAAAGTAACTCGAATTATCAGTTATGTTTTTCCCGAAGTAAATAACACAAGAAAAATAAGAACGAATATATTTATATACAATTTGAAAAGGTTCAATTTCAAAATAGGGAAATTCTTAAAATTACTATGTACTTACATTGAAAACAAATGTTTCATAAATTGAGTCAAATTAAATTTTTTCTGATCTTGTAATTATTTGAGCCTTAGTATGTCAAATTATAGGGGGGCCAGAAAATGTTTAGGGAGGCCTGATATATATATATATATATATATATATATATATATTTATTTATATATATATATATATTTATATTTATATATTTATATTAATTTATTTATATATATAAATATATATATTTATATATATATATATATATATATATATATTTATATATTTTTTTTTTTTCCTTGGTACCTATTGACATCTCCAGCGGTTCCCCTCAAGTCAAAAATTTGGGTAAACTTCTGCAACCGCCGCCATTTTGATTATTATTTTAATATTTATTATTATATATATTTCTAGTTTTCATATAAATTTTCTTTCTGGTACATATTTCTCCAGTGGTTCGTTCGTATCATACCAAATGAGCTGATTATTTTTACCTGGGATTGTTCGCGTTGCAGAACTAAACTATCAAAATTTGGTTACATTTTTCCAACCGCAGCCATCACGCGATGCGAACTTTCGAAGTGAAACTTCTTTACGTGCATGAGGGTTAAATTCTTACGAATGAAACGCGTCACGTTTTTGTCCAAGAAGAGGGAGAGAGCGAATGAGACCGATTGAGAGAGAGAGTGAGAAAGGGCGAACGTAACACGAAGCACATAGCCATGGAGCGAGAGGAGGGAGAGAGAGAGAGAGCGAGAGAGAAATGGATAACGAGAAAAAATACACGCTATTGTTGACGTTTGAAGGTTAGGAAATTTTAATATTCACAAATAACATGTGGCATTTTAATTTGCCACTCGTCATTTGAGAATTTAATATACTATTTTTCATAAAATATAAAATGAAAATATTTCATAAATTCTCTTTTCTGAATTTTTCTTAGTTTCCCTCCCTCTGAGTCTTGGCAATCTGAAGGTTTAGATTAGTATAAATATAAACGAGACTTAAAAATTAGTTTGCCAAAGAAGTTTCACGTCTGACATGATTATATGATTGAACCAATATCATTTTGAATGATGATGTAAGGATTCTTTACTAGTTACACTGTTATATTATAACGACAGCCATGAATTAAATTGACAAATAAAGTCACAGTCATATAAGTTAATCAAAGTTAAAGTTTAGTAAATTCAAAAAATTCTGAAAACAAAAGTATTGCATTTTGCAAACAAAAACTATACTTATGAAAAAACTTAAATTCTGAACCAAAAATATTCTTCTGAACACTCTAAATTGAATACCACAAAAAAAATTGTTCGCAAATATAACCTACTCATGAGATGAATCTTCATAATATTTATGATAGTCAGATGGAAGAGTCTTTTCGATTTTTTGTAAGTCCTCAAGCTTCCGGAGAGTAATTTTACGTCGAATTTGGTGCAATGGCGTTAAATCACTTGTCTCGCAAGGATGAAACCGTGAAGACCTTCTCAGTGGTAAAGGTTGCCATTCATCCTTATAAAAAGTTTTAAAGAGAATTGATCCATTTCTTTCATAACATAGAACTTGAATGTCAGTCACTTTTGGATCCCCTTTGGATCTTCCTGGTCAAATACTCTTATAAAATTGTATGTTGTCAAATTTTTTGAAGTAGGAGTGATCCAAATATTTCACAACATAAGGGCTGGTAATTTTCGGGAATTTTTCGCAATAGATATGTGTCCAGCTGGTACGTTTATGACTTTACTAATAAGATGTTCAGATATAGTGGAATGCATAGAATCCATCTCCATTTGGGTATGACCTACTTCTAAAAATGTTTGTTCAATATTTATATTCTTGTGCTTTATAACAATATTCAAAAACGAGTTGGATAAAATACAATTCCTGTTTTGGCATATGCAGCCGTCACTGAGTATTATAATTGTTATATTTTCATCTTCAGCAATATCAGATATAACTTTGTTTTCTAAAAAATCTACCCAGATGGAACCAAATTCTTCAGCATTAACTCCGCCTTCCACTTCGTTCCAAATAAAACAGGACCATTGTCAGTACAAAAGTGAGGCCCCGATAGGATTCAGCAGGTTTTCGTTGTGTAGATTTGCTCTTGGGTGCAAAGCAGCTTTTCGTGCACTGCTTTCCTACCCCATTGAATGATATCTACCTTATTCCTTAAGTCATAAGGTAGGTAATCATCTAAACTTTATGACCAGCAAAAAGTAAAATAAAACAAAAAATGAACTTAGCAGATTAACGAATTAGGCCGACGATGTGTTCTTTGTACGCAGGCACTTTTTTTTCACGATAGAGGGTTGCAATTTGGTATGTGTATTCAGTTGATGTTGAGGTGCGTTTTTACATTGGCTTCAAATTTTTTCCTGAACCACGATGCATTTCACGAAAATGAATTATTTTCTTCTTTTCAATTTGGTTTGCTATAAGCTTGATTTTTTTGAATATAATTCAATAATCGCATCTCGACGCAATGCATTTCTCACGAAAAATATGACTTTAGTGATGGAGCTCAGCTGTTCACGAGTTTTTTTTACTCTTGAGTATTTCTAGTGCAAAAGTTGAAAGATTCGCTTATATTGATATAAAAACGGTGTATTAGTATCAATTAATTTGAAGAATTTGAAAAATCAATGTATAAAACGATCACAACTTTATGTATTAATAAAAAACTACTGACTATGAGAAGATAGTGTAGTGTAAAAATGAAAAATTCTTCTTTTCCCAAATACAAATAAGAAGAAAATTCAACTGAAGTCTAGAAGAAGACAGTAGTCAGTCTATCTTATCCAATACAACAAATATTGCATAATTTTATCAATTTCAACAATATTCTAGATATAAATAAAAACAAATAGAGCGTATTGTTATGAGAACATAAAAAATGCCCAACTGTTAATGACCTATTTACTATTAGGTTCTATGAATTAATTTGCCGTTTACTTTTCAGGGCCGTATTCATAATAGGATAGTAACTCAAAACATATGTTGACGATTATATTATTTGGAACGATTTGCCAATTTATGCCGCCTCAAAATAACCGTACTGGTTTCCACTTTTACTTGTTCAATTTTTGTCGTAATTTCTTGAATCACGGTTTTTAGGTCTGATGATATGAATAAATATGAATATATATATATATATATATATATATATATATATATATATATATATATATATATATATATATATATATATATATATATATATATAAATATATGTGATAGCTTCCAACATACGTTCGCTTACGAAATAATATGTTATTTTTTTCCAAAAAATGTATTCGAAAACATTTCTATAATTTCAATTCATTAAGATGTTTTATGGCAGATTATTTTTCAGTTTCATTTATTTATCCAATTTTACTAAGTTATGTAAACGTATCACAATAATTCAAGCCACAGTGGTTTCGAAAATTTGGATAGTCAGAAAAATCCAGAAACAAAACTTTAGCTCATTGCTCGTTAATTTTTTATTTATTTCACATTCATAGTTAGAACGTATGGATATAAATTATGCGTCAACTTTACTTCCAATCCAATCTAGACTAAACTTAGTCTATTCATGGATATAGGTAATTGTCGCAAGAAGTATTTCCCTTTCATCGAAACCAGTGAAAGAAGTTAGTAACAAATACAACGAAACGCGCATGAAGGACCAATGAAAAAATAAAAAATTTTCACTGAAACACCAATATTTAAATTTTCCTGCCATAATCAAGCCTGAATATTTGCCATATCGTTTCGACGATCTGAATTTCCGATGAGTAATTATATGGCGCCAAACTCTATTTTTATATTGTGAATAATTGTTTCTACCGAAATTCTCTGGAAAAATGATGTTCATTCCAATGATTCAATTCGAATTGTGAATTTGTTTTTCATCTCTGCTGGCCTATCTTGAAAGTTTGTTTACTATAAAAAGCAAGTAATAATAAATAAATATATATACAGTGCTTTCATGATGAAAGGAACAAATTCATTAAAAAATTAGGTTTCTATTTCATGTTAAAATCCTCGGACAGGTCGATTAGTATTTTTATTTGGGCAATTTTCGCAATAAAAATTTTGTATACAGGGTGTCTCATTCAAGAGCTATGGCTTTGTCATTAGTTTTTTTAAAGGTAATACCCTGTATATTATTTCACTTTACAATTCTACGATAAATTCTTATCACTTTTTGTGAACATACCATATGCCTCAACTTGATGGATTCCCAGATTATAACGGAGATAGTGGAGCACCTGGAGATTTAAAATGTGGATTAAAAGTACAAAAAAAAATTTAGGTAAACATTGTCATTAAATCTGAAGAATGAAATTTCACATGTACCATCTGAATTCATTCACTGGTGCTGTATAGTCCGCAGTTTTCACGTTTTTAACGCTCCAGGCACTACACTACTTCATTGTTTAAGAAAATGCAATTACTTGAGAGAGAACGTATTGAAGTACTTATGATGATTGGTTTTGGAGATAGGGTGCGTTCACAAGAAGAAGTCTGTAATCTATTCAATGAAAATCATCCTGATCGTCCGCCAATTACTAGATCGACAGTCAGCAAAATTGAATCAAAATTCAGGAGATACGGCCACGTTAGAGATTTACCTAAAGGAAGACCACCGAGAGTATCTGAAGAAACAGTGCTGAACGTTCTACTAGAAACCCAAGATAACCCTCATACATCCATTACTACAATTTCCAATAATTTCAATTTATCAGTAGGGTCCGTGCATAAAATACTTAAGGTAAATAAGTATCATCCCTATAAAATTGAGCTGGTACATGAATTATTAGAAGACGATTTTGACCGCAGAGTACAGTTTTGTGAGAAGATTCTTGAAATTCATAATCAACATCTAAATTTCATTACAAACATAATTTTTTCTGATGAAGCCACCTTTACTTTAAATGGCCACGTCAACAGACAAAACTGTAGGTATTGGGCGACCGAGAATCCTCATTGGATGCAAGAATGCCACACACAGCGGCCTCAAAAAATTAATACATGGGCAGCGATTGTTCGAAATCGTATAGTTGGTCCCTATTTTTTTTGAAGGAACACTAAACGGAGAGGACTACTTGAACTTTCTCCAGTTCGAACTCATTCCGGCTTTAGCTGTTTTGTTTCCTAACCCACAAGATCCTGACATACCTAATAACGAGATATGGTTTCAACAAGATGGGGCACCTCCTCACTATTCAATCGCTGTTCGACAATTTCTTGATGCAACTTTTCCCAACAGATGGATAGGACGGAGAGGTCCGATTGAGTGGCCGCCAAGATCACCGGACATAACCCCATTGGATTTTTTCTTATGGGGTTATTTGAAGTCTAAAGTTTATTTGAATAGACCAAATAATATTGATGATCTAAAAGAGAGAATCAGGCAGGAAATAAGACTTATCAGTCCAGAAGTAATTGAAAATGTGCAACGGGAAACATTGAATCGACTTCAAAAATGTCTCGAAGTAAACGGACAACAGATTGAACATATGTAAAAATTAAATTAGTAATTACATTTGTGTGTTTTCATATCGTACCTCTCATTACCCACTATCTCCGTTTCTGGCAATCACTCGATGGATTGCCAGAAACGGAGATAGTGGGTAATGAGAGGTACGATATGAAAACACACAAATGTAATTACTAATTTAATTTTTACATATGTTCAATCTGTTGTCCGTTGGCATATGGTATGTTCACAAAAAGTGATAAGAATTTATCGTAGAATTGTAAAGTGAAATAATATACAGGGTATTACCTTTAAAAAAACTAATGACAAAGCCATAGCTCTTGAATGAGACACCCTGTATACAAAATTTTTATTGCGAAAAATGCCCAAATAAAAATACTAATCGACCTGTCCGAGGATTTTAACATGAAATAGAAACCTAATTTTTTAATGAATTTGTTCCTTTCATCATGAAAGCACTGTATATATATATATATATATATATATATATATATATATATATATATATATTATATATATATATATATATATATATATTTATTTATATATATATATATATATATATATATATATATATATATATATATATATATATATATATATATATATATATATATATATATATATATTTATGTTTTATTAAAATTAAGTATCTAGTTTCTGCAATAATCAGATGTAACTATTTCTGTGTAAAATTGATACAAGTGTGAAACATAATCATAGTGACTTAGGCTGCGGTTATAGTGGATGCGTTTACTGACGACCAACTAGTCGGACGTACACGTCAGAACTGATCGTCAGACAACGGTGGTTATAGTCAATGCGTATTTTTTTCTGTGTTCGCGCCTAGACTGTCATTCGTAACTTACATAAAACATGGATATCAACAATAATAATTTTGAAGAATATTATCAGTATGCAGAAAGTCCGCTATTAAAAGTTTTATTACTGTCGGGAAAAAGTGAATATGTCGAAAACTAATGATATCAATTTTTCAATATCCATTTTGACGTTCGCACAAAGTCGCATGAAATATCAAAGCGTTTGAACGACTTCTAACCTCATCGGACGACCGATTCGCAAGCACTATAACCATAGTGATACATTATTATGTATTTGATTCATTCTGCGACATCTGACGTGTACGTCCGACTAGTTGGTCGTCAGAAAACGCATCCACTATAACCGCAGCCTTAGGGAATTGTTCTCAATATCCAACTCACGTAAACATATCTTGCCACGATTTGAACTTTATTACAATAAATCTACAAACAAGAATTGGTTAAGTACATTTTTATTACAAATGCAGTTGAAATTACACTTCTGGGTTACGAAGATTTCGTCTAAAATGGGTTTGAGAAAAGGGCCCCTCAGAAATAAAAGCGTACCGTCATTTTATTAGCAAATTTAAAAGAACAGGTCTAAAATGGTTTCGAGAACAGGGCCCTCACAAATAAAAGCGTACTGTCATTTTATTAGCAAATTTAAAAGAACAGGGTCTGTAACACATCTACCAAGATCAAGGATTGATGAAGTCCTAATTGTAAAACTTCGGGAAAATCAAAACATATCTAACACAACTCGGCATTTCGAATTTAAGGATGCAGATTCTCCTGTCCGATACAATATTTCTGTATAAGTATTGGCTATTTATCTCGAAATGGTGGTTCCAATACTCAAAACTATCGAATATGGTCAATATATAATACACATGAAGTAATCATTCAGGAAGTAACTATTAGGTACTGGTGTCCAAGATTATGCATATTATGGATACAAATGGATGGAATACGCCGGGATTTGTATGGACTAGTCGCTATTAGGGAGCGAATTGCTACAAATTCAACCGTAAATTGTGAATAATGCTGAATACAATTTGCAGCAACTGTTGTTCATTTTACAGCAGAAATATGGGCGACATATCGAACATCAGCGTTAACACATTGAAACAATGGTTAAAGCTAAAGAATAATTTACAGGTATATTACAAACAAGTAAGTGAACACAGTGAACTTGATATGATCACTGTGGAGAAGGAAAATGAAGGGTCTGTGCCTTTTTTAGATACAAGAGTTATAAGAACTAGTGATAATCAAATTATTCTTGATTGGTATCAAAAGCCGTCACATTCGGGTAGATTTATTCACTATCAATCCTACCTTACACCTAGTGTCAAAATTAATACAATAAAAGGATTTATTAATAGAGTTAAAAAGGATCTGTCATCCAACTTTGATAGCACCTGCATTGATGCGTTTGAAAAATTTGTTACTTGACAATGGCTATCCTCGTTGGTACCTCAATAGAATTTTTCTGCTCATTTCGGGCATCGAAAATCTGTTAGATAGTTTGACACATTCATCAGGTGTTCAATCAAACACAGGGTCATCAGACGCGGTGACGGAGTTTCACTTTGCCTTTTGTTGGTTCCCTTACTTTCGAACTGAGAAAGATCCTTTACAAGGTCCCGAATCTGAGAATTGCTATTTGTAATATTCTGACAAATAGGAATCTGTTTTCTCATGTAAAGGATAGAGATGACGACCTTTGTAGGACCAATATAATTTATAAGTTTAATTGTAGTTGTGGGGCTTCCTATGTGGGACAAACTTCGCAATCACTAAAACAGCGGATATCATTACACAAAAGTGACATTAAACTAAGACCGAATAGATGTGCTTTGGCTAGTCATGTGAATGAAACTGGACATAATATCAATTTCAGTGAGCGGAAAATTTTAATGACAGAGGTGAATTACAAGAAGAGAGTTTTCATGGAGATGTGTTTCATATGTGATTTACGTGAAAGGATTAATTTTAGAGACGATATTGGTAATCTTAGTGGAATATATAAATATGTTTTAAGTTTAGATAAATCCTCCCTGAATGCTATTTAATATTCAGTATCATATTTTCTCATGTTCATAAATTAGCTATACCTTCTTCATAGTATTGTTATATTCCTTTCTATGAAATTGTCCACATGCGCGGGTTACTGATAATACAATGTCGCTTGACAGTCATCTGGGTTTGTTATTGTTTTTCGTGAGGTTATGTTTGGCTCCTCGCTTCGAAATTATTAAATTAATAGACAATTTTTACTCCAAAAACAATGAGCTGTTGTAGAGTTGTGTTATGTTATGGGCCTTACAACCTAACTGTTTGTAAGTATTTGATTAAATTTTGGCATTTGTTTTTGAGTTTCAGTCAGATTTTTATAACATTTAGTTGATATTTCGAGCCCATTTATTTCTGTTTTTTAGCTTTATTCACGTTATTTTAACATGTTTTCGGTTTTAAATGAGTTTTTGTTGTATATTCCTTGTAAATTGCAGGAACTAGAGTTCAAAGAAACTGTTGTATACATGTAATTTTGTTGTTTTTTATATATATAAGACGAACTGTTTCGATGCAACATTCTTTGTCATTCTTTTTAAATTGTAGATGTCCTGAGGAAGACTCAATAAAGAGTCGAAACGTCGACTGAGACAAATTTGGTTATATATATATATATATATATATATATATATATATATATATATATATATATATATATATATATATATATATATATATATATATATATTCTCCCTTTATATAATTGGTTTCATGATAAATGTTTCATAGAATTTGTCTTTTTTCCAAGTTGAATTCAATTTCCACGGAAGTATTGAACATACTTGAGAGGGGATGTTTTCCTGATGCTTTTAAATTAGGTATAATTAAACCAAGTTATAAAAACGGTAAAAAGTCTACAGAAGATGCTATAAGGGAACTGACAGGTAGATTGTATGAGTGTCTGGATAAGAAGATTCCAACACTATGCATATTTATTGATTTAGGCATTTGATACAGTATGCCATATGCTCAAGAGCTATCTGACAAACAGAAAACAGGTTGTGGAAATTGGACAGTCTAGAGTCAAGAGCAGACAGTTTCCTACGGAGTCCCACAGGGTACTGTATTAGGTCCTATTTTATTCTTAATTTATATAAACAGCCTTTAAGAAATGAAGGAATCAGAAGAAGCAATTTGTTTCGCAGATGATGGGTTTATTCAATATTGGGGAAGTACATGGGAAGAATTGAAGGAGAAAGTGCAATTAAAGTTTACTGAAACAATAAAATGGTTCAGAAGCAATAAACTTACCTTAAATATTGACAAGACAAAAAATATGGTCTTTGGTTCCAAAACACAAAAACTTCCAAACTTAGGAGACCTTCAGATTGATAATGAGACTTGCATAGCTGAAACAAAAACCATTAAATATTTAAGAATAACGATTGATCCACAATTGAGATGGAACAAACATATAAAAACCCTTGTTAATAAGATAAGAGGCCTTCTTCACAAATTCAAATCCTTACGTAAATATATAAGCTCCATAAAATATTTAAAAATATTCTACCAAGCACTGGTAGAATCTCAAATTAGCTATGGGATAATTGGATGGGGAGGTGCTTACCATTGCCACATAAAGCCCTTGGAGATCATCCAGAAATGGGTATTAAAAATTATATATCAAAAGAAAAGTACCTTTCCTAGCCACCAGTTATTCGAGATCTCGGAAGTACTAGATGTCGGACAGTTATATGTTCTAAAAATTCTTACAAACATAATATCAGAGAAAATACCTGTTAGTACTTGCGGGTGCAGCCCATACAAACCAAATTATGGTGTGCTGGGTTAAAGGCCACTCGAGATGCAATGGCAACAAAAAAGCTGACGAATTGGCTAGAAAAGCAGCCGGCCTGAACATATTCGGTCCTGGCCCTTCCAGCCTACTACCGCTGACAGCAAAGTCACAAATGATGAAAGAGAACACCCATCAAAAATTCAAAATCCTATGGGATGAAACAACCACCTGTAGACTTGCAAGGGAACTTTTAAATTATCCCAATAAAGATGCAGCAATTACTTACCTGGCGATGCCCAGAGGAAAACTACGCAATGTCGTGGGAATTTTAACGGGACACTGCCAACTTCAGAAGCCCTTATTTAATATGGGATTAAGCGACACACCTCTCTGCAGAGGCTGTGAACAGGAAGACGAGACGGTACAACATGTCCTCTGTGAATGCCCCGCTGTCTTGTCACTCCGAGAATCCATTCTGGGTGAACGGTGGCCAATTTTAGCCACCTTGAGGGAAATCCCCCTAGGTGCAATCACCCTCTTTTTCAAACGACTGGGCGACTGGGATGGTTGGGAGCCTAGGCTGGTGATGTTCCCGGGGAGGATGCACAAAGGGCCCAATGGGGACTAAGTGCTGTGGTCTCGACTGCACTCCCAAAAATACAGAATACAGAATACCTGTTAGTACGTTGAATCATGAACATACAACCAGGGTAAAAGAACATACATACCTGATTCCTCAATGTAAAACAAGTATTGGTCAAAGAAGTTACACCTACCTTTCGCCAAAAATTTTGAATATAGTTCCTGATCACCTGAAAAGCATAAAAAGCATTAAAATATTCAAAAAACGAATGAAAACTTGGATCAATAGTGAAAATAGAGAAATAATTAGTAACTTGATGAATGATACTTGAAAAGTATTACATAATATTGAATTATTACAAAATACATGAACTGTGACAATAATTTTAAAGATTCAGTAGTTTATTACTTACCTCATAAAGTGAATATCTAGTGTGAAGAAGAAAAAAAAAGAATTTTATCAGAGCATGAACTTTGCGCTGCTTATGTAATTCAGTGGTTTGCTCTTCATGGATCAATTTTTGTTTGTTTTTCTTTTTATTGTTTAACCATCATGGAATACTTTCAATTTTAATTTTAGAAATTTATATTATTTTAATATCACAAACAGGTTATAGTAATATATACCTCTGTGATGTAATTGGTTTATACTCCAAATACACTTCGAATTCAAACTCATTTTTCATAAGTAAAAACTGATATATTTACCAAATTTAATAATGTGTTAACTATTTAGATATTTATCTTCATTTCAAAGTTCAGAGGAGTTTCTATTGTAAAATAAGTATTTCAGTTTTCATATCGACCGATGGATAACTGGTAAAGCCGTCCTATTTATCAATTTCAGGAATCGAATGTTCAATATCATATGGTGAAAACTTAAATTTAGTACGAGACTATTATAAACCACATATATTTTTATCGTTAATAACGTTGTTCGTAGGTTAACTAACCGATATGTATCGAGATTTATAAATATAACCTAGAAAAGTTAATTTTTCTTGAATAGTTCGAATAGCCCTTCAAAAACTTGAAATGTAGTAGTACAGAACTTAAACCTGAATAATGAAGAGGAATTTCGGATTTGTTTGGTTCTCATCAGTGATCTCTATAACGACACGCATAATTTCCCATATTAACAGACAAAACATTATGTAAAACAAATCATTCGATTTTCCTACTAATTTTGTGATTTTAGAGTGATTATAATTTTACTCCCTGAAATGTTTTGAGAAATTCTCCTTTTCATGAGATCCGCTAAAAAAACTCAAGCACGTCTTTCTAATTTTTCTAATAACGGCACTATTGAAATATGGTTTTTCTGGATATCAGGGTCATTTGGCGTTGTGGTGTTTGACATCTCCGTTTTGGATTTGTATGTGGAAGAATTGTCTGTTTCTGAGGAGTGAGTCAATTTTGTCATTATCTTTTACTCCTGATGAAGTTCGCAAAGTTGGACAAAATATAAAGTTCGTAGAACAAATTGACTGGTAATTGGAAAGCCCCCATAGTCGGAATACCCTTATTATATATATATATATATATATATATATATATATATATATATATATATATATATATATATATATATATATATGATAATTATATAAATATATATATATATATATATACAAAACAATTTAATATAAAATTGAAAATGCAACTTCAAGAAAACAGTTAATTTACCCTTCTAAGTGTGTGGTTTTTCATAATCATAGCAATAAATCATGTAATCTGAGAAAATTTCGTGTTATACAATTCTATATAAAATAACAAAGTATCCACAACTTCTAAGAGGTTCCAGTGGAGTATTATTTACATCCTCAACATATGAATTCAAGAAATAGTTTTACTAAAATACACCCGACTTCCCCTACGCCTTTTGTACTCGACTTCAAGATTAACATTGTCATAAATTCGTAGAGATTTACTATCGTAAGGCGTAAGGCGCTTTTCCTCATTTGTATGCATCTGACAGACTCAAGTTCTCTTGGGTCAGTTACTTCATTGAGTTTAAAAATAAACTCTCCAGTAATGAAATAGTAACGATTCTAACGTTGTTTGGTTTTCGTCTATCAAAGCACATCGAGTGCTCTGAATTGATTTCTTCCCGTGGAAATCCAGTTTGTATCTCGAGCGTATCGCAAAATATAGTGTAGCGTTCTACATGGGCCCCCAGTACTTTTATGCAACGCGATGCATGCATGGTAGTGAATTAATTAATCACTATATGTTAATATATATATATATATATATATATATATATATATATATATATATATAATATATATATTAATAGATATATATATGTTCAGAAAGAGTACCGCGGTCGAAAGTATTTTAAAAACTTGGTTCTCGGGATGAACCGAGTAAAAGATTTGAAAAATCTCGACGTTTCGGCTCCTTTTGCGAAGCCATCTTCAGGAGAATTACAAGGGAAAATAATTCAGATACGTGGCCTCAATCTGCCTACTCCACGAATCGAATTAGGAGGAATCGGAAATAATACGATTGCGTGGTCTCAAACTGCCTACTCCACCAACCGTACTGTTTCCTGTCAACTCTGAAGTCTCAACCTGCCTACTCTTCAGAGTCAACTGTTGACTGAGTTGACTCTGAAGAGTAGGCAGGTTGAGACTTCAGAGTTGACAAGAAACAGTACGGTTGGTGGAGTAGGCAGTTTGAGACCACGCAATCGTATTATTTCCGATTCCTCCTACTTCGATTCGTGGAGTAGGCAGATTGAGGCCACGTATCTGACTTATTTTCCCTTGTTATTCTCCTGAAGATGGCTTCGCAAAAGGAGCCGAAACGTCGAGATTTTTCAAATCTTTTACGCGGTTCATCCCGAGAACCAAGTTTTTCTAAATATATATATATATATATATATATATATATATATATATATTTATTCGAATTGTTGTTGCCTGTGATTTATTTTTAATCTCTTGATAATTATTAGCAATAACAGGCTGGTTGAATCTTAAAAACTCACTTTAATTAATAAATTGACGTTTCATTATGACATTCATAGTTATTCAAAATTTTTGAACAAAATTGAAAATTCTTTGACATTTATTGACTTGATAAAATTGAATATTGATCTGTCTTGTTAAAAATTCTTTCAGTCTAATATTAACATTCAAAATTGTTTCATTAGAAGGCAAGGGAAACTACAGAAACCTTTACCTATGTAATGTTCGAAAATAATAATAATAGAAGTACTATTTATTTAACAGAAAGAAATTAGTCACGGGAAATATTAAAAAAGTAGAGCAGAAACCATCGGTATAGAACGTTTATATGGAAGCAGCCGTTGACACGTGTTTCGGACTCTTTGGTCCTCATCAGAACGGCGTAGCTAAGTATTGGATTGAAAATTAGGAGATGAAAATAGTTTAATAAATAAAATCCTCTGTTATGGAAGAAAATCACTTATTTGTGGTTTATTGTTTGAACTCTCCGGTATTGGAGATTTGGTCAAACTTTGCCACGGAGGCGATTAATTCCATCCGAGAGATCTTAGAAAGAGTAAATTGATATTAAAAAAGAAAATTAGTTTTGGGAAAATATTAAACAATTAAGTAAAAAATAATCGGTATAGTTCGTTTATATGGAAGTAGCTGTTTTTAATGAAATTTTTATAATAAAATCCTCTGTTATGGAAGAAAATCACTTATTTGTGGTTTATTGTTTGAACTCTCCGGTATGGGAGATTTGGTCAAACTTTGCCACGGAGGCGATTAATTCCATCCGAGAGATCTCAGAAAGAGTAAATTAACATTAAAAAAGCAAATTAGTTTTGGGAAATATTAAACAAGTAAAGCAAAAATTATCGGTATAGTTCGTTTATATGGAAGTAGCCGTTTTTAATGAAAATTTTAATTTAGAATTTCAAATTTTTTAAATGAGAAAGGGTACTTACATATAAAACAATGTAGTTTGGGATCATTGCCATATTTTCAGCTAGCAATATTTAATTATTTATTCGAATTGTTGTTGCCTGTGATTTATTTTTAATCTCTTGATAATTATTAGCAATAACAGGCTGGTTGAATCTTAAAAAACTCGATTTAATTAATAAATTGACGTTTCATTATGACATTCATAGTTATTCAAAATTTTTGAACAAAATTGAAAATTCTTTGACATTTATTGACTTGATAAAATTGAATATTGATCTGTCTTGTTAAAAATTCTTTCAGTCTAATATTAACATTCAAAATTGTTTCATTAGAAGGCAAGGGAAACTACAGAAACCTTTACCTATGTAATGTTCGAAAATAATAATAATAGAGTACTATTTATTTAACAGAAAGAAATTAGTCACGGGAAAATATTAAAAAAGTAGAGCAGAACCATCGGTATAGAACGTTTATATGGAAGCAGCCGTGGACACGTGTTTCGGACTCTTTGGTCCTCATCAGAACGGCGGCGCTAAGTCTTGGATTGAATAGTAGGAGATGGAAATAGGTTAATAAATAAAATCTCTGTTATGGAAGAAAATCACTTATTTGTGGTTTATTGTTTTGAACTCTCCGGTAATGGAGATGTGGTCAAACGTTGCCACGGAGGCGATTAATTCCAACCGAGAGATCATAGAAAGAGTAAATTGATATTAAAAAAGAGAAAATTAGTTTTGGGAAAATATTAAACAAGTAAAGCAAAAATTATCGGTATAGTTCGTTTATATGGAAGTAGCTGTTTTTAATGAAATTTTTATAATAAAATCCTCTGTTATGGAAGAAAATCACTTATTTGTGGTTTATTGTTTGAACTCTCCGGTATGGGAGATTTGGTCAAACTTTGCCACGGAGGCGATTAATTCCATCCGAGAGATCTCAGAAAGAGTAAATTAACATTAAAAAAGCAAATTAGTTTTGGGAAATATTAAACAAGTAAAGCAAAAATTATCGGTATAGTTCGTTTATATGGAAGTAGCCGTTTTTAATGAAAATTTTAATTTAGAATTTCAAATTTTTTAAATGAGAAAGGGTACTTACATATAAAACAATGTAGTTTGGGATCATTGCCATATTTTCAGCTAGCAATATTTAATTATTTATTCGAATTGTTGTTGCCTGTGATTTATTTTTAATCTCTTGATAATTATTAGCAATAACAGGCTGGTTGAATCTTAAAAAACTCGATTTAATTAATAAATTGACGTTTCATTATGACATTCATAGTTATTCAAAATTTTTGAACAAAATTGAAAATTCTTTGACATTTATTGACTTGATAAAATTGAATATTGATCTGTCTTGTTAAAAATTCTTTCAGTCTAATATTAACATTCAAAATTGTTTCATTAGAAGGCAAGGGAAACTACAGAAACCTTTACCTATGTAATGTTCGAAAATAATAATAATAGAGTACTATTTATTTAACAGAAAGAAATTAGTCACGGGAAAATATTAAAAAAGTAGAGCAGAACCATCGGTATAGAACGTTTATATGGAAGCAGCCGTTGACACGTGTTTCGGACTCTTTGGTCCTCATCAGAACGGCGTAGCTAAGTATTGGATTGAAAATTAGGAGATGAAAATAGTTTAATAAATAAAATCCTCTGTTATGGAAGAAAATCACAAATAAGTGTTAAACCACAAATAAGTGATTTTCTTCCATAACAGAGGATTTTATTTATTAAACTATTTTCATCTCCTAATTTTCAATCCAATACTTAGCTACGCCGTTCTGATGAGGACCAAAGAGTCCGAAACACGTGTCAACGGCTGCTTCCATATAAACGTTCTATACCGATGGTTCTGCACTACTTTTTTAATATTTTCCTGTGACTAATTTCTTTCTGTTAATTAAATATTACGCTAATATTATTATTTACGAACATGACATAGGTAAAGGTTTCTGTAGTTTCCCTTGCCTTCTAATGAAACAATTTTGAATGTTAATATTAGACTGAAAGAATTTTTAACAAGACAGATCAATATTCAATTTTATCAAGTCAATAAATGTCAAAGAATTTTCAATTTTGTTCAAAAATTTTGAATAACTATGAATGTCATAATGAAACGTCAATTTATTAATTAAATCGAGTTTTTTAAGATTCAACCAGCCTGTTATTGCTAATAATTATCAAGAGATTAAAAATAAATCACAGGCAACAACAATTCGAATAAATAATTAAATATTGCTAGCTGAAAATATGGCAATGATCCCAAACTACATTGTTTTATATGTAAGTACCCTTTCTCATTTAAAAAATTTGAAATTCTAAATTAAAATTTTCATTAAAAACGGCTACTTCCATATAAACGAACTATACCGATAATTTTTGCTTTACTTGTTTAATATTTCCCAAAACTAATTTGCTTTTTTAATGTTAATTTACTCTTTCTGAGATCTCTCGGATGGAATTAATCGCCTCCGTGGCAAAGTTTGACCAAATCTCCCATACCGGAGAGTTCAAACAATAAACCACAAATAAGTGATTTTCTTCCATAACAGAGGATTTTATTATAAAAATTTCATTAAAAACAGCTACTTCCATATAAACGAACTATACCGATAATTTTTGCTTTACTTGTTTAATATTTTCCCAAAACTAATTTTCTTTTTTAATATCAATTTACTCTTTCTAAGATCTCTCGGATGGAATTAATCGCCTCCGTGGCAAAGTTTGACCAAATCTCCAATACCGGAGAGTTCAAACAATAAACCACAAATAAGTGATTTTCTTCCATAACAGAGGATTTTATTTATTAAACTATTTTCATCTCCTAATTTTCAATCCAATACTTAGCTACGCCGTTCTGATGAGGACCAAAGAGTCCGAAACACGTGTCAACGGCTGCTTCCATATAAACGTTCTATACCGATGGTTCTGCTCTACTTTTTTAATATTTTCCCGTGACTAATTTCTTTCTGTTAAATAAATAGTACTCTATTATTATTATTTTCGAACATTACATAGGTAAAGGTTTCTGTAGTTTCCCTTGCCTTCTAATGAAACAATTTTGAATGTTAATATTAGACTGAAAGAATTTTTAACAAGACAGATCAATATTCAATTTTATCAAGTCAATAAATGTCAAAGAATTTTCAATTTTGTTCAAAAATTTTGAATAACTATGAATGTCATAATGAAACGTCAATTTATTAATTAAATCGAGTTTTTTAAGATTCAACCAGCCTGTTATTGCTAATAATTATCAAGAGATTATATATATATATATATATATATATATATATATATATATATATATATATATATATATATATATATATATATATATTATATATATATATATATATATATATATATATATATATATATATATATATATATATATTATATATATATTTTATATAAAATATATATATATATATATATATATATATATATATATATATATATATATATATATATATATATATATATATATATATATATATATATATATATATATATATATATATATATATATATATATATATATTCACATATGCAAATAGGCGAAGGAGGTTTGGATGGAGGAGGTCATCTCAGAAACAAATAATTTGATATCAAAAATTCTTTCACCAATATTTGAAATGGACTTTCAGAGAGGACATAGGTTATTTATCATCTCATTGAAGTGAAAGTCCGTTTTGTGGCGACACTGATAGTTTTGTAACTAACGTCAATGAAGAAACGGTCTATGGAGTGAGTTTTGTATTAATGCTGCTTAAGAGTAATATATAGGTATCTAAATATTTGAAGAATGTTTAAAGAGATCTATAAAAAAAGTTCTTCGACAATATATATGTTGAGGTAAATACCTCTAGCCATATGATATACGACACCATGATATTCCAATTTTATCCGTAAAGAGTTGAATGTTAGAATCATTAGAAATGTCAAGATGATTACCATAAATTATTTAAATGAAAGATAGCTGTTTTGTCCTTTTTGAGCCTCATCAGTGTTATCTATACACCTAATGCTGGCTTTATGACTACAACTTCTCTGAAGTTGTTATAAACTGCAAGAAGCAGAAGCAGTTGTTTTGTGTTTTTATAGTACAAAGTTCAATCAATTAGGCGAGGAAATCGACTTGGCTAATAGCGAACACTATTCTCTCAATTATCTATGGAGACCATATAGATATTTCTAACATTCAGCGGTATGCCAATTTCATGGAATGGGAAGTTTAACAACCAGCTGCTTCTCAAGATTTATGTATTTAATAATGTTTAAATTTTAAAATAAAATAAAACACCCTTGGCTTAAGTTTCACTATATAAAAATATTCAGATACTGTATTACAAATTGTTATAACGCTCAAACAATTTGTACAAATAGAAGAAACTTGAAGTCATTCTTGGTCAATAAAAAAGAAAAATCTGACATCGGAGAAAACAGTGGTGTTTACTTAATATTTTGCGAGGAATATCCTACTTTCTATATTGGA
>JARQZK010004341.1:80000-272500 GCA_030704885.1 Cynegetis impunctata
CATGTCTCTATGTCACCCGGATCGACTTGTTCGTTTTTGAATAAAGAAAAGACATAAATAAGTATAGGAATTGAATACGGCATGTTGAGTATTCCGTTACAAATGGCGGGCGGTATAGCGGCGGTATCAGTTCTACATTTTCCCCGAAAATTTTTGGACAACCTTGGGGCGTGGATCAGTGGGACTAATTAAAAATGAAGCCTTGACAAGAACTGGCTGTCGTGAATCGACAAGGAAAAGAATAAAAACAAGGCGATGAATCATAAGACTAAAATACAATAATCAGATTTCGAAGAATTCCATTTGACATCATTAAATATGAAAATGGAAATATAGAAGGATATGATCCAATAGCAACTTTCATGTCCTCGTATTTCTTGAGATCCATTAAGAAATACTGCAGCATTTCAGGGATAGTGTATACTGTTCTCTTTTTCTATGCTTTAAGCTTCGATGCTACAATTTATGAAAAACATTGCGTTTTCAGCTATATTTTTAATAATGGAATACCGATAATTTATTCTTCAAATTTAGTTTTGGTACCTGGGGAATTTCAAAAACTTATATCTGCGATCAAAAGCTGAATGAACCAATTTTGCTAGCATTCTTTTCATTTTTTCCTTGAAAAAAACTATTAGTGGGTATAATTATCAACATGTATAAAGTGAATTAATAGTGAATGTAAAAAATTGGATCTTACTACTCACTTCAGAAATATTCTAATAGACGAAGTTGTACATTATCAAGCCCAAAGACTAAGACTATAGACAATTATATCTTAGTTGTTCATTTGCTGAAAATTCATTGAATTTTTATCGCGTTATGAATTTTCAAGAGGGTTAGATAAACAGTTTTCATTCAAAATTTTACAAAGTTACAATTTGTAACTAAATGCCTAAAAATATTATGTATATATATATATATATATATATATATATATATATATATATATTTTATTAAAGAGTTTACGTTTCGCCACGACATTCGTGGCTTTTTCATAACTTTTGCGTGGCGAAACGTAAACTTTTTAATAAAATCTAGTTTTTTTCAGATTCACCAAGCGTGTTATTGCTAATAATTATCAAAAAGTTATATATTTATATATATATATATATATAGTATATATATATTATATATATATATATATATATATATATATATATATATATAGTATATATATATATATATATATATATATATATATATATATATATATATATATATATATATATTATATATATATATATATATGTATATATATATATATATATATATATATATACATATGATATAAGACCAAATAGCACGTACTTAGTAACTTAAGACGGTATCAGCAACAAGAAATTTGATGAAACTCAGGGAGGTTTATTTTCTGATATTTCAAAGTTTTACGTACCTAGAAATATTTTTAATTAACATATATATACATATATATATATATATATACATATATATATATATATATATAGATATATATATATATATATATATATATATATATATATATATATATATATATATATATATATATGTATATATATATGGTTAATTAAAAATATTTCTAGGTACGTAAAACTTTGAAATATCAGAAAATTAAAACCTCCCTGAGTTTCATCAAATTTCTTGTTGCTGATACCGTCTTAAGTTACTAAGTACGTGCTATTTGGTCTTATATCATCAACCAGGTATGCTAATATTAGATGGTAGGGGAAACCACAGAAACCCTTACCCACATAATGTTCGTAATTGAATTGAAATATTTAAATATCAAAGAACAAAAAACTATCTAAGTTTCATTAAATTTCTTGCGGCTGATACCGTCTTTAGTTACTAATAACGTGCTATTCAGTCTAATATCAGCAACCAGGTATGCTAATTTTAGAAAGTAAGGGAAACCACAGAAACCCTTACCCACGTAATATATAAAATAGGTTCTTAATTATTTGATTTGAGAATTTTTCTTCAAAAAAAAATTACGCTCAATTTCGTATGTGTTTTAAATTATACCTGTTCTATATAAAACGAATGTTGTGTATGTGATTCATGGATGGTTTTTTCCTAACCATGTAATATTAGCAGACCTTGCTGCTTATATTGCACTGAATAGCATGTAAGCAGTAACTGAAGTTGGTTTTTTGTCTTTTCAGTGTTTTAAAAATTAATGAACGCCAAATTTATTTCAATCCATCAAAAGTTTTGGGAAAGTTTAGAATTTCATAACCAAGCGTAAACTGTTCATTTTTACTCTAAAATAACCTGTTATTTCTAAAAAAAATCAGAAACAAGTCGAATTTTAATTTGAGGGGGAACCCCAATATAGACTCTGAATTCCTGTAAAGAATTAAAATCTAAGAAGGGTAAGAACCTCATTCCTCAAGTTTGATTAATTATTGTTTTTATCATTTCTCTCGAATTGAAAATCTACCTGTTTTCAGAATTTTTTCAAAACTTCGTAGTAAACGACATATTCAGGTGAAATATTGTGTCTGTAAAATTCTATACATAGATTCGAGAATAAAATATATTTCGTGTATTATACTATTTATTTTAGGTCAAATCCAACATACTGCCGATTTTTTCATCAGAAATTTCAAACCACTCAGAAACAATTATAATTCAAAAAATATCGGATTTTACGAACGGTTTCAAATAACGAATTCTTTTGTAGAGTGACCAATAAAGAATCTCCGAAGGATAAGTTCAGAGAATTGAGATTATTATTCTGGGTTGAAATAGCCTGAAAATTCCGGCTAACTTTATTTTCTCTTGTATTCTTAAGGAATTGTCATAAATTTGACCCTATGTTTTTCTTCACCAGATGTTAGGGTGCTTAGCCGTGGACTAACCGACGAAAGGCTTGCTTTCATTTGAACTTCTCGTCATTTGCAATTAGAAACTAACGAAAAGATGGTTCAGCCTGATATTATAAACTAAACGAAGTACACTATTTTTAATTCTAGAAACCTCGAAAATTAAATTTAGATTGTATGCCACTATTTCTATAACCCGTGTATGTCTGATCTCCCTTAGAAGGTCAAAACATGATATTTTATTGCCCGAATTATTCCACGAATACTTAGATGAAAGGCTAACACGAAAAACTAATCATTACTTTTTTCCAGTTTATGCGTCCTCAACTTTCTCAACAATAATATAATTAATTACTCATTCTTAATTTCTTCATCGATAGCCATGTAATTCATATTGAGAATTCTCTTCTACTATTGCTTATTATTCTTTTGTCATTGAACCTATATTCTTAAATTGGAATTCAGCTCTTATAATAAGTGTGATTTGTATATTATATTTGCTATTTTTTCATTTCATATGAGAGTAATATTTTCCCTCGAATGAACAATCAAAACAGAAATTTTATAAGACAATTTTTCTGTTCAACAGTAATTCAAATCAGTCTGGTAAAATTGTATAGTATAAATGAATACTTATTTTCATCAAATTAGCATTCTCTGTCGCTACTTGAAAAACTATATGCTTGCAAGCAATTTTTTGAATAATCATATAAATTATTAGGTTTTTTATAATACCTCAATTTCGAGATATTTTCATTTGATTAGCATTGTCAGTTCATCTGAAATAGATAGTTTTCATTCATATTTTCTCCAAACTGTATCGAAAGTCAACAGGGCCGTAACCAGGGGGGCGCCAGAGGGGGCTGAGCCCCCTCTGGAATTATTTAAGCCCCCTCTAGAAAAGATACGAGAGTTATTACAAACCAAAAATGTTTATATCTGCGTTGAAACATAAAACTAGCCTAGTTACAAACAAATCTACCTAATTGTAAAACTGACTTAAAATCATTTATTTGCGGCATCTGTTAACCCGCAAAACATGTTTTTTATCCTAAAATGAAATAGCGACAAACGAAACGAGCGGCTACCATCAGGGTTGCCAGATTTTTCAGAGCCATGTTGCACTTTAGACGCTGATTTGTCGCCCAAAAGCGCAACCGTGGTTGCGACATGTTAACGGGAAAACATTGGTAAGTATTTTTCATATGAAATTCACTTATTCTAGGACATATTTCATACGTAATTTGCTGCTAATTTGTCGCCCAAAATCGGAATCATTATTATGGTGCACCTAATATGTTGCCTACTCGTCCGAAAAACAGTAATTCGGTATTTTCGGGTCTTTTTACTTAAATTACTATTACAATCAAAGCCACGATTCTGTTACAAATATCTTTATTTTTATAATATAAACTCTTCACAAGACATCATTACATCATCATCATCTTTGTCTGTGCTTGAAGTTGTGGATTGGTTCTGCTACTGATACATATCAGAATTAAATTTTGCATAAATAGCTTTACTAGGCTCAAATTATTTACAGCAAATTTATTTCCAAGTGAGATTTAATAGGCACAACTGAATTTAACATTTTTAGTATCATTTTGTTTCGAATTTTACATTTAACAATATTAATCAATGAAAATATCCTCTCCACGAATTAATTGGATGACGGTAACCTTAGAAGAGTAAATTCTATGAGAGAATTTTCATTTATTATTTTTATTAGAATATTGAATTGTTCAATTTTTCCAAAATTTTTTTCAATTAATATTCGTTTTCCAGTATACACTTCTAGGTAAAAAGACAGAAAAAGCTGTATATTCCTATCTTTTTTTCACGTATATTTATTTTAGTACTATGTAAAAAACAAGCTCCCTCAAGAATTCGTTCAGCCCCCTCTAGAAAGCAATGCTGGTTACGGCCTTAAGGCTCAATATCCGTTTTAGAACTCCTAGCTCTTGTTTGTTTTTTAGATGTCTAATCTACATATATGTAAACATATATATATCGTAGCAAATTTTAATTTTCTGGAAAATTTTGAATGATTCAGCTATAGTCAGTAACATAAAAAATGTTTTTAAAATATGAAATCTGTCAATTTCATCTATATAAGCATAAATCAATAAACGCATATTTTGCTACGAGTTTTGAATTTCTATCATGGACTCTTTCAAATTTCTCTCTTTGTTACGCAAAATTCCAAACTGCATTGCCACTAAAGGATCTCTGTATGAATTTAGTTGATGAATGGGTGTATATTTATATTTAGATATTATATTATCTATTGTCAATTGTCCTTTATACCAAATATATTTATATCATCTTAGTCGTTACATAGAAGTTATGTAAGATCTGAATACAATGAAACTCTTTATTCCTTACTCACAAATTAGGCAATGATAGTTCCGACTTAACCCGTGGAATACATTAGTTACTTAATAATCTATTCGAGAGATAAAAGCAGTTAAAGCTTCTTTGTAACGCTTAATTCAAAGGATGTAGATAAAACTACCCTGAAGTCGTAACGGTATGTCTCAACTGGGCAAATGGTTATTTTATGATTGTGCAAGATTATATTATATAGTATTGTGGAGAAGACCTGCCCACATGTCCCGAATATCAAAAAGGAATTCAAATTTCCTGAAATTTCACAAAATGTGAGTATTCACTAAGAAGGTTTTAGACTCTCAGTAAACTCAATGAGAATACCTCTGTTTCAATTAATTTTAATTAAATCCTTTAATACTTAATTGTGTGGATGCCAGTTTTGCTCTTCAAAACATAATAAAATCTAGAATACTTACCAGGAAAACTAAGCTGAACATATACAAAACAATAACAAGACCTGCCGTAATATATGGATGTGAGACCTGGACACTAACGGTTGCAAGCAAAGAACGACTTAAGATCTTTGAAAGGAAAGTGCGGAGAAAAATATTCGATCCAACTAGAGAGAAAAATGAAGGGGGCAATATTGTATAAAAACCAACCAAGAACTCCAAACGAATACAAGCATAATAATGAAGGCCAGGAGACCATAGTGGACAGGGCACGTTAAAAGAATACCAGACGATAGAATGCTAAAGTAAAACGCCCATTAAGTCGTCCCCACCTCAGATGGAGAGACAATATTAAAAAAGACCTAAAAACCAACAAAATCGAAGATGGCCCCAATCGAATGCTCGATAGAAAGGGATGGAGACGTGTGGTCGAGTCGGCAAAAACCCACCCAGGGTTATGAAGCCACATATGATGATGGTGATGGATACCAGTAACACGCACTTTAATTCCATGTCAGTTTAATACTACGTCTGATATTGTAAAAATCATCATATCTCGTACGAAACTGTGGTTTCTTTTTAGTACTTGGAATTTCCTCATTCATTCAACTATAGATAGGTAAATACTGATTCATCTATTTTGTATAAATACTGACAATATAAGCATAAATATTAGAGAACATAAAATCTATCTTTTTTGGAAAATGTTGGATGTTTCTTCTTGATATGATAGGTATCACAATTTTTTTAAATTGTTGCTGCTCATATATTATTTATATTTCGGTGATAGTGTTGGTGAGTATAGCTTAGTTGTTTTGTAGATTCCCTTTGATTTGTTCTATTTTGTCGAATGATCTTATAGTTCCCACAACTCCAAAATCGTTTAAGCTTTGGCGTTTCGAAAAATGTTTTCAATATAGAGCTCCAAAAAGTAGGACATAAAGCTTTCGACTGAATTTTGATAGCTTTAAGTATTTTTTTTGATAAATCAAGTATTTTCAATAAATCAAAATGGTGTTCAATGAATCTGGGTTAGCCACTATAGAAGATGAATTATTTAACAGTACCTAATCTTTTGCATAGTGTTTGTTGGATGAAAATTCATAATTCAGTATATATATCCAAATGTGTCAAATATCTGGTTGACTTGAAATCAAATTCCGATCCTCACGATAGCCAGTATCGTGAAATGTACTTCTGAATTATTTGAATATTTATTTATTTTAAAAATGTAGTTGCGGCTCTCTTGAATAAAATAGTAGATTGTTGTGAGCTCCTAGCAAGACCGACTAAGTACTGTTTATTAAAAAAAATTATTTCCGAATATTTCAATAAAAACATCAATATTATTTATTGAAAAATTGATCTTTCTGTCGTCGTAAGGTGTCATTGTGAGTAGGTAGTTATTTGATTTTGTATCGAGTACATATATGACATTTATCTTATGAAATATTGTTATTGATATGAGGTGCAAACGCTCATGTGTTCATTTTTAATATCAAATGACTACATTCGTTACTTCTTCTTTCAGAAATTTTCGATGCTTTCAAAGTAAACTTTTTATTCAATTTTTTTGTCTGGCCCAGTTGGAGCACACCTAAAACCTTCCTATCCTCTTCTTGACCTGCGGACCGGAAGCTGGGCCACGTGTTCCACAGGCACCAAACGCGTCTTGGAGATGTAAACTGTTCAACATTAATTATTATTCCTCCGAACTATATTTAGGATGGTAAAAGCCCTTTTATACTTTGAAAACTAATATCGAATACAAACGTGCATTGCATATATACATCTTATACAAACAATTCTGCCATAGTTCATAGAGTTGTGGCTTTGTTGATAGTTTCAAACGAAAAAATAACCACGGATGCAAAAAGAAAATAAGAATATCTACAGAAATTCTACAAGATGACTATAAATGTTCATGCGAAATAAATTTACCCAGCAAAATATTTATATTAATGTTTTTTCATTTAGTTTCTCAGAAACTTCAAGAATTCGACGGATTTTCTTCTTTAATAATACTGAGCGGATTAAATGCTTACATTTTTCGGCAAGCTTTTCATCCCAGTATGATACCTGGAGTTCTACGTCGAGTATTTCCACCTCTGTGCACAAGCATTTTTTGGCATATGATCCGAAATCCTATATTGGAATCAAATCCTGGGAATGTCCAAGTGAATCAAGTGTTTCAGAAGTGTCCTAGAAAAAATTTGGGAACCGCTGCTCTAGGCCACTAAGTTTATCCATTGTATATATTCCAGTATCCTTTTCATTCTGCACTTAGTATCTGAAGAGGATTACTTTAATCGAAACTGTGACATTCATATTATCGTTTTAATAAATTCTGGACACTGTTTTCAATCCCTGATATATTTTTTAACCTATCACTCTCATTTTCAGTGATCTAATATAATTCCAGCATTTTAGGAAAAAATAACAATTATGCTTATATTCGTAAACTGTAAACCTTCTTTGACACACTCCTTGCTAGTGCAGTCATTGAAGCTTTTTAGCTCAGAAATTTTTTACTATGAACCGATTTACATGAAATTTTGGAATTAGGCTTATCTTACCCTTAACTTCAAAATTAATACTGACCCGAACTCCGTTTTCACCCTGGGAGTGGTTGCCGCCCCTTTTCGGTGGTGGAATTTTTTCTTACAATAACCTCGAATATTGATAGAAGACCTAATTTTAAGCAAAAAATGTTTCATTAAGTTTTTTCAGAAACCCAATACTTTTCAAGTTATTGGCAATTGAAAATTCCAACGATTTTCAACGGTTTTTTGCAAGTATCTCCAAAAATATGCATTTTAACGATAATATTACAATAATAAACAAAATTGTAGCAGGTAAAAAAATAAACAAACTGGTTTTTTATAGAGTGTTCTAAGTGCAACGTTAAGCGAGATATTGAAGATCCAAGCCGTTTTATATTTTGTCTGAAATTTAATCGATGTATTCAATGCCATCTAGCGGAGTGCGAATAAATTTTATGCATGCTTATGAAAAAGGATTTTATAAGCTTTAAAATGAGCCTTTTTAAAAGTCTTTTGCACGTAAAATGAGTGAGCTGTAATGAAAAAAAGAGGAACATCTAATGGTTTTTTTAAATCAATGGGTTTCATAAGTGCCACCAAAATTAAAATCAATCGTATTCCGTCTAGAATTAACTTTAATATAAAGAGTTTTATGGATTCTAGCAGTTTGGCTGCTTTGGAATACATATTTTTCGTAAAAATCACGATTTCAAGAAAAAAATAATGTTCGAATTTTTAAAACAACCACATTCTTTTCATAATATCTCAAAAATAATGAAAGATACGTGAAAAGGTGTAATAATAAAAAATGTAGGTTTTTTTTTGACAAAAATTTTGGTATTTTTTTTCCCTGTCACACGAAAATTGACGGAGATATGATTGTTTAAAGAGTGCGCGGTAGCGCAATCACAGTCTCTCTCGAGTCCTTTGACCCTTCACCGTTTCAAAATAAAAGGTTTTTCACTAAATATCATTACCTTTAAACTGGTTTTTTACAAGTTATGATAGCTTCAAAATTGAAGGAGTTATGGCCCAAAAACTTATCGTATTTTTTTCTACTCAGTAAACATTAGTAAACTGAAAATTCCGAATTTTCAATTGCCAATAACTTGAAAAGTATTGGGATTCTGAAAAAACTTAATTGAACATTTTTTGCTTAAAATTAAGTCTTCCACCGATATCCGAGGTTTCGGATTTCAAGATTTCCATTATTTTGAAAAAAAAATTTCCACCACCGAAAAGGGGTTGCAACCAACCACAGGGTGAAAACGGAGTTCGGGTCAGTATCACTTTTGAAGTTTAGGGTAAGATAAGCCTAATTCCAAAATTTCATGTAAATCGGTTCATAGTAAAAAATTTCGAAGGTAAAAACCTATTTTACGCTTCAATGACTGCACTATGCGGAGCAAAGATAGAATGAACATCTGTGAATCCTGGGTTAGATAAGGATGTCTATGAGTTTCAGTGGTTCAAATAATTAATAAGTAAGGTAAAGTACAATGTTTACAAGCCCAATAGTTGTTCGGAACTGGCGTGAAACTGTGGGTAACTACCTTTGACCGATTGTAAATAATTTATTGTTTGTTTGCAACGAACAATGCATACCAAATTTCGACGTCATGTGCGATTTGAGAATTATAATAGCCCATTAGCACATTTTCTCTTGATGAATCCTGTAATTGACGTCGGTAATATGTCATAAATTCTGCATAATATAATGATCGTATTACCTCATCCAACCACAAATATGTTACTCTGCATACCGCATACCGCATACACACATACAATTGTACGTGATTCGAATTAAGAATTCGAGTTGAAGAATAAAATAAAACTTTTAAATCCGATAATGACTGACGGACGAAATATTTTGTGCTTAACGTGGTGATTCCATATGAACTTATTAAACTCAAGAATTGATAACTCGGCCAATTGAAATATTTTAACTATAGTTTCCGAGTGGAACCATTTAAAAATCGGAGTAGGTAGTATTTTATTGATACTTGAAAGGTCTGTGGAAGGTGCTAATTGTTATTGAAATTGGGTCAAAAGAATTTATAGAAATAACATAATTGCCTCTTGTGAAAATCTTCTGGATGGAGGAAGATGTGAATTAATTTCTCGGAATAATTTTTTTGGGAGGTGCTGGAGTGATTTTCTTATCCGTTTTATATCCCCTGGACCACGATTTTTGAGGTTTTGTGATATCTTATGGCCCATCAAACCAAATGAGTTGAAATTGTCCTATAAGGGGTAGTTCTTGAGTCAGAACAAAACTTCAAAAATTTGGTACATTCATTCAAAATTTTAGCATCTACAAATGGGGAAGGGAATAGCTTGGAGGACTATGAGTCGATGACAAAAGTTGTTGGAATTGATCATGAGCATCTTATTCTAAATTCACATGAAAAAATGATTTCTTAAGAAGTTATTAACTTGGGAAAATTTGTACGTCGATTATGTTGAAGTTAGGGATAAGTCTTTTGACGTTATAAACTCATTTCTCTTAACGCCGCCATTTGTATGTATAGATTTCTTGGTTTTTAATGGATTTGAAAGATTTTTGCATCCCCTCAGCTTCAGCAGATTCAATAATTAGAGGGTTGAAATTTGCTAGATATGTGGTTTGAGTTTAAGTAACGACAGTATCCTTGGGAGTCTTCAACGCTTTTTCTCAACAGCTGATAATATCGATTTGTTGAAGGATTAATTCCTCATCAATCCTCAATAAGTATTGGAAAACCACATTAACAACTAAGGAACTTCTCATCTTGTGGGAATCGAGCTTAATACCAATTTAACCTCACACAAATATGTCTCCATCAAAGTCAGTACCTAACACAGGAGCTTGGTTATATTTTTCGTGCTCAAATCTACCTAAGCAGCTATTGTTGCTTTATAAAGCTCAAGTTCGTCTAGCATTGGAATACTGCTCACATGCCTGGAGTTCTACAGCAAAGCACTCCTTGCATCTACTTGACTCAATTCAGAAAAGAGTAGTCTGGCTGATAAACGACCCGTCATTGCTGCTTAAGGTCATTCACTCGGAGGGAAGTTACCAACTTGTGTCTCTCTTAAAGATAGTTTGGTATCTATTCTTCTTCAAGTGCCTTACTCGGTTTTGGGTGTAGGCGACCTCTCTACAACTATTCGTGTTACAGTGATACACGAATAGAAGGGACATACAGTTTCAAGACGGTTCCGAACATCTTTATATAGAGGCTTTACAAGGCTGAATACTTCTCGGTGGTTAACCTTTGCCTTCCGAGAGGTGGCTCCGCATAAATTCGTTGGTTCGTCCCGGATTCGATCCGCCAACCTTCTGTTCAGTAGTCCAACGCACTGACCACGGAGCTACAGAGCCAGTTGTATCCATTGCGTTTATTATTCCATCAGAAACACAATTCTCTCGTTGCACAAGGTATTTGAATAATACACACCGATTTGCCGTGCACATACCAATAGCCAGAACATCGATCTACAATAGTATATTGTATAATTAGTGGGAAAAGCATAATATTCCCAAACGATTGTGATAATTACCAGACGAGGAGCGTAGCGACGAGTCTGGTAACACAGGAGTTTGGGAATATGCTTTTCCCACGAATTATACATACTATTTTTTCTCCGATCGTTGATTTACATTTGAAAAATAATTGATTAAAAAATATTTCATCCAAGATGTAATCAAGTAAGTTTAAATAGGTTTCTCTATGTTCATATTGAAATATAGAATTGGTAACCATGGAAATTACTCTGTTATGACAAAAGTAAAATAATTTTAAAGCCGGTTTTGTTTGATTCGTTGTATTTTATAAGGAATTAAAAAAGAATTAGTAAAAATGAACACTGATTATTTGTTGTCTTGCACGGCTCCTGAACTAGTAGAAGCCGCGAACGCGGCTTCACTTAATTTACTTCCGGCGAAATCCAGAGAGAAGTATGAACTTGCGTACCAACGCTTCATGGATTTTGGCAGAAAAAACAACAGTTTATCCTTTTCTGAGAATGTACTGATGGCGTATGTTGCTGAATTGGCTAAAACAATGAAATATTCGACGTTGTGGGCACATTATTCCATGCTTCGATCAACTTTGTCTGTTAAAAATAATATCAATATTGCCCAGTACCAAAAACTGAGAGCATTTTCAAAACGTAAAACTACAGGATACAAAAAATGTAAATATTAACAACAATTATAAAAATTAAAACCATACTCTGTTTCATTTTAATGTAATAATCCATTTGTAACATTACCGCACGCTACAGCAGTGCGGTAAGAATATTACCGCACTGTTATTTTCTAATTGCTTAGCAACTGACCACTATTCTGGAATGTTGAGCTTTGCGCATAGAAAACAGGTCAAAATTGTTTCATTTTTCCCACGATCGGAGAAAAAAGATTGTTTATGGATCGAACTGCAAACCTATACAACGCTTCTCCCTCCTAGGTATTTTGGTTTGCTATAACTTGCAGCTGTAAATTCATGATGAACCGCCATTTGTTGAAACCAAACTCAAACTTTCGCTTTTCCCTATAGTTGCTCGTAAAAAAAATTTCAATTGATATAAAGATTATTCGATATTATTGCGAAATTTTCACTGGTCGTTTTTGTTATTTTTGTCTCATTTCAATTCTATCAGATTATCTTGAATCATATATTACTGAAAAATACATAAACATCACAAATTCACGTACCTATTGCAAAATAAAAAGCTTTTTGTACATTAGGGGTAATTTACTAATATGGGCGGAACTTATTTCGAGAATTTCAAGAAGGTCAATGCTTTCCTTTGTTAGCTGAATGTAACAATTGTTGGAATCCAGGAAATGATTAAATTTTATACAATATTGGGAGAAGCCAGTGGTATTTTTGTTTTGTAAAATTGACTTTTTATGTTATTCAACACGAATGTTTATATTCCTTCCTGTTTGTCCAATATAGAAAGCAGGACATTCGTCGCAAAATATTTTGTAAACACCACTGTTTTCTCCGATGTTAGATTTTTCTTTATTATTGACCAAGAATGACTTCAAGTTTCTTTTATTTGTACAAATTGTTTTAACGTTATTTTTCGATAGTCTGTTACAAATTTTGCTACTCAAATTCGGCACATAATTTATTGGGAAGTATTTTTGTTCTTCATTAATAGTTTGCGTGGGGTATATTGAATGCAACAGATTCTTTATTCGTTTTTTCCCAATGAGCTTATCGATAAGACTTTCATTGTAACCGTTATTGGTGGCTAATAATTTAATTGTATTAACTTCGGTTTGAAAATTTGTTTCCGATAATGGAATAGTGAACAACCTATGTATGAACAAATGCAAAGCACTGAGTTTTATTTTAATGTGTTGGTTACTGTCGCTGTGAATTAAAGTATCTGTGAAGGTTGGTTTTTTTGTAGTCAGTCTTGATAATGAGTTCATAACTCTAAACATTTCGACTATTCTTTACTGCTTACAGTATCTAAATATTTTTATATAGTGAAACATAAGCCAAGTGTGTTTTATTTTAAAGTTTATACTTTATTCTTTATGATGTTTGACCAAGTGATGTGCGAAAATTCAATCTCATTTTATTAAGTGTTAACTCTTTTTATATAACTCTCCGAATACATCTTTTGAATCTGGATTTCTCAAAATTTTAGGATTCGTGGCCCAATTTCTATCATAATGTGTATCGTGCACCCCCCCCCTAACCATGAAACCATGATATGAAATACTGAAAAAAAAAACGAAAAAAAAGGTCATTTGTTCCGATTGTGTGTAAAGATCATCATTTCATTTATATTGTATCGTCTCGAGTCTCACGCCCCCTCTACAATAAAATGTAATACTAAAACAAGGTCTTTCCTTTGGATTGTGTGAGCAGATCATCATTTCATTCGTATCTCGCACCCCCAATATAATAACAGTAACAAAAGGTCTTTTGTGGTGTGTGTGTTCGCGCCCCCTCTTCAGTATAATCGCGCCCCACAAATTGAGAAACGCTGTTTCTCAATTTGTTTACAATCCAATATAAAATTACGTGATATATGAGACGTATTCTACTATAAGTACCCTGCAATGTTTTGGCATCAAAATTGAGTAAAGAATACAAAATGGGTGAAAATTTTGAGTTTCTAATTCATGAAACACGAATCAAAAATAGATTTTTACTTTCTAAATAAATTCAAAATGCAGCTTCTGTTTCATATTTGAAATCAACGAACTTCTCAGATTGAACGAATGAAATAATTTCAAATTCACTATAATATTTAAGGAAATATTGCGGTTGCTCAACATCCATTCTGCGACAGTCTTGTATTTTTTGTTCCATCCATTCACTGTGAATATTCTCAATGAGATTTATTGGATGGTTGCATTGAAATTTATCTACTTGTAACATAATGACTAAAGGGATTCAGTCGTGGACTTCTATTTGAAAGTTTTACATGGGATAGTTGTCCCTAATAATTTATTGCAGTATTGCCTGCGAGAGAGACCCTTGAAACCAGGGATGTCAATATTACATCGATTTATTTGAATAATAAATCGATATCCTTGAATCCACAGAGTTATTTCTACACATTGTATGCTATCGGTTTATTTTTCTAATCTATTAATATTTAAGGCAAATCAAGGAATATGAACTCAAAAAGATAAAAAAAAGCTGATTCTTTATTACATGTTGGTATATTCTTGTACATGAAGTGGATATTTATTTAAATATAGTTCATCGTTTTGAACAAATAACTGCATAAATTGATATTAAAAATTAAATAATAAGAAAACAACTTGTCTAAAAACCACAAAATGAAAATAACTTTTTATTCGACTAGTTTCGCCTGTTACAGCATTATCAAGACTGAATAATGCTGTAACAGGCGAAACTAGTCGAATAAAAAGTTATTTTCATTTTGTGGTTTTTAGACAAGTTGTTTTCTTATTATTTAATTTTTAATATAAATATGAACTACCACAGAGTTGATTCATCGTCCATCGTATGTAAAAATTGACGTTTTTAAAATATATTGTAAAACAGAAGGTATTAGTAGTACAGTGGATACTATTATTTCAGTGATTTGTTCTTCAGTAAATTTACATTTAAACTTATCATTATAATTAAACTGGGTATTGATTCAAGGTGTCCTTTGTACTTTATTTTATATATTACTGAAACTATAGGAAGTTTGCCGTTTTTGACGGAGGATGCGTTCTTTCTAATTCCAGTGTGGGGTTCGATCGTCAAAACGGATCGCTAGAATCAAGATTTCAAAGTTTTGATGATTTTCGAGGAAACTATGAGATTTTAGTCGCCTCAGGCTCAGAATCGTATCAAACGAACCGGCTATGGTTGGTCCCCACTGAAAAGACGATTGGATGGCAGGTCGCAGATTCGCGAATCTTTATTATGGTTGATTGAGCCAGACTTAATAGTTTTAACTACATGATTTACGAATTATTTTGAATAATTTCTGAGAAATATTTCACAAAATATAGTTATTTCTATCAAAAACACATTTAGTAGCTCTCGAAAATTTCTGGAATCACTTGAATGTAGGTACCTAGAACTAGTTATCAAAAACTTCAAAATGATTAGATTTGAGATTTCATATACAAAATTATATGGTACTCTTGCTTCAACAAATAAATTAAGTTAACTTCTACAATTTGGATCAAAATCTTGGTGCAGATTACATTTATTTAAAATTATTCTCTTCCATTTATAAAACTCTGCTTGAATTCACAAAGAATAACTTGATATGATAAAAATAGTATCAAATGATACAAAATAATTTGTTGTAAATTTATTTTTTTTGAATCTACTTAAAACTGCTTGTATCTTTCTTCATTACAAATTCCGAAACTTTTGTCAGAATAGCTTCAAATCTTAGATCTGAAAATACTAGAATGGATGTTATAGATTTTCTGTGAAAGACAAATGATCAAGTGATTATATTATCAAGCTAAACTTGAAATATATTAAAGATGTGTTTATATATTATATAGCAACTCTAGTCTACTTCACATTAAATTGGAAACTGTATATTATGCTATATATTAGAATAATTCCTCAATATTGATATGGATCGGTATACTTATCATCTAATTTCGTATTTCTTACCTTGATTTCGATACTTCTTTTCGATATATCGATATATTTCATTCGTTAGCGATCCCTGCTCATAGCCTGTCTTTCATCAACAGGCGCAGCATATGCCGATGCACTTGTTCAAAACACAGTGACAGAGAATGTCTCAAATGCTGTCGAAGATCATGGGCACTGGTATCTTATTACAAAACCCCAATGTCAGGTCACTGTCGTGGATAACGCCGTGCTAGAGTAGTTCAAGAAATATTGATAATTATAAATAATATATTACGTTCCAAAAGTTGTTGGTTATTATGTATCCAAACTTAGAAAAAATTTATTTATCTATCTATCTTAACGAGATGTGTACTTCATTCGTCGTACACTCCAATCTTCATATTCCATTAATTTTGTCAACATATATCGTCTATACGATTATTCAATCTTCATGAATGGTTGTTTACTATCGGGATTCTAAATAGATCCATGCATAAATACATAGGCATATATATATATATATATATATATAGATATATATGATCATATATATATAGGTATATATATATATATATATATATATATATATATATATATATATATATATATATATATATACCTATATATATATGAACAAAAACTAAATTTGAATTTACTACCTTTAATACCTCAAAAACATTTTGAAAAATATAACACTGCGATTGCAATTTCGGTCACTAGACCATCATCGAGCAGATTGAGTTAAGAACTCTGAGTTCTTAACTAAATAGCAAAATTATCTGTCTAGCCCGCATATATTGAAACTGAAGCGTACGTTGACGTTTTGGAATCTTTGGTCCTCATCAGAACGGAGTTTTGGTGAAACTTTGCCAGGCAGGCGAGAAAATAAAATAAAATAAAGTAAATTCTATATATTCGGGCTGGACCGATAATTTTGTTATTTTCATTCAATATTTTTCCTTAGAGATTCACGGCTTGACTTGATATTCAAGCTACTTGACTTGACTTGATTATCAAGTCAAGTTCAAGTCAAGTAGTAATTTTTAATGTCAAGTCAAGTCAAGTATTTATTTATCAAGTACTTGAAAAATCAAGTAGGTACCTACTTCTATCAAGCTACTTGATTTTCAGCAGTTTTATAAATGATGAAGTGTGCAATATGCTTCACCCTCTAATGTTTTGGAAATTGTCTTGAAATTGTTCAGATACTTACAAACTCGATCTATTATCGAACACTCCGTGTCTATAGGTGTTATCACAAAGAATGTTCATAGACTTTCTCATATTGAGGCCCCATCGCAGCATATCCAAAGTTGAAGTCCATGTTATGACATCAAATTTGGCATAGCCATTGTTAAATTCAGAGTAGTGCAAAATTTTTCGATATCGTTCTGCAGATTTTTAGAATTTTTTAATGTAGATGTTCTACAATTTTTCATTTTTAGTACAGTGGGTTTCGTTGTGCAATCCGTGCACTTCCCTTGTTTATCAGTCTTTTTCGGACTCTTCGGATCTTTTTTTTTTTCTCGAGGGACCTACAGTTTAACTATGTACATTACCCAACAAATGTAATCATATATAACCACTAAATTCCGGACATACACAACACCCAAGAGCAAGGTGGGACTCGAACCCACAATCCTCGGTTTACAAACGGTACAAGGCGGTACATCTTACAGCTGGTCTACCGAGGCCTCCTCTTCGGATCTTGTTCAACGGTGAAATAATCTGTGTATTTTTTCTTTCCATTAGTCTTAGTTTTTTTGTGTGCCGGCTCTTGCACAAGTTCACGATCTACGGACTGAGAAGTATTTTCCTCTAACACATATTCTGATTCGCTGGTCTCTGATTCCATTATTTCAGAATAATTACTCATTTTTTTCTTCTGCAGGGCACAGGTTTATACACTTATGTAATTTTGTGATGTAACAACTTAACAAGTCACACACTTGGACAAAACTACCATTCACCTAGGGCGTGTATGTATGCATAATAAGCAAGACTGCGCGATTGATTCAGTCAGCTCGGGGAACCCCCGTATTTTGTCTAAGCGCTAGCGAGCTTGCAGAGATATACGCCGTGCGACACGTGCGTATCAAGACCAAGTAATATCAAGTAGCTTGATCTCAAGTCAGGTAATAACTATCTCAAATTCTCAAATCAAGTCAAGTCAAGTATGTAAATTGTCACGAGCTTGATTTTCAAGTCAACTCAAGTAGTTTGTTAAAATATCAAGCTTCTTGACTTGATGAATCTCTATTTTTCCTCGACAAATTCACTTCTTTCTGGTATACACATATATATATATATATATATATATATATATATATATATATATATATATATATATATATATATATATATATATATTTATATATATATATAGGTATTTATATATATATATATATATATATATATATATATATATATATATATATAACTTTTTGATAATTATTAGCAATAACAGGCTTGGTGAATCTCAATAAAATCGATTTTATTAAAAAGTTGACTTTCGCCAGGACATGTTAATTTGAATGTACAAGGAAATCTCAGAAACTACTGACCCAATGTCAAAAATTCTTTCACCAATATTTGAAACGGACTTACAAGGTAGATCAGATAATATATAATCTTGTTAGAATAAAAGGAGGATGCGTGGCAACCAATTTTGCAACTAAAGTTAAAGAAAAAACGGTCGAGCGATTACATTTTCTTCGAATGTTGCCTTAATGATAAGAGGTATTCAAATGCTCTTTTCAGAAAATTTGTAAATTTCAAAGAAGTTTATTAAAAATGCCGCGACGACATATATATGTATATATATATATATATATATATATATATATATATATATATATATAGTATATATATATATATATACAATATATATAAATATATATATATAAATAAATATATATATATATATATATATATATATATATATATATATATATATATATATATATATATATCGTATTGCTGATAAATAGAGTCAAGAATTGAATTCCACTCGAGCAACACTTGAACGACAGGCTCAGCTATATAAATAAATAAATATATATATATATATATATATATATATATATATATATATATATTATATATATATATTATATATATATATATATATATATATATATATATATATATATATATATATATATATATATATATAATATTATATATATTCATTCGAATTGTTGTTGCCTGTGAACTATTTCTAATCTTTTGATAATTATTGGATTCAACAAGCCTGTTATTGCTAATAATTATCAAAAGATTATATATATATATATATATATATATATATATATATATATATATATATATATATATATATATATATATATATATATATATAACATCAATTAACAGCTTACCACGCTACTGTGTAGTTACATAAAAGGATCATTTGTACTGATGAATTGGGAACTATTCTATTGTAGTATCGTCAAATAGCATTGAATCTATTAATGGTTCATTACATTCGGCCAACGTCTATGTGATTTAATGTATGGACCCGTATATTTACTTTATTTTACTTTTTTCTGTATAGCATCTACAACCAGAACAATTTCTGAATTACAATTTGATTTCATATAATTTCGTTTCTCACATATCTGGGAGAGCAGTGGCGTATCTTAATTTAATTCAAAACTAATGTTTTCCAAAATAAATTATATATTCATTTAAACATGACATAATCAAGTAAAATCATTATCGAATCCACTTGAGTACAAATGAAATAACTCTGAACGAACGACGATGAAGCTTTCATCAATAGTGTTATGAATTTTGGAAGAATATATATAAATGAATGATTAGAAAAAAGTACTATAATAATTTTCAGTAATTTATCTACCCTTTATTTATTATTTTGAATTTTTAATTCATTTTTTCAATTTTTATTTTTTATGATTTACTTCTCTAAAGCATACTTACCTAAATTCGCATTCTATTATCTGGTTTTTTTTAGTCGTATTTCATCCCATAAAGTACACCGCGAAACCGCGCTGTATTTCGTGGTAACTGTTCCGTTCAAATTGCATCTCGATCTGTTTCGCTATCAGCACGCCATGCACTTCGCAATTTTTTTTTTACGATAGAGAATTGAAATTTGGTATCTAGACTGAGTTGATGTTGAGGTGTGTTTCTTCGTTGGATTTAACTTTTTTCCTCAACCACGATGCACTTCCTCATTTTTTTTTAAAATTCGTTTTGCTGTAAGCGTAATTTTTCAAAATATAAATCTATTCGTTAAAAGCACACCTCGAGACGATGGATAGTGATGGAGCTCTGCTGCTCACGAGTTTTTTAAATACAATTAAAATGATGTAATTCTTTCTCATATATGCAGGAAAAGTTCTACTCCCTCAAAGAAAATGCTTCCGGGAAGTTGGCATTTTCCGGACGGTGTTCGTATGCAAAAAACCCCATAATAAAAATAATTTAATAATGGAAATTGATTGTTCTTTTTTTTCTGTGTTTCAAAATTATCTTGGACAATGCTTTTGTACCCATTCGGTCAGTAAAATATTTTATTTTATACTGAAGAAAATAACGAATTCCGAATGTCTCATACGTTTTTGAGAAAAAATTAAATATTCTAATAAAAATAATATATTCTTTGTATTAATTATCTTAATGTTAATTAAAAATCGACCTCCGCAATCCAAGTATCCTCATTCGTTCTCTTTCGCAATTCCTTTTTCAACACCTCAGTAATAACGTTCACTAATAAAAAGACAAATAGCCGGTTATAATTACTTCATTTGTTAACCTGAGACGCCGGAAGCTGAGCGTCTCTTCCTGTCAACTAGCACCGACACCTCGCGTGTCTTTTTAAATCTAGAAAATCTAATGAAACGAGAGCATAGAAAATAAATTAAAAAACTCGCTCGGCAGCTGCCTACACAAATTAGCCTCCTCTCATTTTGTTTTTGGCGAGATAATGATTCTAAATACAATTCGGATATCCTGTTCTTGTTCCTGAATTGTTTCTAACGAAAGAAGGATGTTACTGCTTCCAGTTTCTAATATCCGTGAAGACGTGGTGCGTGGAATCTTATAATTTACGTTTCAATACTTTTTTAGGCTCCGTCAATTTACACATTATATCCGTCATTTGGTTCCGTTCTCCGAAACGGAAGTTATAACCCGATATATAGACTATAGAAAATCAAATAATTTGGGACCGTTATTTATATGTTGAGAAATTAATATACAACATAAAGTGAACAAGGAAAACAGGCAATACACCGCTTAGATCGAAAATGCAAAATCCCGCCATGGAAATACATATTTCCTAACTAGACCAAGCTACAGAGATTCAGAGTGAGCATTTTGTGTACAAAGTTTTAGAGGATAACGAGCTCCACTATTGTTTGCAAAATAGTTCCATATGATATAGTGATATGTTTTTCACTCGACTTTATTATTTATAAATTTGTTATTAACAATTTTATGCAAAAAATCGCGTCTTTTTTAGTTTCTTTCTTATAAAATTGAAACTGTTAGAGTAATCGTGATGGTGCCAATAGACTAATTGTAGAAAATCAAAGGACGAAGAAAATGAGAGGTCGGTAGACTCGATGAAACCCTTAGTTTGAGAGAAAATCGGAAAAAACCGGCCAAAATGCAGTTTTTTCAAAATTTCATAACTCGGTTATTTTCTGAGTTGTAGCGTAGATCCTCTGGTAAGTATCAGTTATTAATATAAACTTCATTTGTGCTAAGAGCAGGAACTGTCCGATGCATAGTTTTTGATCTGTGGCCATTTGAATATTTTACTATACAATTTTCCAGCAGACCTAAATGCGACAGGTATGGTCCGATTTCAATTTACAAAGAAGATTTTGAAAGTAGAATTCTCATAGTTCAAAACTTTCATCTTGGGTTCACATGAAAACGCCGAGAAATATGTTAAAAATGAAGCTGAACATGACGAAAAACGGCCGAGCGCGTGAGAGTAGTTGAAGAGTGGGGGTAGAGCAGCAGGCAAGGATAAGCATGACATTCGAAAGCGTCGGCATTTTGAACATGACGGTAATTTCTCGGCTGTTTTTCGTCATGTTCAGCTTAATTTTTAAAATTTTTCTCTGCGTTTTCATGTAAAGCCAAGATGAACGTTTTGAACTATGAGAATTCTACTTTCAAAATCTTTTTTGTAAATTGAAATCGGACCATACCTGTCGCATTCATGTCTGCTGGAAAATTGTATAGTAAAATATTCAAATGGCCACAGATCAAAAACTACGCATCGGACAGTTTCTGCTCTTCGCACAAATAAAGTTTATATTAATAACTAATACTGTCCGGACGAACTACGTTACAACTCACAAAAAAAAGCGAGTTATGAATTTTCGAAAAAATTGCATTTTGGCCGGTTTTTTCCGATTTTCTCTCAAACTAAGGGTCCGATCGAGTAGTCCGACCTCTCATTTTCTTCGTATTTTCATTTCCTACAATTAGTCTATTGACACCATCACGATTACTCTGATAGTTTCAATTTTATAAGCAAAAAACTAAAAAAAAGCTATTCTTTGCATAAAATTGTTCATAACAAAGTTATAAATAATAAAGTCGAGTGAAAAACATATCACTAGATCATATGGAACTATTTTACAAACAATGGCGCAGCTGGTTTTCTTTTAACACTTTTTACATGAAAAAATCTCTGTAGCTTGGCCTAAACATGAAATGTCTACGCTGCAACTGTGGCGTTTGTGATTCCAAAGCACGCGTTTTAAAAACTCTGGACATACAAGAGTGCGCTCCATAAATACTAGTCACGATATTCGCTATATTCGAAATCAAATCGTAAAAAATATACAAGTTGACATTGGTCAATTTAATATACTGCATAAAGTGAACAAGGAAAATTCTTCATTAATAAAAAAATTATCAAACAATTTTCCAAGGAAGCTGGTTATATGTATTCGGCCATAAGTTAAAGTGCTCTAAAACCGCATACGCCACAGTTGCGTAGTAGACATTTCATGTCAGGAAATATGTATTCTCGCGGCGAGATTCTGCATTTTAGATCTAAGATTTGTATTGGGAAACAATTAGAAATTCGTTAATTCACTCCGAGTCACATAAGCTGCACTGATGAGATCTAAGAAGTTCAAAACAGCTCCATGCAGATTCTAAGTCGGGGTGACTTGACGTTTTCTATAATTTTCCGTTGGATAGTGAATGTAGAATTATTATTGAAGAATTTTCCTTGTTCACGTTTTGTGGTATATTACATTGACCATGGTCAACTTGTATATTTTTTATGATTCGATCTTGAGAATTTAATATTCGATGAAAATGTGTAATATGAAAATGAAACTAAAGAATCTTAATAAACTCTTAAAGTGTTTGTTTCAATTTGATATTTTGTGAGGGCGCAAAAGATAATAGAATATATTATGCAAACTTATGTGTTGTTCTAATTCTACAATTTATAAGTAAAACCACTCATTTCTAATCGAATTATTTCATATAATCTTCATCATCTTAAACGTACTTATTATTACGGAAGTGTAGAAATATTTCGGTTTTTCTTCGTTTTGGTTTCTGAAAACTAATGAATAAATATTATTCGTTGTAAATTTATTTCTTGGAATCTCGAAATTCCATATTACTTTTTAAGGCATATAATCGATTGAAGTGTTGATATACTGATCATTTGTTATTAATATGATATTTACAATTGGCGTAAATTATTGTAAAGAGTAATATATTCCAAAGTTTCGCACTATATAATATTTTTAAATTATTGAAGAATTTTCCTTGTTCACTTTATGTGATATATGAAATTGACTTGATTGTTTAATATTGCGAATATCGCAACAAGTATTAACTGAGCGCGCTCTCTTAAGTATGTCCAGGGTTTTTGAACACTAAGTAAGTGTGCTCTGGAATCCCATACGCCACTGTTACAACTGAATTCTGCATTCTCGGTCCAAACAGTAAATCTTTGATTCCCAATATCTTCGGCTAATGGCGCTATGAGTTGTTATGGTTAGAAATATGTTAAATCACTCCTAATCAAGTGAGCTGCACTGAAGATATCTAATAAGATCGAAACAGTTGTGGGTCGGAGTGAATTGACATTTTCTATAATTCACTGTCTTGTTTTATATAACCAGCTCCCTTGGAATATTGTTTGGTATTTTTTAAATTATTGAAGAATTCTCCTTGTTCACTTTATGTGATATATTTTGCACGATATCATTTTTAAAAAGGTTATTTTATAGAGATAACGAACATCAATTAATACAAAATAGATATAAGTTTCAAACATTAGAAAAAAAATTAAATAACGATTCTATCCTCTTGGATATTATCTCGTCTTAGAAATAGGGAATATTTACAATGCATTATTATACCAATTATCATTTTATATGAGTTCATTATATGCCTGAATTCACGAGATAGTAACGAAAGATTCAAATTGCATTCTGGAATTAATCTGTTTATTTCTGGGAAGTGTTTAGTAGTAATTCCCTGCTTATAATTTACTTTTCTTTTAAACTAATTTTCACACAACATTTTTTTTTCACTTATGTAATTTTAGCGCTAAAAGTATTTATTCAAACAAATACCTTCAGAATAAAAGTAAAAGAGCATTAGATTAACAGTTTTAAAAACAAAAACACTATATAAACGTTTTCAATATAAGCACCAACACTTCAATTGAGAACGAGTTCTATTATTTTCATATCTTTTTTTTAATTGACGATTTAGCTCTCTCTACGTTTCAATATTTGCAATTTTTTGAGAAAATGTCAATATATTAAAGATGCAAAATCGTTATTAAACATGATTTGTGTTTATATATACGTCATCTAACAACTCTTTAAATAACCGGAAGTCAGTCAAAGTGACGTAAACAGCAATCTAATTACAGAACAAATATCAATATCGGGACTCATCACTATCTGGTTACTGATAGCCTCAAGAGCTCATGATTAGTGGAAATTTAATAGAATTCAATATGGAGATGATTCATAAAACATCGTTATAATTAGTAGATCATTTATCGTTTAATGACAACTAAATTAGCGAAATAGGATGATTTTTCGAATTTAAACCAATGTGAATCCACCAAAAATTTCCATAATCTTCACATATTTGTAATTTTCCACTAACTTGTGCTTTCAATATCCTTCAATATATCTTGAAGCTCAAATGGGTTGGAGTTAAACTATGAAATGAGTACTTGATCTATTTGTATATAAAGAAAAAATTTGCATTTTTCCTCGAAAATAATAAACTATAAATATATATATATATATATATATATATATATATATATATATATATATATATATATAGCTATATATTCCTATTTCGGAAAATTCTGAAAATTTGGCAGATAATTTAAAATAGTTGATATCAATTTTTTTATTTTAAGTAGAACATCGTATAGGTATATCATTTAATTTTAAGATTTCACGTGAAATTATAATAACATTTAACGTACCTACCTACTAGTTATTTATGTACCTAGTGCGTTATATAGATCCTTACGCTCGGAGGGAAACATTCGGCCCGAGGGCCTCTGGCCCGATGGGCGTAAGGATCTAGTAACGCAAGTGGTGCATACAAGATTTTATTTTTCACGAAAAAGTGATTATATTATTATGAAAAAGCGATTTTAAAATCGTTTCATTGCTCCTATCCATTTTCCTTCTCATAGTAGGCATGTCATTTGTTGATATTTTGACGTTTGTGAATATTTTTGTCATCATATTCAGTGAATGTCATTGCTGCTTTCTTTGTGTAGTATTATAGAAATAATGGAAATGAAAATGAATTTACCCAAGAATATCATAGACAATGCAGCTAAAGCTGCGAATAATTCATTGCCGGAGGAATCCAGAGTCGTATACAACAAGGATTATGAAGTATTTTATCAATGGAAGTTGCTTCATTTCTCCTAGTACAATAAGCGGGCGTTTTTGATCCATTATGCCCGCAAATGCGGGCGTAATAGCCTAGGGCATAATGAGTGTGTTTATAGCAGCCGTATCCAAGGTGAAATGAACATATAATATATAAGTGAAAAATAAAATATATTATATACTTAAGTCTAACCGTTTTCGGCATTATTAGAATTTATGGTGGATCTACTATTTACTTTATTTTAGAGCCGAAATTTGAATATCATTTAGTCGACAAATTTCATATAACAAATTTTAATTTTTTTAAATTTTCGTACAATGGCATATCTTACGACATTTGCCAGTAGGTTTTATGTCATTCATTTTATTGATGATGATTACTTGATTATTAACATAGCTGATTACAAGATAATGTATTCCAACTTGAGCATTAATTTATGATCACGAATGGGTTAAACAGGGACACATTACGCTGACCATAGCGATTTTTTTTTCTTCATACACATACAGGTAAAGTCACGGATTGGCTGAAGGATGATACAAATAGGAAAAAAAACATAGGGAATTTGACAGATACTTTAACCAACGAAATTTCCAATTCAAATGTTTTGACGACTTTTACGAAAAAATGAACACATTTCGTAGTAAATAGAAATATTATTTAGACTAAGTGCCATATTCAAACATATAATATTCACGTTGTAGAAAAACACAGTGGAGACGACTTTGTGTGTTTTTCTACAACGTGAATATAACAAATATAACTAATAACTATCAATTTATCATATGATATCCTTGATTATTCAATTGTGGTTGATGTTCTCATGTATCTACTTTAGTGGACTGTGTTGATATTTTCATAATGAATGAATAGTGTGTGATCAAAATTTAACATTATAAATTAAAATGAAGAATTTTTTAGTCATTTTTTCAAATAGTATCCCATATTTTTATAACTTTATATCACGAAGTATTAAAAAAAGGCTAATTTTGTATTAGGTTGTCCAGATATTTGTAATTTCCAATATATTGGCTTAAGATGTTTGTTTTGTTAAAATGCTAGAAGGCTTTTGAGTTTTGTTTTCAATCGGCCATTATGGCATAAAAAAATCGAATACTACAAAAATGTCACTATTTCATGTCATTTAACATTTATTTATAGTAAGCATGCCAGGGCGAGTAAATTCTACTCACGCCGATCATTTAAATTCATTTATTATCTATGGAGAATGTAACCAAGTTTTATCAAGAACATGATTGACATTCGCAGATACGCCAGTTCCGAGCAGCGAATGGACTTGAATCTATGTCATTAACCAACATAATCTATATATAAATTCTTGAACTTCTAAATCTCATTGTACTTATAAAACACCGGAAAGCAAGATGGGACTCGAACCCATAAACCTCGGTGTACAAACGATAAAATATATCGCTGGGCTACGGAGGCTACAAAAAAATCTTAATTGACGAGGGAGCATGAAACTGAATTAATTCGTATGTTCTCATTGAATGAGTTATTCTTCCTTATTGTAAAATGAGTAGAATGTATGTACTTATAGTTGATGGTGTTTCTAAAACTTACTAAGTGAATTGTTCTATGTTTGGCTAATTCTTTAAGTTCGGAACGTTAAAATCTGAAAAGTCTTGCTAATCACAAGACTGCTTCAATGGGATATCGTGGATAAAATAAACCAGATTTACAAATGTCACAAATTTACACAGATACATTTTACTTTTTTACAACAATTACTTACATCTGGCAGGATCATACGCATTTTTCAGTTTATGTTTGACGTACTATCCGATTTTGTATTTTTCAGTTCGGAAAATCGACTCAAAATTTTTATTAACAGAATGGCCTAAAAATTTTTTCTTATGTGTTGTTTCCTTTTTATTTTACCACAGCAGCGCTTGTCAAGGTAAAGCTACTGCTTCATAATTATGTGTCACTATTTTTCAAACGTGACATTGATATCGAAAGATTATACTAGTGAAACATGTTTTCTCCAATATTGTTACATAAAGTGAACTAGAAAAATTTTTCAATAATTCAAAAAATTATCAAACAGCTTTCCAAGGGAGCTGGTTATGTGTATTCCACGAAGCGAAATCTACATTCACAATCCAACGGTGAATTATAGAAATCGTCACCCCGACTCAACATCTGGATACAGCAGTTTCGATCTTATTAGATCTCATCACTGCAGGTTAGTTGATAAATACAAATGGCGGTCGGACTACTATCTCGATAACAACTCAGAGCGCCCTCCACCAAAGATAGTGGAAACCAACAATTCACCGCTTAGATCGAAAATGTAAATTCCCGTCGCGAGAATACGTAACTTCCTGACATGAAACTCTGCAGCTGTAGCGTATGTGATTCCAAAGGAATGTAGTGATTCGAAAAGAATTTGCATTTTCGATCTAAGCGGTGAATTGTTGGTTTCCAATATATTTGGTGGAGGGCGCTCGGGGTTGTCATCCAGATTGTAGTCCGACCGCGATTTGTATTGGCAAACAATTAGAAATTTGTTAATTAACTCCTAGTCTAATAAGATGCACTGATGAGATCTAATAAGATCGAAACAGCTGTATGCAGATTTTGAGTCGGGGTGACTTGAAGTTATCTATAATTCACCGTGTAGATTTCGCGTCGCGGAATACACATAACCAGCTCCCTTGCAAAGTTGTTTAATAATTTTTTAAATTATTGATTTAAGATTTTTCCTTGTCCACTATATGTAGTATATTAAATTTACCATGGTCAACTTGTATATTTTTCATGATTTGATTCTGTACATTTCCTTTTTTAACACTCGTAACTGTAGTTTGGTTTGTTCGTTTAACTGGATATATGAAAACAATAATCTCTATGAGTAGAGGAGATATCAACAATCGCGTAATGTTGGTGTTTCCTCTAGTGCGAACGAAAATACCACAATGACTCTCATTTTATTTCTAAATAAGGGGAACTTTATGACCTGCTCAGTATCAGCCTTGTGTTATAAATGTAAACATCGCGTTCTATTGCTTTCTTCCATTGAGAAGACGAAAACTTTTATTGAAATTTTGGTGGTGTTGACAGGTGTTTAGTTCGGATGTTGAATTTAGGGAGTGCACGTAGTTAGTACGTGAAGATAGATGAGCAAGTTGACAAGTGTCTGAGAGGGGATTCAATTTGTATAACATAGATTCATGAGTGCTTTCATTGTGAGTGGATTAAAGCGAAGTATAATATTCGAAAATGTGAGACGAACTGAGGAATCTTATATAGAAGAAACATATTGTTTACCCACTATCAGTAAGCTTGTAAGGTGGCCCTTCGTCTTGAAATCCACCTGACACACTCATCGGTTGATGAAATGTAGAAATTAATTGAAATATTGTGAATCATTAATAGTTTTCCTCTTTATAGATAAGATTAACCGATTGTTTTTGGGGTTAAAGGACACTTATCACAGAATATATCGAAACAATATTTATATGAATCGGGTCCGATTGATTGACTCTTGATGGAATAATTAACGCTTATTATGGACATCGTCCCAAACTCAAAAAATTCGATAAATTGATATTTTCTTTCTTGGGCTGAAATAACAGATAAAAACTCACTGTTTTTTTTGAAAAAACAAGAGTACCTAACTTCTGGAAAATTTCTGAAATATATAAATTACATTCAGCAAAATACCTTTTGCATTATGATTGAGTTTAAAAATTTCTAATGATTCTAAATAAGTAACTTTGGCTCCCTTCGGTAATTTGTGCAAGTAATTTGCAAGTTATCTATTTGTGGAAACGGGTAGTGTTTTTCACGGCATTGATTTGAAAACGTTGAATCCGTTTTATTTTTCAAAAAAGATTTTTGGTGTTCTTTAAATCTTGTCTTGACTGATCGACCAGTCTGACCCATATTAACTTCTTCATCAGAAATAAGCTCAATAATGACTTTTTCCGAAGAAGGAATTATTATTTATAATAATGTGCAAAACGCTTCGTGCTGTTTTGATTAATTATGTGCTTATTTTTAATAATCCTGAAAATATATACAAGATGACCATAGTCAATTTCATATTTTACATAAAGCGAACAAGAAAATGTTTCGGTTATTTAAAAATTATAGTCTGTCCAGTGAGAGTTGGCGTGCACGTCACAGTCATGCGCAAATAACGACGCAAGACTGCCTACCCAAATGAATAAAATTCGAAATTGTCAAAATTCTTAGCTGTCGTAAGTAATTTTCTGAAAAAGTAGTTAGATGCTGATAGTGACCGGATCATCCAATTCGACAATTATTCTGTCTTTAACATATCCAATCGTATGTAACTCTCAAGAAAAATGTACATTCCGAGTAATGCAAATAAGTTGAATAGTTGTTATTATAGTCATTTTATTTCAAATTTTGCAATGTTGTCGGACCCTCTCGACCAATGCGCCGGCAATCGGCATTTCACGTTTGACAGTCGCAGAGATAACTTATTTCTTCGAAGATTTTGTAAGTGAAAGTTCGATTTATCAATCGATGAATATAAGGTGAATTTACCGCTAAAAATTCCCGCCATGTCAAACATGAAAGATATCTCATTTTGTTGAAAATTAGGTCAGCTAATTAGATTCAAGATTATTCATTACCTCTGGCAACAGTGTTCACGATCGACGTCATATACAATTGATGACGCGCACCCCAACTCTCGCTGGACAGACTATATCAAACAACTTTCGAAGGAGCTTTTTATATACCTATTCCTGTGGCGGGATACATATAACCAGACCACTTGTAAAGTTGTTATCTTGCTGAACGACCACATTGACTTAATATATTCTCCTATATCTAGTGTATTCAAACAATAATAATTTTTCTAAGAACATTTTATTGTACCAATTTGGGAAATCCACTTCTATTAGCCCTTCTTGAAATCTGTTCCTCATGTCTATTTAGGTACCTGCAAGAATTCTTTCCCACCCGTAAGCGCAAATCTATAATTATGTATTCAGTTCTTAACTCAATCTTCCCGATGACGGTCTAGTGACCGAAATTGCAATCGCAGTGTAATATTTTTCAAAGTATGTTTGTGACTATTTCACTAATTCCATTTTTAGTGAGGAAGTTTCCATAGCTACTCTCGTTTCACAGCGATAAAACATGCAAGCCGGCAAAACTTAGCAAGTTAGTATTTCATCGCTAATATTTTGACATTTCTCACATTCATAGGTTATTTTCTTGACTTTCTCAAATGTGACCATATTACTGTTAGACATATGTTCTCGTGAAATAGTCATGTCGAATACCACTCGAGATAAAATTGAAGCAGGTAAAATTTCTCTCTTGTAACATTCAAGTTTGTTGCTTAGACAATTTCGCTCATGACATTTATTCCAAAATCACTCGCCTCACGGCTCGTGATTTTGATAAAAATGTCATTCGCGAAATTGCCTAAGCAACAAACTTTCATATTACAATCGAGAAATTTTGCCGGCAAAATTTCATCTCTAGTGGTATTATATATGACAATAAACTTAGTAAATTCAAGTTTTGTTTTTGTTTATCATGTTATTATTATTATAATTTTGGACCGGGGTCGTTGTGACTCGGTTAGCCTTCCGGGAACTGCGACCATGTAGATCTTTTGTTCTCTACCCAACCCATTCGTTGAAACCCAAGGAGGTCGTCAATGGTGTTGATAAACCCGACAACATCCTTGGGGGCCTTGGCCATTACCTCATGGGTATCCAGAACAGGTTTCCCCATATGAGTGGTTCTTAGTCCCGCCAACTCTGGACACTTGCATACCATGTGTTCAGCTGTTTCTGCTTCTGATCCACAGAGCCTACAAATATCATCTGCCGACTTTCCCATACGGTACAAATGGTACTTGTACCGACAGTGCCCTGTCAGCAGTCCAACCACCACCCGAAGCTCAGCTCGTGACAGCCTCAGGAGCTTTCTGGCGTAGGTCTGTGAAATCTTTACGAACTTCTTTGACTGCGTGAGTCCAGGAGTGTTTCTCCAGAGGGTTACTCTATTATCCAACTCCCATTGTTGAACCGCTGCCTTATATTGGTCTTTTCCAAGACCACAGAAAGGCTCAGGTCCAGCAGGTGTTAACCTTGATGCAATTTTTGCAAGTTCATCAGCTTTTTCATTTCCTTCAACACCACAGTGCCCTGCCACCCACAGTAGAGTCACTTTATTGCCTCTGGCCAGTTGCTTTATGGTATTACGGCACTCCCATGTCAGTAGAGATCCCTGGCTTTGTGATTCCAGGGACCTCAGCGTGGCCTGGCTGTCCGTGGTGATGTAGATATGCGCCCCTTTGAGGTTCATTTTGAGGCACTCCTGAGCGCATACGTAAACAGCCATTATTTCGGTCTGTAGAATAGAGGGTTCACTTCCCAGGGATTTAGAGATCCTCAGTTTAGGTCCATATACCCCAATGCCAGTGCCTCTCTCTGTTTTTGATCCATCGGTAAACCATATGGAAGACTTTTTGTCCAAACGATTAACGAAACTTATTGCACTAGGACGGTCAGCTATGACCGTTTCAAAGGGCGTTTCGAAATCGAAGATAGTTGGCATAACATCCGATGGTTTTGCCAGGAGTTTTGAATCCAGTTGACTCAGTATCCTCATATGTCCAACCCAGTTTCCAGGTAGGAGCTTCCCGTTGAGGGATATTCTCATTGCTTCCAGCAGGCTGCATTTCCTCACATGTATATGTAAGGGAGGCAGATCGAGTATAACCTCAAGCGCTGCTGTGGGAGCTGTACGCATAGCTCCCGTAACACCGATGCAGGCCAGCCTTTGCAGTTTTTGCAGCCGGTTGCGTGTGGTGACCTCTTCGGTCTTTGTCCACCATGCTAAAGACGCATAGGTGACAATCGGGCGTACTACCGCAGTGTATAACCACAGTACCATTTTCGGTTTCATGCCCCAGGTCTTTCCAAAGAGTCTTTTGCAGGCCCACATAGCCGCTGTGGCTCTGGAAAGAGTCCTATCTATATGTTTCCTCCAGTTGAGTTTACTGTCCAGTATAACACCTAGATATTTGCATTCACTAGAGAAGTTTAGAGTCTGGCCATTTAGGACCGGAGCTCTTAGGCGGAGGTTCCTTCTTCTAGTGAAAGGAATTAGTGTTGTCTTCGAGGGATTGACAGTGAGCCCCTCTTCCTCGCACCACCATGTTAAATTATCACATAGTAACGACGGAATCAACTATTTAGTAAAAATAATCTTTTTTTTCAGGTACCGCTATTAAACGGTCGAATATGGAAGACATTTTGATGGTTTCGCTGGAATACAGCACTGCGGCTTCATTATGGGTTGAATACTTCACTTCCTATTTTCAACAAATAGGGAAACAGACAAACCGGAAGTCTTTCAAGTAAGTACGAGCATCGATTGAAATTGAATCATCATATTCCATATTTCATCTGTAAGTAGGTACTTATCACGATATGATGCGCTGTGCTGTTTGTTCATTCTTGGTAAAGATGTGAGCACTCATATCCAAAATCTTGAAATATTTCTTATTACTTCATTCAGCATGTCAAAAAATAACAATATAGACTATCCTGTGCAAATTAAAGTTTAGCTAAAAAAAAAATATATCTTTGAGGACCAATCTTAATTTTACATGAATTTCGATCCTTACTGCATCATTTCATACTTGCTTAATTATTCTTCAAACGAGAAGTAAATAGAATGACAATAATTCTAGTATTCAACTCAATTTATACTAAAAAACTCTATCGGCTGCTTAGAAGAGCAGGTTTTCATAACGTATCCAGTTTAAAAAATATATTCATTAAATTGTGATTTTTTTTTCCAAATTCAAAAAAAAATGCGCCCTCTAATGTGTAAACAATATTTATTTCCTCCCCGGGGGATCAACTGCCGAACCAATTCGTACCAAAACCAATCACATCCAAGGTATCATACGAAACTACGTACTTACAAACTTTCAACCCTATTTCTATAAAATTGCGCCCTTTATCGTGTAAACAAGATTCATTTCCTCCTCCGGGATGTCAACACTTCAACCAATTCATATAGAAATAAGTAGCATCCAAGATATCGTACGAAACTAAGTACCTACCTACAAAGATTCAACCGTATGGTACCAAAGTTGCACTTCTATCGTATGACCAAGATTCATTTCCCTGGGGGATCAACCCCCCAACCAATTCGCATTAAAGCATATCCCATTCAATATATCATACGAAACTACCTACTCACAAACTTTCAATCCTATTGATACAAAAGTACGTCATTTGCCATGTAAACAAGATTTATTTCTTTCCCCAGGGGGTCAACCCCCAACCAAAACCAATCCCATTCCAGATATCATACAAAGCTACTTAGATAAAAACTTTCAATCCTATTGCTACAAAATTGCGCCTTCTGTCGTGTAAACAAGATTTGCGCATCACCGAGGATCGTACTGACAACATTTCGACAAAAAATCGACTGTAGAGGGTAATTCTCGTGAATTTCTTAGAATTGGAAGTCCGCACTAAATAATGTATGGAATGATTATTGAGGTAGACTCTTTGACATAAGAACCTCAGTAACATTTAAACTTCTATTAATGAATTAAGGTCGATATCAACCATCAGTATTAATGAATATATTCTTTCATTTAATTTTAATGAAATAAATTGCAAAACATCTTTGAATATAATAAACTCTCAACTGATAGGTGGTAGTGTTTCGTAGTATGATGGTGGTTGTTATTGGATTGAAAACTCAACATGATTCCCATAAGTAACTGTATTAAATGAATTTCAATCTGTAAAAAGTATCACTTAAGTCACTATCATGGCTATGATTTTTTTATTATCGCAAAAAGTTTTAGTTATTAATTAAAAAGCGACAAATCTGCAGAATATTTGAAACCCACTGAAATTTCAGCAATTTTACAGTTTTCAAAGGTGAAAATTTAGAATATTAATTTTTTCAGAATTCATCATCTAGCGGTAGAAGACTTCATTGAAGCGAGAGTAGATGCAAATCTCTTCCTTGAAAGGAGTTCTGGTGTTAAATTGCAACTTGTAGTTGTATGCCCTGGATTTCTGGACTACATATCCGAACATTCTGATAACACAAATTTCGGAAAATTATTTTTGGCAGACCGAACTTTGGCATTACTGTTAGGAGTTTCGGATGACGATCTCACAGAAATTCACAGAAAAGGTAAGCATACTTATTTATTTATCAATTATATATATATATATATATATATATATATATATATATATATATATATATATATATAGATATATATATATATATATAGATATATATATATATATATATATATATATATATATATATATATATATATATATATATATATATATATATATATATATTATCATCATATTGCACATTTAAAGTTGAAATATGGTCAAATCAAAAATTTGACAAAATACGAACATCATTTACATTACATAAAGATTTTCCTACTGTATAAATTAAATGAGTCGAAAAAGCGATTAAATTAAACAATGTGAAAACACTCATCCAGAAGTAGAATCCAAATACTCTTTTACTATGAATGGCTCTAATTCCAACAACATTTCGAGGACTCCAGTCTTGAACCTCTTGACATCTGCCTCACTGCGAATATTTAATGGAAGTTTGTTGTAATACTTTATGTCAGCGTTGCTCAATCTTAGTTGAAATTCAAATACTGTTTGGTAGACTATCTTCAAAGAATGTTCATCCAAATATCTTCTTAAAATTTCCCAAAGAATAACAGATGGAATTAAATATATATATATATATATATATATATATATATATATATATATATATATATATATATATATATATATATATATATATATATATATATATATATATATATTTATATATATATATATATATATATTTATATATATGAATATATATAATTATATATATATAAATATATATATGAATATATAAAAATACATATATATATATATATATATATATATATGTATGTATATATATTATTATTATTTTATTTTATTGACATTCACTCATGATTTGTATTTACTACTATAACTTATCTCACTAATTTGTACTAACACTTGTTAAATATATCACTATATGATATTTCAGCTCTGCCAACTTATTTCAAATGGCAAAGGATGTCCGTGGGACAAGATCAGGATGAAAATTTTACCAAAGACTTTATAGGCCACGCAATGGCTATTTTAGCCAGAGTTTGGAAACAACAAAGCTCTGTCTCAGCTCAGGAGAAGTCCTGTTTCTCAGTATCACCAAAAAAAATTCGGCAGGTAACTATCTTCAATCTATCACATTATTATTATCATTCAGTGCATCATACACTCGAATGGAATATATAATATATATATATATATATATATATATATATATATATATATATATATATAGAATTCAGTTGATAATGCATCCAAAGTGAAATAAAAACTTCCAACTAGGACTCAAACTAAACTCTCTGAATTCTAGATCGATAACTTTATATACACAAAGTATATAGTACTTATTTAGTATAGGTGAACAATATTAAACCATATACTGCTTCATTATTCTATTATTATTGGCCTAAAGACAACTCAACCTAAACTCCGAAATGTTAACTCAAAGAAGAGAACATGAATATATTCTACGTGATTTCATCACACGATTATAATTTCTTCAAATTCAATTCATAGATATGGTTAATTTTTCAGGGCCAGAATAGCGTGTTCATTCTATTAGCGTATCCTCTGCAGAAAGATGACTCGATAAAGATTTCCGTGGAGAAGAACAACGAAATGATCGAATTGAAAAACGTGAAGCGACGTAACCCCTACACTATTAAGATATCAGTACCTGACAGTTTCACGGAAGTTACTGCAATTATCAACATATTAGTAGAAAAGAACGGCAGCATCATCGGAAGCAGGCCTATCAAATGCGAAAGTAGGCTTAGAGAACTAGAGCAGATTTTGAGGTTATCGAATCACCCTGTAGAGTTCATGTGCCAAGTAAGTTAATAGCATAATCTTCAAATCTCTTTTTCATACTACCTCTTTTGCTCAATAATTATTCACATGTATCAGTAAGTTAATAGCATAATCTTCATTTCTCTTTTTCATACTACCTCTTTTGCTCAATAATTCATATCATGAACAACATTACAATTATCTCGAATTCATGCGGTAGTCAGATAGATCACAAATCGAACACTTTCTAGTTCTTGAGTAATAGTTGTCATTAAGAAGTAGGTAGATTTAAGGTTCGTAGATAACTAGCAGTAACTATTGAGTTCGGGAATATTGCGACCATATAGCAGAATTATTTCTTACCCTTCCTAACTCGCAACGGAGGATGAAACGGTGAAATTTCACAGTTCGTGAACGTGGTTCATCCCAGAACAAAGTTCTTATTATTTCGATCTACCGGAGAGTTCTATCCGTTTCTGTGATAACAAGTTTAGACACAAGTATATGTGTAATTGGCGCATGTTCAGCTCTCTATTGCTGTCGCTTAATGTATACATACTGGCGTATCAAATGAACTAAAACAAGGTTTATTCACGTTAGTGTTAAGTGTGAAGCAATCGTTTACCCATCGTTACTAATAATGTTCATATACGCCACTGTATTTCATACGAATTTCAACAAGGAAAATTTGCTATAGAAGCATGTAGAAATTTATTGAAAATGTTTGGTGAAGATGGTTCGAAAAATTTGAAACAGGTGGTTGCGACCTTTGTGATAAGCCACGTTCTATGCGACCATCTTTGATCGACGACGATGTTGCTAAGATAATGCTGGAGGAAGATATTCTTGGGACAACATCGGAGATAGCAGAATGGCTTATTTAAGCTCAGCATACCATTTCAGACCTTATTCGGAAGATATGATTAGTGTAAAAATATTCAAGAAGGCTCCCACATGAATTAAGTCAGAAAAATTTCGAGGATTTAGTCGTCATGTGTCCATCTCTTCTTGCTCGGAACAAAATCGAACCCTTCTCCAACATAACGATAACTAGGGATGAAAAGTGGATTACTACGGAGACGTAGTAAGGAAAAGGGCATATCAAATCATGAAAAACATACTAGTTGACCATGGTCAATTTCATACATTACATAAAGTGAACAAGGAAAATTCTTTAATGCGACCATCTTTGATCGACGACGATGTTGCTAAGATAATGCTGGAGGAAGATATTCTTGGGACAACATCGGAGATAGCAGAATGGCTTATTTAAGCTCAGCATACCATTTCAGACCTTATTCGGAAGATATGATTAGTGTAAAAATATTCAAGAAGGCTCCCACATGAATTAAGTCAGAAAAATTTCGAGGATTTAGTCGTCATGTGTCCATCTCTTCTTGCTCGGAACAAAATCGAACCCTTCTCCAACATAACGATAACTAGGGATGAAAAGTGGATTACTACGGAGACGTAGTAAGGAAAAGGGCATATCAAATCATGAAAAACATACTAGTTGACCATGGTCAATTTCATACATTACATAAAGTGAACAAGGAAAATTCTTTAATAATTTAAAAAATTATCAAACAACTTTCCAAGGAAGCTGGTTATACGTATTCAGCAACGCAAAATCTGCATTCACAATCGAACGGTGAATTATAGAAATTGTCAAGTCACCCCGACTCAAAATCTGCATACAGCTGTTTCGATCTTATTAGATCTCATCAGTGCAGCTTATTTGACCCGGAGTGAATTAACAAATTTCTAATTGTTCCCCAATACCAATAGTGGTCAGTAACACTGGACAGATAACAATCCAGAGCGCCATCCCACCAAAGATATTGGGAAACAACAATTCACCGCTTAGACTGAAAATGCAGAAATTCGTCGCCTAAACACGTACCTCCTGATATGAAGATATCTACTCTACAACAGTGGTGTATATGATTCCAAGGCACACTAACATAGTGATTTAAAACCTTTGGATATACTCACGAGAGCGCGCTCCGAATATTCTCTCGTGAGTATATCCAAAGGTTTTAAATCACTATGTTAGTGTGCCTTGGAATCATATACACCACTGTTGTAGAGTAGATATCTTCATATCAGGAGGTACGTGTTTAGGCGACGAATTTCTGCATTTTCAGTCTAAGCGGTGAATTGTTGTTTCCCAATATCTTTGGTGGGATGGCGCTCTGGATTGTTATCTGTCCAGTGTTACTGACCACTATTGGTATTGGGGAACAATTAGAAATTTGTTAATTCACTCCGGGTCAAATAAGCTGCACTGATGAGATCTAATAAGATCGAAACAGCTGTATGCAGATTTTGAGTCGGGGTGACTTGACAATTTCTATAATTCACCGTTCGATTGTGAATGCAGATTTTGCGTTGCTGAATACGTATAACCAGCTTCCTTGGAAAGTTGTTTGATAATTTTTTAAATTATTAAAGAATTTTCCTTGTTCACTTTATGTAAAAGGGCATATTATGAATCCGGAAAACCTAGTCATAGTCCCTACACCTCTGAACCAAATTTGACTCTGAATAGTAGAATATTGTATATATGATGGGAGATTCAAGGACCAAAATATTATAAGCTTTATAGAACGAAAATCTCAATTCGGAGAAGTATTGTCAGCAACTTAATAATTTAAAGACAGCAGTCCAAGAAAAGAGGCCGTCGTTTGTAAATATATATATATATATATATATATATATATATATATATATATATATATATATATATATATATATATATATATATATATATATGTATATATATATATATATTATATATATATATATATATATAATATATATATATATATTTTTATATATTTTTATATAGTTAGATATATATATATATATATATATATATATATATATATATAAGAGGAGGGTAGTCGCTGACTAGTTTAGAGGAAAACTATTTGTAGGGACTGCAGCAATGTAAAAGGAAACTCTTTGAAGTTTTTCCAAGCTTTCGGAATCGTTTATTCCATCATCAGGGAGAATCTATCGTGAGGATGATTACATATATGTTGATAATACGATATAAGAAACATTGAAAATGATGCTATTTGTTAAATAATTAGAAAAGTTGATACATTTTTGAAGTTATAATTAAATTTCTGAACGAAATGACAAATCGGTGTCACTCATTTTTTAATTTTTTTATTTTCAAATTGAAGTTTGACATTATTTCGTTACGTTAAATTAATATGATTTAGTGTTATTTTATATCGAGTGAAAGTAAAAAAGAATAAATTTCAATCAAATGGCTTATACCTGTTTTTTTATTGATGGATTTATTGTCGTGATAAATAAAGGCCATTTCTAAGAAAGATCTTTTTGAAAGATGTGATTCTCTTGCAAGAACAGTTGTTGAAAGGTAGTTCATCTGGTGGTCACAATCATTGACATGTTTAGCTAAAGCACATCTCTCAGGGTGTAATCTACTATCACTCTTATGAGAAGTGATTCTGTCTTTTAATAGTCTCTTTGTTTGGCCAATATAATTCTTATCACAATCATGACAAGGGATATTATAAACAACATTTGTGAGTGATAAAATAGGACATTATTTCTTTTACAAATGAATTAATATTTCAAAATTTTTATAGTAAACAAATCATTCAATATAATAGATTATTTCATGAAATAAAAACAAGGAACATCAGAAAATTGAGTGAATTGAGAGAAAATGAAAATAAAATTAAATTGAAAACAAATCCAAATTGGATAAAAAACTTATCAAATACAGTAATTCCTGAAGATATTTCACAATTTTTATCATTGGGTCCGAAATTCAGTATCGAACCAGTAATAAAAAAAGACATTCCTATAAAAAACATTTTATCAGATGTGGACTTCTATTAATGATAATAATAGAAGAAACATCACTATAGCTAGAGCTACTAATGTCATTACTAACCATTTACTCAATTTTGATTCTAATAAAAAAAATGATATTTTTCGTAATCTTTACAACAAATCAAAAAAAATTTTGAAAGATAACCCAGATTTGATTCTTACTCAGTCAGATAAAGGTAATGTTACTGTTATTATGGAAAAACAACAATATCTAGATTTATCTAATGATATTATTAATAACAGTACTTCCTACATTGAGCTCAAGAATGATCCAACAGCACAAATACAAAGTAAATATAATAATTTGATAAAAATTCTGAATGATAAGAATCAAATAGATGGCAATGTTAAAAAAAAGCTTACTAGCTATAATGGTATTTCTCCAAAATTTTACTCCTTACCAAAAATTCACAAACCAATTTTGTCAATGAGACCTATAATAGCTTGCATACAGAACAAATTGCTTCATTTTTAACGAATATTCTGTCTAATGCATATGATTCAGATAACATTTACTCTATCAAAGATTCCTTTGAATTTTCAGAAAAATTTAATAAAATCAAATTACTAGATAATTACGTTTTGGCCAGTTTGGATGTTGTCTCTCTTTTCAGTAATGTTTATCTTGATATTTGCCTTAAGGCAATAGATGAAAATTGGGACCGTATCAGCAGACATTGCACCATTGAAAAACATTACTTTTCCACCTTGATAAAATTTCTCTTTGAAAATAACTACTTTTCATTCAATGGAAAATATTTCAGACAAACTTTTGGAACTCCAATGGGATCTTCACTCTCGCCTATTCTTGCAGCTTATTTTATGGATGAATTGCTAGACACAGTGATTCCATTACTCTCTTTTAACTTATTTTTCATCAAAAAATATGTGGATGATATAATATTAGCTTTACCTAATAATGATATAACAGAAATTTTAGATACTTTCAATAGATACGACCCATTCATTCAATTCACAATTGAAACAGAAGACTCAGATCTTTCAGTACCTTTTCTTAATACAAAACTTATACGATATCGATTGATTGGTATAGAAAAGCATGCAGTTCAGGAAGTTATTTGAATTTCTTTTCTCATCACAAATTTTCGATGAAAGTGAAATTGTTAAAACAAATGAAGAACAGAGTACTCAAAATTTCTGATATATCTTTTCATAACAAAAATTTGAATAAACTTCAATTCTCATAATGAACTTGTTACAGATATGAGTCAAGTTTCAATTTTTTATGCCTCATTACCTTATATAAAAGAAATAACACCTAAACAGACCAGATTTTTTCAATCTTTTGAAAACATCAAAATTGCAAATAGAACAGTTATTTCAATGAGACAAATATATTCGAAAGTAAAAGACAAAATTCCTATTTTATCACTCACAAATGTTGTTTATAATATCCCTTGTCATGATTGTGATAAGAATTATATTGGCCAAACAAAGAGACTATTAAAAAACAGAATCACTTCTCATAAGAGTGATAGTAGATTACACCCTGAGAGATGTGCTTTAGCTAAACATGTCAATGATTGTGACCACCAGATGAACTACCTTTCAACAACTGTTCTTGCAAGAGAATCACATCCTTCAAAAAGATCTTTCTTAGAAATGGCCTTTATTTATCACGACAATAAATCCATCAATAAAAAAACAGATATAAGCCATTTGATTGAAATTTATTCTTTTTTACTTTCACTCGATATAAAATAACACTAAATCACATTAATTTAACGTAACGAAATAATGTCAAACTTCAATTTGAAAATAAAAAAATAAAAAAATGAGTGACACCGATTTGTCATTTCGTTCAGAAATTTAATTATAACTTCAAAAATGTATCAACTTTTCTAATTATTCAACAAATAGCATCATTTTCAATGTTTCTTATATCGTATTATCAACATATATGTAATCATCCTCACGATAGATTCTCCCTGATGATGGAATAAACGATTCCGAAAGCTTGGAAAAACTTCTAAGAGTTTCCTTTTACATTGCTGCAGTCCCTACAAATAGTTTTCCTCTATATATATATATATATATATATATATATATATATATATATATATATATATATATATATATATATATATATATATATATATATATATATATATATATATATATATATATAGCACAACAAACACACTGTTGTGTTTAGCAACAAGAACTGGATATCAATACGCTTTCACTTATTCGTCCGTATAAACAGAATTGATTTGCTAGTTTTATGTACCTATACGACCGCTAGGATTTTTATCTAGAATAATAGGGCGCTATTGAGAAAACGAATATGCGCCCGTTAGAATCACATGACGCTGGCTGAAATAAGCTCAAATTCATATTTTTCGTGATATTACAAGTGGAAACTGCAGCTACAAGGAAACTCAAACTTAACTAGAATGCGAATATCCGCACATCAGAAAGTAGATCAAAGCTTTCGACTAGAGCAGTATTGATGAGGTAACTGATTCAAGTTTACACAAGATAGAGAGTGCCTCGAGCTTCTTTATCAATTATAGTTACTTCACGTAATGCCCTATAGGATATGAGAACCTGGTCTTAATTTGATTAATTAATTACGTGTTAACCTGCATCGTAGTTTTAAAATTTACATTCACGATGCAACAAAGAATTATAGAAAATTTCAAGTCACCTCGACTCATGATCTGCATACAGCTGTTTCGATTTTATTCGATCTTTCCAGAGCAGCTTACTTGACTCGGAGTGAATGAGCATTTTTTTAAATTTCTCCCCAATACAAATAACGGCTGAAAATAAGGATAACAAACCATAGCGCCCTTCGCCAAAGATATTGGGAACCAAAAATTGACTGTTCAGACAGAAAATGCATAATTCTGTCTAAAGAACAAATATTTCCCGACATGAAGATGTCTACTCTGCAACAGTGGTGTATGGGATTCCAAAGCATATAACACAGTGTTCAAAAACTCTGGACTCACTCACGAGAGAGCGATTCGTAAATACTTGTTGCGATATTCACAGTATTCAAAAATCAATCCATGAAAAATAGCACAGAAAGTGAAACAAAGAAAATTCCTTATTCATTCAAAAAGCGAGGGAGGCTCGTTGGAAGATTGTTCGATAATTTTTAAATTATATACATGGGGTTGAAAAATTTTTGTGCAGTTTAATTGAAATTTTTAATATTTTTGATTTAACGCCCAAAAAAGTTGTTTCTAATTCTAACTTGACTTCATGGCTTTTTGATCCTTAATAAAATATTGAAAAAATTAATTACTGCAGCATAGAGATGAAGGAAATTCATTAGAGTAAATCTGTTCTATATCTTCTCCAAAATTATAATCCGATAATGACGGTGAAATTGATAGACTTATTTTCATCAGATTCAGAATATACTTTTCCCTCTTTAAAGGTTTCGAAACTTATTTAATAAATATTTTATCATTGAATATCCCGTTGAATGTTGACAACAAAAATTTGATTTATTATTTAAACTAAATCTAGAGGAATTTTGCAAACTATACTCATAGTATTCTTCATTTCAGACACTTGGTTTTAGTCCAGCAGACAGAGAAAATCTGGACAACTGGCTTGTCCATAATTTCCAGAAGAATTTACCACCTCACTTTAATCTTCTAGCTAGTCATAACACCCCATTTGCTGCTGCAGTGCTAGCACATAAACACAGTAAGTTATTTCATATTTTATTCACACATTTTTTTATTATATTATATGTTTATGTATGCCTGTATACTGTGCCGTTTCGAGCAGTACCGGCGCCCTGGGCGAGATTTACCTACTGTAATTTTAAAAAAATACAGATAAAAATTGAAAAAAAAAAATTCAATTCAACTTCTGGAAATGAGGTATTTTAAAACGACTGTAGCATCAAGTGAGTGGTCGTACCGTTTATTATAGTGATGATGGAGATATAGTAGTAACGTACAGTTATGATACTCTGAGGATTTATTGTTAAATTAAATTATAAATCTAAAGTTAGGTGGAATATAAACATAAACTTTGAAATTTCGTTTGGCATTTATTTTAGGAATATGGTAAATAAATTGCCTATAGTGGTGACATGTTGTGAGGCCAATGTTGAATTCAATTGTGAAACTCCATTTGTATGTGCAATAAACATCAGCTCTAAAATCTTGTTTCACGTAAAATTCACTTTAGTGTTTGGACTGATGGTTGGTTACATTGATTCATCGGATATTGGTAAATATATTGGTAAATATATTGGGAATCAAAATGATAAACTTCATTGATTTGTGAGATAAACATCAGTTCTAAAATCTCGTTTCGCGTAAAATTCATATGAGTTTAAGAACTGATATTATTGGTAGATACATTATTTTATCGAATATTGGTAAATAGTAGGTACTTATACTTTTGATATATTTTTGGCATATTGTTTATTCAAATTGGGAAATTTTATTTGAATGTGAGATAAACTTCAGCTCTAAAATCTCGTTTCGCTTAAAATATAATTTAGTTTTTGGACTGATTATTGGTTACATTGATTTATAGTAATATCTGTAAAAACTACATACATTTGTGATTTATTATGGGCATAGTTTCAAATCAAACTGTGAAAATCCAGTTATATGTGATTTCTAATATAAGCTTCAACTTTAGATCCTCGTTTTAAGTAATATTCAAATTAGCCATTCGCAAAACTGAAGTTGGATATATCGGGTTATATTGAAATTTGTTCGTGGAATATTTCATGTTGACGGTAAACGTTAATTATATAATCCAAACTTTCGGTACGAATTCAGGAATAATCTAATTCTCACAGTTGTGGTGAATCTTCAAGTTTCTAACTTTATTTCATTAAATAATAACTAGCAAATAAGTTAGTTTGCAAATTTGGTGAAACGTTATTTGCATTAAACGGTCTACTGCTTTCGCAGCTAATTCTCTGTATATCTCAACTTACTGTATAAAAATCCTTTGATATTTAAATTGTGATAGTCAGAAATATTATTTCGAAAGAAAGCGTTTTATTCTTTTTAACATCAAAATAATTCATGAAGAGGAAATACTTATCGATTAAATCAGAGACGTTTGATTGTGCCCTCAAATCATATATTTTGTCATAAATAACAATTTTATTAGAATGATTTTGTGTAATCTGTAGACCAAAGCTTCAACTTTCCAACTCCATAATCACATTCGCTGAAAAATATAGAAAACGTGCAACAGAGAACTTGTTACTATTAAATGAGTAGATTGACATTGTTACTTATTTTTTTGAATAGAGTATATTAAATCATTGTTAATTTTGCCGTCTACGTTTTCAGTTATTGGTTGTTTTTTAAAAACTCGTTTCTTATATACCATTGATTTCTTGAAAAGACAACTCATACGCTTTGTATAAATCTTTTCTTACTGAAATACTTTCTGACTCTGAAAATCGTATTTTTTCAGGTTACGAGGAGTATCCCACGTTGCTTCATTTCGCAGCCAAATTTGGTCTGGAGAAATTGGCTCTTCAACTTCTAGACTGTCCAGGAGCGGACGTGGCTTACGAAATAAAAAACATTTGTGATCTCACCCCAGCAGAAATCGCTGAACAAAACAATCACTCCGAATTGGCTGCATCTCTTCGAAACTATATAGTAAGTTCGATGATTTTAAACATATCCTTATACTAACTACATACTCACTTCTAGAACATGCACGAATTCAGTAGCATGTACGCAAAGCTGAAGGCTATATCGTCCTATCATCCAGAAGAACATCATAACCAAGGTGAGAACCATCATTTTACCTTTATTTGAAGTTGAGTAGGTAACATTTGCCTATATTTGTACCTACCTCTTTGACAAACAAAAGTTTAACCTTATGTTAGAAGTGAAGGTATTTTGTCCATGAAATATTGAAAAATCGGTGATTTTCGACCACATTTTCATTGATTTAAAATTTTCTTTTAATCTAACACCAATATATTTGACTTATTTGGATAAAGAGCATGATCATCGGATAAAAATAATTCAAAAATCTTACATTTATTGATTGTACTAAAATGGGGGTTCCTAACTCCAGGGAACAATGAATTTGACAAAAGTGACTTGTGTAGTTTAATTCGTCATTTAAGTGTAATTATCTGTCTAACTCATTTTACTGTGTACCTCTAACCCCAAATATCGAAATGTTTTTTTCAATATTTTGACATCTAGTATATTTGAAAAGATCATGTTTGTTGAGATGTATTTCAGGATGAAATAGATACCTACATATATTGATTATCATAAATTTCGGAATACCTCGAAGGATATACAATAGAAACGAAACTTTCAATGATTTTAGACATCTGAATTTTCATATTAATTCATATAGTTTAAAACTTAAGTCTTTTATAATATTAATAAACTCTACGTGATGGCTTGGTGTTCATATTTTTTGCAAACATACGCAAGAAACTAATTGAAATATTTTACACTAATAGGAATGTTTGACTCAACATATTTACATTATTTATATAATTATTATTATTATATATATATATATATATATATATATATATATATATATTATATATATATATATATATATATATATATATATATATATATATATATATATATATTCAGTGATTTTCTAAAAGTTTCAGTGACATTTTTTTTCTTGATAATGTTGAATATGATATTTTCGAAACGTCAACTGAAATTCGAGAGGCAGAAATGATTATTAATAGCTCTGAATGAACTCCGAAACTCGACACCATTTCATCGGTATCATTGGCTATAATTTCATGTTTCTTATCGAATGCCCTAGAAATTCTTAACTTCTAGGTATATATAACTTGAGTTCATATTTGCTATTTTTGCAGAAGAACCCGAATACCTTGTGCCCAGAAATCATGAAGATTTGTACAATGTTTGTCCTCCTCCACGACCAGTTACCCTGAAGTTTTCAGCACTCTCATCTTCACCTAGCTCCAGTAGCTCGATTGACCTCATGAGTCCTAGTGGATACACCCCAATGCACACCCCCAATATTGTAATTAGTAAGTTACCATTTGAAATTATGAATTAATTAATACTGAATGGTTTTGTTTATTTTTTAGCACCTGAATGTCAAGTAAAACAAGAAAAACAGTCCCTGTCTCCTGTAAATATACCCCTCGCACAACCGTCCTCTAAGCCCAAGAAGGAATACCACGAAAAAGATATTATAACAGCCTTCAAACATGCCTCGTTACCAAAAAACTTGGAAGTGTACGAAGATAAGGTCCAGAAGGAATTGCTGGAAATAATAAACGATTTCAAAAATAACGTGCATTCAATATCGCAGGTCGAGAAACTTGTAGAGGAGTGGAAAAATAGGAATGATGTACAGAAATCGTTCAAAGAGAAGCAGGAACAGCTCAAGGAAATGAGACAAAAGTAAGTTTAAAAATTATCTAATAACATTCCAAGAAATCTAGCTGTATGCTCTGCAGTATTTCAAGTGTTTCATACTTAGTCACACAATAATTTTGAATTATACAAAATTGGAAGTTCGCTCCAACTCTAGAATACTAGACAACTGTTTAGAACTCATCAATGCTCTACACTCGGATGGAGTAAATCGCCAAATCATCTCTTTTCCACTACTTATATTCGATAACTGCTATACTGAGATCCATAAAGACCGCAGCGCAATCACTGAATCGCCTCAGGGAACAATACTGACATCAAGGATTGAAAAATAAAGAAATCTGTACTACTGTTACCTTTCCCAAAATGCACTAACATATTACTCATTCCGGCCGCAACCACGAGAGGTAGCATTCAATAAATACTTCCTGTGATAGTTCGCAAAGTTCAACAAAGGTATGTACCTTACCACATACTTTTCAACCTCAGAAGTTCTTTTAAAACGAATTTCAAGAAGGAAAGATAACAACAAGATTATTGTATATCACTAAATAACCTTCTTAGAGAGCTAGTTTTATGGGTCCCAAATAGGGTTGCCAACTCTCGAAAGGACTAACCCGGGAGATTTTTAAGGAGTATCGGCTAGGGAGTGTAAGAAAATGTCAATCAATTTTAAATATATATTGTTTCTTCTTTCGAGCAGCATCTAATATTTGAAGGTTTTTCACCACAAAATCTTAATCATTGAAGATCGAAGATTGTTAGAGCGACGGTAGCATATAATTTTCGAAAAACCGGAGAAATTATTGCAACTCGGGAGGTCGGAACCGGAGTCTCCCGGGCAATCCGAGAGGGTTGGCAACCCTAGTCCCAAACCAACAATTCCGCTTTTCTTCAGACTATAATGCTGAATAGTAGAAACATCGCAATTTACACCAATCCAAACACATCCTTTTTCAAATCCGGTACGAATTATCTGCTCAGGCCAGCAAGTATACCTACTGTGGGTACATACTACATACTTTCAAATGTATAGTTTTTGCTAACTCTATATAGCGGTATTTACACTTATCTATACAGTTTAAGTAGTTATAGAATATAAAGAGACTAGAGAGAGACAATGGGTGGTATGAATAAAACCAGAGTATAAACTCCGAGTATGTTCTCATGAGCATGAGCATAAAGTATGAGTTTGTACTCCAATTCATATGAATGAAAATATTTCGATGAATTCTGCTCCATACTTACACTTACATACTTTCAAATGTATAGTTTTTGCTAACTCTATATAGCGGTATTTACACTTATCTATACAGTTTAAGTAGTTATAGAATATAAAGAGACTAGAGAGAGACAATGGGTGGTATGAATAAAACCAGAGTATAAACTCCGAGTATGTTCTCATGAGCATGAGCATAAAGTATGAGTTTGTACTCCAATTCATATGAATGAAAATATTTCGATGAATTCTGCTCCATAGAGTAGATACTCGCTGCTTAATTTCCAAAGTTTTCGGAGCCTGTTCAATAGTGGCTTGAACATTGATGCTATGATATCCTTTGCGGTTAATATATTAATCACGATGAAGAGCTGGTTTCTTATTTTTTATGTGGGCGCAATTGATCACACTCACGGCTCATGGAAAAGTTTACTTTGTTTGCCATATTTCTTTGGCTTCTATTACATATGCCGGAGTGTGAGGGAATTTTATCCACTATCCACATTTTTCTATCATCTGGTCAGCCACTTGCGTAACAACTGTAGAAACAGAAAATTGTTGAACACCAATATCTGTCCCACTCCTGGTTTAAAATCCGGATCATCCACATGTCTCAAAAATATTTTTATTTTATAAGTGTAAAGTATAACCTCTTGTTTCTTCCGATTCTACACCCAAAAAATTATACGATAGCCACTAGACATTTTCTTTACTAAATCTATACAATGCTTTGAAGTCTCGATCACATGTACTTTTTCTAGGTTTATAATATTTTTCTGAACACGAATTGAGAACGAACTCAGCCATAGCTCTGCCGCGGTCAAACTGAAGTCGGATGACTATCAGACTCCAAAATTATGGAGTAGATTCTCATCCTAACGAGCATGGACACATTTTTATTCATATCAAAAATGAGAACATACTCACAACAAATTGTACATAAGAGTACCTACTCAAGCGGAGTATCTGCTTATGGTTTTTATTCATACCACGTGGAGTATTTGCTCCAAATTGTTGAGTTAAACTATATGTTCATTTTTATTCAAACCAGCCATTGTGTCGACAATCAGGGCAGTACGTTGGTCGTTTTAGAGTGCACCTATAAAAACTTAATTCTTAGGCATTTATAGAATTTGTCTGTCCGTCCGTCCGTCTGTTTGAGTGATTACGGTTGCTAGAGAGAAGCTGGAAAATGGAAATTGAGCGGCGGAAACCCATGAGCTATGCTCATGGGTTTCCGCCGCTCAATTCCGACCCCTGGGGTTCACTTGATCGACCATTATGGTAACGTGACCCCGTGAGACTTCGTTGGTGGACACGCAAGCCTGGTGTAAACTTTAAACTAATGGAAAATCCCACTTAAAAACTAAATTTGCTATCTTACTTGTTTTACGAGTGTCACTAAAATGAAGTTAATAGAAAATAATGACTCAAAACCCAAGCAATGATTATATTTTCCTTTATTAACTAAGTAGGATATAAAAATGTATGGGCATTAAATGAAAGAGACGACACAATTAAATGATTGCTGTGTAAGTTATTTAGAGTTTCTAGAATAATTTATGTAATTAAATGGTGTGATCAATATAATATTAAATAATTAATGGACATCCAAATTCATTTATGTTCGATAAAACGGGAGAAGTCCAATATCACATTCGATATTTTTCATATCGTTTGAAATTCTAATACTTGCTGGAATCATTTCACAAGGTAATCAAAAAAAAAACTTTCACTGCAATGCCCTTTATTAATTCCTCCGAACTAAATCTTTCCATAATATCAAAGTTTCCGAATATTTTTCTCCAGTGACATCAAATATGCTGAACCTTTCATGAAACTAACAAAAATTTCATAAACTCACTAACTTTGTTATTAACAACACTATACGTCATTTTTCAAAAAAAATCAATACTTTCATACAATATATATATGTAATTATATGATCAAATTTAAAACAGATGAGAGCAGTACATTCATAATATTTCAAATGAATATAAATATTTCTATTATTCAAATCAGAAATTCGTTGGTTATATTTTTTTATTTTTCACTTGTATATTATTTGTTGATTTTAGATACGGTTGCTATCAATACACTCATTATGCCCTAGGGCGTTATGAGCGGGCATTATGGATCATAACGCCCGCTAATTGTACGAGGAGAAATTAAGCAACTTCCATTGATTAAATATTTCATAATCCTTGTCGTATATAACTCTGGATTTCTCCGGCAATTAATTATTCGCAGCTTTGGCTGCATTTTCTATGATATTCTTGGGTATATTCATAATCATTTCCATTATTTCTATAACACTACACAAAGAAAGCAGCAATGAATTCACTAAATATGATTCACAAACGTCTAAATATCAACAAATGACATGCCTACTATGAGAAGGAAAATGGAAAGTATAGGTGCAATGAACCGATTTCAAAATCAATTTTTCATTATAATAAAATAATTTTTTCGTGAAAAATAAAATCTTGTATGCACCACGTGCGTTACTTCTATATATAACGCACTTGGTACATAAATAACTATTTCGAGTAGGTAGGTACTGGAACTTAGGAAGTTGAAGTTTTAGCTCACACATAGGTAATAAAAAATTGAAATTGCGCGCCTGGTTTGTAAGAAGCGTTACACAATATTTCAAGCGGAAATAAAGAACTATTGATATCCATAATTATATACCTCGTAAACTTAAATAATGGATGAATTCCAAGAAGTCATTTTTAAGGGTTCAACTATATGTTATCCAACCATTTTGTTATTCGATAATGAAACAATCAAAATTGAGAGATGTCCAAATTAAATTCTACATTTAATCAGAAGCATCATCTAATATACTAGTTAAACTATGAACGGTCCTTTCAATTTTATAGGTACGAAAGAATCCAGCAAGAGATGAAATTAGCTTTAAAGAAACCCAGTCCCTTCGATAGAATCAAGAAGGTGTTTTTCAGGAGCAAATCAAGCGAAGATAATTCACATCAGCACGAAGTTTCGAATCCAACAGTGACAGCATCCACAAGCAATCTACACGCTCTCGTCGCGCCGCAAGCGCAGAGGCCAGTGAGTAGTTTGAGTACGTCCAGTTCAGGTTCTTCTGGACGCATGAGTACTATCAGTGGATGCAGTCTAGGAGATAGCGGAACGCATTCAGACAATGAGGAGAGAAAAGTACGTTGCACTTTATTGATTGTATATTTTCAAAATCCTCTGCCACTTTTTCTCTACAGCCATCAAGGCAAAAAAATTTTATTTGCCAATGTGGAGATTGTTGGTTATTGACTAAGCAATGTATTTATTTGCTTTACTAATTCCAAAAATGTTCACTATGTCCAATTACTTTCCTCTATCACTTAGTTGTAAGAGTACGGTTATTTTATATTTTTGAAGTAGTTGTTGCCCAAACACAATATGAAGTCACTTTCATTTGCTTTGATAATGCCAATAGCTATAAAAATATCCAATTTATTTTTTATATTGACTGTGACAGTTCTACGAAATTTTTAACCTAGACAATGTCTAAAGTTGCTTCTATTTGCATTAGTAATTTCAATATTCTTTGAATCACCTTAGTTTCATATATTGTCCTGCTGTGAGAGCTCTTTTTTAAAGGTTGCTGTCTAACCCAAAAAAAACCAAAGGGAAATTTTATTTAATTTTTTTGTTTATAAATAAGTGGAAGGAATGTTCCCTGACTTCCGATACAAATTCCAAAAGAGCAAAATACCATCAATCTAAATCAAAGGACAAAGCCACTTAAATCGGGACTAACACAACACCCAAGTATTCCGTGTGAACTATAGTCCCGATGAGCAAAACTAGTGTTATCGCAACGGGGCTACACCACGCTCTAGTGGAAAAATTTGTTGATATTGATAGATTTTTCATGTTTATCTATTCATTAATGTAACATTCTATTCTCAAGTTCTTATTGTTGGTTACACTCATTTTAATGTTATTGAAATTTTTCTGTTTCAATATTCTATAAGTGCGGTATGAATTATATGCCTTAAATGTTTACGATAATTATCATGTATTATAATTCAATTTGTTATAAATTTAATACCTTTTTATATAGACCTAACAGGATCGTGATAATAAAAGAACATAAGAAATATATTTACCTGATTAACACGTATAGATACACAAATTATAAATATATATTGGTGAAGTATAGTCCAAGTCAATTTGATTATTCAAAATATTTCATGAAATTATGAGCGAGGCCGTCTTGCAAAGGGTATGTATGTATATATATATATATATATATATATATATATATATATATATATATACCTACATAAGAGGAAAACTATTTGTGGGGACTGCAGCAATGTAAAAGGAAACTCTCTGAAGTTTTTCCAAGCTTTCGGAATCGTTTATTCCATCATCAGGGAGAATCTATCGTGAGGATCTTTACATATATGTTGATAATAGGATATGAAAAATATTGAAAATGATGCATACATTTGTCATTTCGTTCAGAAATTTAATTATAATAACTTCAAAAATGTATCAACTTTTCTAATTATTTAACAAATAGCATCATTTTCAATGTTTCTTATATCCTATTATCAACATATATGTAAACATCCTCACGATAGATTCTCCCTGATGATGGAATAAACGATTCCGAAAGCTTGGAAAAACTTCAAAGAGTTTCCTTTTACATTGCTGCAGTCCCCACAAATAGTTTTCCTCTTAAATAGTCAGCGACTACCCTCCTCTTATATATATATATATATATATATATATATATATATATATATATATATATATATATATATTTATATATATATATATATATATATATATTAATATATATATATATATATATATATATATATATATATATATAATATATATATATATATTATATATATATATATATATATATATATATATATATATATATATTATATATATATATTATATATATAAGAAATCTTGTTATCGACCGTACTTTAATTTTAAATATATTAGATATCAGGTAAGCGGTTCTGTCGGGGGAAATTGAAACTCTTATTTTCTTCTCATCAACTCAATATTTTCGTCACCATTTGTGACTTCATCAGGAGTAATACTATAATAAAATAAATTACATCAATAATGAACAATTTTCTGGAAAACACACAAATAAAACTTACAGGTCTAGAGTTTTTGTAAAATATAAAATACAAACACAACATTCAAGCGGATTTGCAACATGAACTGGGTGAGAATCAGCCTGACTAGTTTTCGGTGCCAAACGCGAGTGTCAATCTTCGGGTTTTCACTGGCGGAGGTAATCTATATGTGATTTTTAAAATTTGCAATAAATGTGCTTAATTGACCCGTATCAGATTTATAGTTTTACACAATCTTTGCTTCTTTTTATATGACACATTTCAGGAATAGATCTTTTTTATAATTTATCCTGATGTCAATAATTTTCGTTATGAAATCAAATGCATGTCCTGTCTTTTTTGGTGTTCTACGACTGCGCATAGAAATTTTTTCCTAAGCGACCAGATACGCTTTCTGTGTTTGGGTGATACATTGTTTACTCACATTGAATTTGCATTTGACCGATGATAAGTGATCCTCTCGCATTCTAAGCAGGGAATTTCATAAGGACGTTGCTCGTGTGGCATGGTTGGTGTTTATGTCTCTGATCTGCCGAAAATAATTTGAGGAAGTTTTTCCATTTTTTATCATTTTATATATTCAACACACACTTCTTCAGTTTCTTATCAATTAACATTATAGACAGGTTTTTGTAGCCCTATGGGATCCCCATTAGTAATATCTAGCGAAATTAGTGCTGGATCACCTTCTAAAAAACCGTCATTTACCTCATTCCCTCAGGGTAGATGCCAAGAAGAGCACTGAAAAATTTATTTCGTTCAACTGTCGTTTGAATTATCACGATGTAGTCGAAAATAGAGCAGAGGTGTACCATTTTTAAGATACAAAAGTAATAAGACAAACACGACGGTAATATTATTTAGATTGGTATCAAAAATCAACAGCATCACGGAAGATTTCTTAATTTTCACTCCACCATCCAAAGAACCAAAAAATACAATACAGTCTATTGCACATAAAAATGATAACCACATATAATGATGAAACTTTTCTACAAAAACCTGAAAAGACTTATTGATAATCTTTCGATGAGAATTAACGAATCCTAACATTATATTGAAAAATCTATATACAATTCTAACTTCTACGATTGGTCCCACAAAGAATAGATTAACGGACACTAATATACCAGGAAGATACCTACATGTAACCAGGTAAAACACAGTAATGGTGACACTTGTTTCAGAACTGTCCCACTGATTGGAAGGTTGCAAATTTATAAACCTATGACAGTCTCTCAATTATATTTTCCAGACATCAAGGACAAACACAACCATGCTCAAGAGCAACGTCATTTATGTAAAATTCCATGCTTAGAATGCGAAGGTACTTACATCGGCCAAAAAAATCTAATGACTTAAACAACGTATCACCCAACATAAAAGCGACTGTCGCTTAGGAAAAAATTCATGCGCAGTCGTAGAAACACCAAAAAGTACAGGACATGCATTTGATTTTCATAACGTAAAAGTTATTGACCATCAGGATAATTATAAAAAAAGATTATTCCTGGAAATGTGTCTCATATAAAAAAGAAGCAAAGATTGTGTAACTATAAATCTGATACGGGTCAATTAAGCACATTTATTGCAAAATTTTAAATCACATATAGATTACCTCCGCCAGGTGAAAACCGATAGATTGACACTCGGCGTTGCACCGAAACTAGTCAGGCTGATCTCACCAGTCATGTTGCAATCCGTTGAAATGTTGTGTTTTTTTTTTAATTTTACCCAAAAACTCTAGACTCTGTAAGTTTTTTATTTGTGTGTTTTTTCCAGAAATTGTTCATTCTATTGATGTAATTTATTTTAATTATAGTATTACTCCTTGAATGAAGTCACAAATGGTGACGAAATATTGAGTTGATGAGAAAATAAGAGTTTCAAATTTCCCCGACAGACCGCTTTACCTGATTATCCTAAATATATATATATATATATATATATATATATATATATATATATATATATATATATATATATATATATATATATATATATATATATATTTCAGGGGCGGCTATACGAAGGAGGCTACGGAGGCTAAGCCGCCTCCTCAATAATATTCCGTGTATCACTACTATATTATATTGAATAGGCAGCATTCAGCATATTCATATTAAACAAAATCATATTATTTTATACATTATTTCATTTATCTTTTCAACCTACATTATATAATATAATATATTAATTACGATAGAAGGTATTTACATTTACTGCATTTCATTAATTTCAAGATTTCATACCAACAGTGGCAATGCTGCAGAGGCTTAATAAGCTATAGACGCGTTCATTATACCATATGCCATGCCAGAGAGAAAAGGAAACGCTGCGAATGAATATACATTATTCACTTCATTGAAATAGAAAAGACCGGTAAATGCAACACCGATTAAAGCTAGCTGCTCGGTTCAAAGAGGATACCTACATTGATTCTCACATAATGTCGACCAATCACAACTATAGGCTTTCGGGTAAAATCGAGTAAATTCGTTGGACATGGACCGTTGTCACTAGTCGTGGACGAAAATAGTTTGTTTTGATTTTAATTTATTTTGCTGGCGTATTGTTTTTAAAATGAGTTCGCTTACTGAAGTTAATTTTAAAAATTTCAATGGTGACTTAGTGGAATATTTGTTATCCCATAACTTTAGTGCACTAAGTTAAAATGATAAAGTTTTAATAAAAAAATTGCGACCTACCCCGGAATTAAACAATTTGGTGCAGCGTAACAAACAACAGAATCGCGGTTTTAATATCAGAAATTATGAGAGACATCCTTGGCTAACCGGATCACAGGTAAAAATAAATTATTTTGTTGGCAGTGTTTACTTTTTACTAGAGAAAATGTCTCTGTTTGCGGCCGCTTAGGATTTGACGATTTAAAAATTTTATCACGTTTCCTGGAAAGGCACGAAAAATCTCAGGAACATGTCGTGTCGCGGATCAAGGTAGACACTCGAAAGTGAAAACAATTTTTTTCCCAAAGAAATTAATATTTTAGGGTGCTTGTTTTACTTTGATTTCCTTTAAATTATAAGGCGGTTGACCTTGAAATCCTAAAAATTTTCGCCTATGGTGTATCTTTTAACACATCTTGAAGCCTCCTTAAACCAACACCTCACGAGCCGTCACTGATATATATATATATATATATATATATATACTACTATATTATATATATATATATATACCTATAGATCTAAAATGCTGTAGGTACTATGAAGTATTCGCTCGCATAATTGCAGAAAAAAGTTTCAACAAATGTACGGCAAAAAGATTTTCATTGATATACTCCTCATTCAAGTATTGGTTATCAATTTCAAATCATTCTTTTTTTTTTGCAGAATATAATGAGGGTTTATAGTGACGATGACTTCAGAAATGAATTGAACAGGGCAATCATGAACTTGCATTACACTCCTGTACCAGCTCCGAAACCATTAAAAACTATCAATTCGCATAGGACGAAACTAACTACTACAATTGAGGTAAGCAAAGTAATAATGTATTCAACAAAATTAGTTAGTTTTAGGATCACGACGATAACCGTTAGAAATTCTACTTATATCTCTTCTTGCAATATTCTTATACTACGTATAGATCCTAGACCTAGAAGGTTCCAAATCGTTGAAATGATGTTTTTCATTGTGTTTTTGTGAAACCATTTCTTTTTTTTTTACCTCAAGGGACCTATAATTTTACGCCGGTTCCGAACTGTCAATGAGCTTGAAACTGAGTCATATTTAGAACCTCTAAATATCATTGGACATACACAACACCCAAGAGAAAGGTGGGACTCGAACCCACAATCGATACACCCTACCGCTGGGCTACCGAGGCCTCATAACCATCCCTTGAAGACGTATAGTTTACCATGTATTAGGTTCGGGATCGTCAAAAAATATCATCGGAATACACATAATCTAGATAAATTAAGGCGTTAAATAATAATTTCATATGAAATATTCTCTGACAATCAACATATTATTTGGTTGATGGAATCCGTCGTTACTACGTGATAATTCAACATGATGAACAAAAACAAAACTTGAATTTACTACGTTTATTATAACAAAAATACTTTGAAAAATAAAACACTGCGATTGCAATTTCGGTCACTGCACCATCATCGGGCAGATTGACTTAAGAATTGAATACATAGTTATAGATTTGCGCTTACGGGTGGGAAAGAATTATTGCAGGTACCTAAATAGACATGAGGAGCACATTTCAAGAAGGGCTAATCGAAGTGGATTTCCCAAATTGGTACAATAAAATGTTCTTAGAAAAATCATTATTGAGAATCATATTGAGAATATATCAAGTCAATCCGGTCATTCATGCATTATGATTGAGTTTAAAAATTTCTAATGATTCTAAGTAAGTTAGTTTGGTTCTTTTCGGTAATTTGTGCATAATTTGAAAGTTATCTTTTTGTGGAAACGGGTGGTGGTTTTCACGGCAATGATTTGAAAACGTTGAATCCAATTTATTTTTCAGAAAAGATTGTTGGTGTTCTTTAAATCTTGTCTGGAACGGTCGACCAGTCTGACCTATATACACTCCTTTACATAAAGGACAAATCAACTTATAAACTCCTGAACTTTCAAATTTTGAAGAGATATCTTTGGCATTGAATAAAAATTCTGCGAGTTTTGTCTTTTTTGTAAGCAATTTTAATATTACATTCAGGTATGACATTAGCAATTTTTTCTGTTAGAGGACCAAAATATGTTAAACAGTTGAATTTTTCCGATTTTTCTACTTTCGATTGAGGATATATGCTGTTCTACGCTAGTTGACTACGTTTCTTGTTTATCATTTTATCTATCAAACTTCTATTAAAACCATTATTTGAAGCAATTATTTTTATAGTAAAAATTTCTTTTGCTAAATTTGGTACGGATAATGAAATTGAAAACGCTCTGTGGATCATTGAGTTAAAAGCTGAATGCTTATCGGAAAGAGGATGATTTGAATCCGACGGACTACATATATCCGTGAAATTTGGTTTTCTGTATATATCGAAACTCAAAGTATTATTATGAAAGATAGATAAATCCAAGAAATTCATCTGTCAATCCAATTCTTTTTCAAATTTGAACTTTATATTTGGGTGAATGCTATTAATATAGTTCAAAAACCGATCTAATTGTCTCACGGTGCCCTTAAAACAAGCAATTACATCATCAACGTATCTATGACAAAAACTTATATGATGCTTTTGTAGAATTGAATATTATGTTCTCTATATGTGAATGAAAATGTCTGCAATAAGCGGACTTAAGGAGGAACCCATAGCCAGCCCACTAGATTGTTCAATTTTGTTATCAAATTGGAAGTCATTTTGACTTAGACATATATCTAATAAGTGTCTAATAATTTAGTGTATTCAAACAATAATGATTTTTCTAAGAAATTTTATTGTACCAATTTGGGAAATCCACTTCGATTAGCCCTTCTTGAAATGTGTTCCTCTTGTCTATTTAGGTACCTACCTGCAATAATTATTTCCCACCCGTAAGCGCAAATCTATAATTATGTATTCACTTCTTAACCAATCTGCCCGATGATGGTCTAGTGACGAAAATAGCAATCGCAGTGTTATATTTTTTAAAGTATTTTTGTGATAATAAATGTAGTAAATTCAAGTTTTGTTTTTGTTCAATATATTATTGCTTGAGTTTCTGCTGGGTGGTATATATATATATATATATATATATATATATATATATATATATATATATATATATATATATATATATATATATATATATATATATATATATATATATATATATATATATATATATATATATATATATATATATATATATATATATATATATATATTTATATATATATATATATATTAATATCTATATATATATATATATATATATATATATATATATATATATATATATATATATATATATATATATATATATATATATATATATATATATATATATATATATATATATATATATATATATATATATATATATATATATATATATATATATATATATATATATATATATATATATATATATCAGCACACTCCTTAATATGATAAGTTTCAATAAACGTGTGTGATAAATATAACTATATCAGCCTTTAAATTGTTTACAGGAAACCACCTCCAATCAGGCAAAACATGATGGAAACGAAGGACCGAATGATCAATATTACATTCAGTTCCCACCGTCCGGTTTGCCAGTGACAGGTCAGTGAACATAATATATGAATTTAACATAGTTAGATGGATATTTGTTTGTCTAAAGAGGCGCAACGTGTATGATAAAAGTAATAATATGTTGGGAAATTAATTTGAAAAATTAATGATTGATCAAATCACGCTAGACTCAATGACATGAAATTTCCATTCACCCTTCAAGTGAAAAGACAATTGGATGGAAACGCTAGGCAGTCTGTTGTGTTCCGCTGTTTAACGAGCTCATCAGTAGTGTTCCGTCCATTTACCGAGTGTGCATCGATATCTAATCCTCATAATCACATCATAGCTTCTAAAAAGAGCACTCATGACATAAGAACAAATCACAGCGCCATCCATCGGAAACCGATAGCTCAAACAGAAACGTAAATCGCCCACATGAATTTCACAAGTTATTATTATCGTTATTTGTGCACACACACACACACACACACACACACACACACACACACACACACACACACACACACATATATATATATACATATATATATATATATATATATATATATATATATATATATATATATATATATATATAGGGTGTTCCAGAATAACGTCAGAAAATTGCAAGAGGTTATTCCTGAAGACATTTAAAAAAAAAGTTGCTATGAATATAGGACCGCAAATGCTTCCTCGCCAAAATAAAGGATGTTGAAGTTTGAAACAAAAATATCATTTTTTTAAACATCTTCGAATCCACGAAAGCTTTCAAAATGAAATTTAGTTTCCCAAGCCCCATACACTAGTGTTGTAATTTCTTCCAAAACTGTTTAGGGGCGGAGAGTACAGTGGTACCGTGAGTTTCATTAATCCATATTTTTGAAGGAGGGCATTATTCATAAATAGAAAAGAAATAAGCAATGAGTTTGAAGTCTATTGAATAAATTTTGTCTCTTGCTTCAATTTCATATTCTCAAGCGTTTTCTTTTATACAAAATAGAATAAAGTGAAAACCTTTCCAAATACTAAATCTAATTTTGGTATAAGTTCGTCATTGCGATTGCGAGTAGTCATGACAACCAAAATTTTAATTCTTATATATTTTTTCCAGGAAAATGTTTTAATTATCTTGAAAACGCTTGAGAATATTGAATTGAAGCAAAAAAAAAATTAATTCAAAAAATTCCAAATTTATTGCTTATTCCATTTTTATTCACCAATAATAACCTCCCTCAAAAATATGGTTAAATGAAACCTACGATACCCCTCTATTCTCAGTTCCTCAACAGTTTTGGAAAATCTTCCAAAGTAGTTCATAGAGTTTAAGGAGCTATAACAAAGTTCTGAAGTTCATTCTGATAGCTTTCTTAGTTTCGAAGATATTAAAAAAATTACATTTTTTTTCAAATTTCAACACCCTGTATTTCGGTAAGGAAGCATTTGCGGACTTTTTTCATAAAATGTCTTAAAGCATAACCTCTCGAAATTTTCTGAAGTTATTCTGGAACACCCTGTATATATATATATATATATATATATCTATATATATATATATATATATATATATATATATATATATATATATATCTATATATGAATATATATATATATATATATATATATATATATATATATATATATATATATTATATATATATATATATATATATGATACATTACTTATTTAACAAAAAAAAATTATTTTCTTCAGATGCCTCTAAACACTTCAGAGAGGATGCAACTACAGCGATCCTGAAAAACGAATACATGAATGTTTCGTCAAATGGAAATCAATGTTTCACCAACGACCCATCAAATTCATCCCACGAATATATGAACTATAGAACACCGACCAGTATAAAATGAGTAAATGAATAAGAAATACGTTTTAGTATTTTTACATATCTATACATGTGACTGTGAAATATTTGTTTAGTTATAGGTTATTTATAATAATTTTGATATAATTTATGTCATTTTATATATTTGTACTTGATGAATTGTATATTGTCATTTATAGTATTAAAAATATAACAGCACACTATATTTTATGTTCCTTAAAAGTATGAAAATCACTACCACCTCATTAATGTACCAGAAAGTTTTAATTTTTAATTTTATATATATATATATATATATATATATATATATATATATATATATATATATATATATATATATATATATATATATATATATATATATATATATATATATATATATATATATATAGTCGGTCTCACGAATTTAATTATAGTCCTGAATAAGTAAACGAAGTAGTGCAAACATGCCCAAGAGGAAGAGTTGCGAAAATTCGAAGGACAATATGAAGCATGTGGAAGATTCAATTGTAGCAACACATGATTCAGTTGAATCTCTAGAGGTAATATTTATGAGTTGAACAAAAATTTTTAAGAAAAATTAGATAGATTAACTGCATATATGGAAAAAATAGACATTGCAGGAACGTCAAATAGTGTTTCTAATAGGAAAATTGATCAAACTATTGAGTCCATTTAAGCAGTAAATATTATGGACAAAAATATTGATCAGAATCAAGAACCTACTCGTTCAAGATTATGTCTCTCTTCTGCAGTACCAGGACCTGATAAACTAGTTGATTCTCTGACATATGCACAATTTAGAGATTGGAGAATAAAATTTGAAAATTACTTAAAGTTCCAAGCTGTGGAGAATATCCCAGAAAATAAAATGGTAGCATTACTGATGAGTTTCTTTTCTCAAGAAGTAACAGACATTGTAAAGTTAGTTTTGAAAATTAATGTGAATGAAGCAAAATTGCAAGAAATTTTGGATGGTATCGAAAAATACTTCAAAGGTAAAGAAATTAATCGAATTCGAACAAGTCATTTCATGAATCGTAGACAAGAACCAGGTGAGTCATTCATATCATTTTATAGAGAGAATGTGAAACTCTTTCAACTCTGCGACCCCTGTACACATTGTTATGAAAGAACTCTAACAGATCATATTATAGAAGTACCTATTATTCGATTCAGAAATGAGACGAAAATGTAGATCATTATCGGATATTATCAAATTAGAAGATATTAAAACAATGGTTAAAAATAACAATTTACACATTTATTATAAGAAATAACGCATGACGCACGTTTCGGTGGAACTTCACCTTCTTCAGATGCTAATTAGCATCTAGTTCCACCGAAACGTGCGTCATGCGTTATTTCTTATAATAAATGTGTAAATTGTTATTTTTAACCATTGTTTTAATATGTTTATTAATTTACACCAAGTATCGGCCCAATCAATCCAAAATTAGAAGATATCATCGAAATCTGTTAATCGGAGGAAATTGCACAACGAGAAGAAAAACAGTCTCAATTGTGTAAAATCAGTAGTAAAAATGAAGTACCAAAAAAAATGTCCGAGATGTTCTCAAAATTGGCATAAATATTTACGTTTGTGTCCAGCTAAGAATACCATATTATAATAAATTCGGATTGAAAGGACATTTTTCGGAGTATTGTCGAAAGAAGAATATTTCAAATATCGATATATGAAGATGATAAATAATTAAATTTAACTTACGTGTCTGTATCCAGAGTGAATTATAACTATGAAATGAATGGTTACATTGAAATTCAAATCAGGTTGTAGGTTTCCGAAAACAGTTAAAATAGAGCAACACCTGATACAGGTGCAGAGGTTTGTGTAGCAGGAGAAAAGTTTCTAAATTCGATGAAAATAGCAAGATCTCAATTAATTAAAAACATCTAAAATCAAGCTCAATTGTGCTGATGGATCAATTATAATAGTTTTAGATTCATTGGAATGTAAAATTACTTTCAGAAACAAAACATCAAATATAACCTTATATATTTTGCCAAAACGTGAAAGAAATTTTGATTAACAGACAAGCTATGATCGATTTGACAATCATTCATGAAAATTTTCCAGAACCAATAGATAGCGAAATTTAAGTTAAGGCATTATCTATTGATAGTAATTTATCAGAAGATCCAAGTCCTAATGAAATTAAAATAATTCGTGAGAAGTTAATGAAAGAATACTCAGATGTATTCAATACTGAAAATGAATTGAAAGTTATGAATGGTAAACCAGTACAATAATAATAATAATAATAATATATATTTATCCTTTAGATATTACACAAATATAAAGGACATGTCAGCAGTGGCGGCGCAAGGCGTGAGCGACCGCCTACGGCCTCGCGGACCTAGGGGCCTCGTGCTGGAGCCGGCAGATATATATATATATATATATATATATATATATATATATATATATATATATATATATATATATATATATATATATATATATATATATATATATATATATATATATATATATATATATATACAGTTATCGTTGAAGTGATTTGACCATATTTTTTTTTTTAATGGACTGCACTAGAGACTGTATTAGGAAAGAACAAATTCCAGTTGTCTTAAGATATTATAATACATCAATCAACACAATAGACGACTGAAGAATATTTAACTAATACAATACTGGGAGAGCTAGAAAAAAATTGCTTAGATATTCAAAACTGTCGTGGTCAAGAATATGACAAAGGTGCAAATATGGTAGTCATGAATAGTTGAGTTAAAACTCGAATATTAGGTAAGTATAAATTCTAGAACATTTTTCATTCGATGTGGTTATCAGAGCCATTTTCTGGTTTTATTGAAAAAATTTATTTGCTATTTTCAAGTTCCAGCAAACGCTGAAATTAATCAAAGGCTAACTTAAGCTTACTATGAAGCCTTTATCAGACACCAGGTGGGACATCAGAACTGGGGCAGTGAAGGATATATCATTGCAGAGTTGTTCAATGTATCGATAGCTTAAAAAATCAAGCAAAACAATCAGATTCACTTAATGATTGTGATTTGCTTTTGAACAAAATTATTGAGAAAAGCAGTCTGCCTTTGAAGAATTTGAATTTGAAAATACCTAAAAGGGTAGCCAATAAGAAAAGTATGTTCGATTATGGAGACAGCTAACAACCTATACAGTCTTCCTTGAAGCCGGTAAAAAGCAGATTTTTTAATACCAGGAAATAAAATGATCGTCAAATATTGCTGACGAATAGTGGTTATGATGAAAAATGGTGCTAAAAATTTACTGTTCGCTGTCTTCTAATTACATAGACCACCATTTGTTGAGATTATTGCGACAAAAAAAAAGAATTTACAGCGAACAATGAATAGAATAGTAGCTGTCAAAAGTTAGCCGATGCATGTTGAGAAAGAAGAAGAGGGCCTCGCGAAATGTATCTTGCCTACATCAAATTGAGGTCTTGCCCCGCCACTGCATGTCAGTGTACAAAATGAAAGTTAACGAGATGGAAATTTAACAAATATCAGTAGAGAAATATTCTTTCAAACTATAAAAACAAAAAGTAGACAATATTTTTTTAATTTCATTTTTGAAACTACTCGGATTCAAGTTCATGGTTCGGTTTGGTAGGTGATTTATACAGCTTTATACCTACATATGTCAGAGATAATTCAAACTTGGTTGTTCTGTGCAATGGAATACATATTGTGTTAGTATGTCGTGTTTCGTAACCGTGGAAACTAGAAAGCTTATTAAGATCCGACAGCTTTTGGTGAACCAATAACAAACAGTTCAAAATGTAGATACAAGGTAATGGTAAAATCTTGTGACGCTCAAATATTGGACGACAGGTTTCATGAGGTTTCAAGTTGAAAATGAGGCGGATAATTCTCTTCTGTGGAGCAAAAACTCTAACAGATCTAGATGAGCCACCCCATAGAACTAAATTGTAGCTAAGGTGACTAGACTAACGCGTAATAAATCGTGAGTAAGCTCTCCGGAGGAAGCATGTGTTTTAGGCGACTGACTGCAAAGAAAGATTTGTTGAGCTTCTTGGATAGTTGCTCGACATGACTGTCCCCTTTGAGATTGCTATCAACATGAAGTCCCAGAAACCTTGCACTGGCTGTCGGCCTCAGTTGGCGGTCGTGGAACTTAACAACAAGTGGAACATCTGAGCTGAATTCACGTAGTTGAAAGTGGATTAATTCAGTTTTGGTGAGTTTCTGTAAAACCAGTCCGAGAATCCCTGCACCAGTCTCTCACATTCCATCCTGAGCCCATCAATACTCTTAGCCGATAGACCAATGATGTGTCATCGGCGAATAGGGTGACTGAGTCAGTATTGATAAATTCAGGAAGATCATTAACTAATAATAAGAAAATTAGAGGACCCAAAACAGAACCCTGTGGAACCCCAATATATACTGGACAGTTTCGAGATCTACAATTTTTGTTTGCAACAAACAATAAAGTGTCAGGCGAGTAACTTGAGATCCTGTCAAGAAACACCCCTCTAAACCCCATCTGTACAGCTTATTTGTAATAAAATTGAATTGCAGACAATCGAATGCCTGTGATTCATCAAAGAACAGTCCCGCAACATATAAGCCGTCGTCCAAGCTGGTATAAATCACCGTAAAGAATTGCCAAGTAGCACTTTGCGTTGATTTTCCACGTAGAAAAGCATGTTGGCAGTTAGATATAATAGAATATAATTTATCATTTTACTATGAACAATCCTCTAAAATACTTTTGATATAGTGCTCAGTAGAGAAATTGGTCGATAGTTAACAATGTCAGATGGATCATCCTTTTTGTGAATTGTATATATATATATATATATATATATATATATATATATATATATATATATATATATATATATAGCAAAAATTTTTAGAATTTCAAGGTCAACCGCCCTATAATCAAAGTAAAACAAGCACCCTAAAATATTAAGTTCTTTGGGAAAAAAATTGTTTTCACTTCCCAGTGTCTACCTTGAGACCTACAACTCCTATTTACAATATTCACAAAAACTCTTCTCAGCCAATTAATCAATTCATCTATTCATCAAATTTTTTTTCTTTCACAAAATAGGTACCCACCTACCTACTTAACAACTTTGTTACCTATTCGAGGAATTAATCAATTGTTGCCCAGCAAGTATCAATAACATTAATTATGTTTTGTTTTCCAAGCAATTTAAATTTGATCCGCGACACGACATGTTCCTGGGATTTTTCGTGCCTTTCCAGAGAACGTGATAAATTTTTTAAATCGTCAAAACCTAAGCGGCCCCAAACAGAGACATTTTCCCTAGTAAAAAATGAACACTGCCAACAAAATAATTTTTTTTTTACCTGTGATCCGGTTAGCCAAGGATGTCTCTTATAATTTCTGATATTGAAACTGCGATTCTGTTGTTTTTTACGCTGCACCAAATTGTTTAATTCCGGGGTAGGTCGCAATGTTTTTATAAAAACTGTATCGTCTTAACTTAGTGCACTACAGTTATGGGATAACAAATATTCCACTGAGTCACCATTGAAATTTTTAAAATTAACTTCAGTAACCGAACTCGTTTCAAAAACAATACGCCAGCAAAATAAATTAAAAATCACCGCACCGGCATAAAATTCAAAACAAAATGATGACGCTTCAGTTTTCACGTGCTTGCTACGTGCATTGTAATAGAATAAATAAGGTCAAATATCGTATTCTTTGAACCGAGCAGCTAGGTTCAATTGGTGTTGCCATTTACATGTTTTTTCCTTTTCTATTGCAATAAAGTATTCATTCGCAGTATTCGCACCGTTATTTGCTTTTCTGTGGCATGGCATAATTGGCATAATGAACGTTAAAAATATACCTTTTTAAGCCTCTGCAGCGTTGCCACTGTTGAATTGAAATCTTGAAATGAATGAAATGCAGTAAGCAGTAAATGTAAATACCTTCTATCGTAATTAATAAATTATATTGTATAATGTAAGTTGAAAGGAAGGTAGATGCATAAAATAATATGATTTCGATTAATATGAATATGCTGAATGCTAACTATTTAATATATATAGTGATACATAGAATATTGAGGAGGCGGCTTAGCCTCAATAGCCGCCTTCAAATAGCCGCCCCTGATACCTGATATATATATATATATATATATATATATATATATATATATATATATATATATATATATATATATATATATATATATATATATATATATATATATATACTTTCTTCATGCCAAAATGCAATGTTTTGCACATGTCAGAAACGTAGTAGGTACTTATTATGAAATAAAACTTAAAAACCACTATCACTAAGCTGATTAAAATGACAAACACAAGTCGAAATCAGAGCACTATAAAATGACGTTACAATATTACAGACTGAAAATATGTAACCAAATTAAGTAAAACACAAGGCTTGATTCCACTCAAATTAGTTTAATCTACTCAGTAAATTAATCTAATTTTAGTGGAATCAAGCCAAGTATTTCACTACATTTGAACCACGATACGAAAAATCAAATTTCTCTATGAAATTCAATAATTTTCTATTCTCCATCCAGTTGAACAAAGAGCCCATTTGTAAATTGAACCAAATCATGGAAATAAAAATTTCCAGTGCCGTACCCTGTTACACGATAATCTCGATCAATAGTTTTAAAAAATGTTCCACCAAGTGTGGAGCGAGGTGTCAATTGACGTTGAGGAGCGTTGACGCTGTACAACGTAAAGTCAAATTCAGTTAAAAACAACACAACGTTATACAGCATCAATCTTTCCAAAGCACTTTGCGACAGCACGCCATGCATCGTCAAGGATATATACAGTCTACACAAAAATCTGTTGTCTTAGACACAACGCTGATCTGCGTCTCAAGAAAAAATAAAACAAAAGCAGCTAATTATATTTTTTGGTATTTCTTATATAATTAGTTCTGGAAAAAAAAAATTAATATATATATATATATATATATATATATATATATATATATATATATATATATATATATATATATATATATATATATATATATATAACTAAAGTAATGGCAACATTTACAAAACAGCATGCGCGCGTCTACGTGTTAAAAATATGTACCTACTACATTGAAATTCAAGATGTAATGAACACCTAAAATTATTTGTACGTTTTCAAATCTTCTGACACTGGCGTTCTTGATACCTTCCCAATCAACTGAAAGCAGTAAACAAGTTGACCTTCGAACCGGCTTGATGTTTATATACATGCCTGTATACCATGAATCGATCTTTGCTTTCCTACGGTAAACAACACTTTCAAGATTGAACAGCACTGTAAGAATTAATGTATCAAGCTCAACAGAGCCATTATAGTCCTTGCGGAAACCAAGATCAAGTACAGTTCTTATTACCTCCTCTAGAAACCATACGCCCTGACCGGCGATACAGCACACCCCCACGCAATTCCTTAGGACAACAACGACTGAAAGATAGCATAGTAGGCAGGCATCAGAACAGTTTCATAAACATAATCCACCAAATTCCTATGCTGAAACAAAAAGAAAGAGAGAAATAGCTTTGTCATATAAAATTACAAAATTGTGTAGACAAAGCACATATAAAGAATTAAAAATAAAGTTTAACAATGATAACTAATCAAACAGAACACAATTTCAATAGTTGGACAAAACAAGATTTCATTAAAATAGAAGAACAAAACAGAACAACATTTATGAGTCAATTATGTAAAACATATGTTATAAATCCATTTGGTTGTACTCCTAACTTTATTGTTTTTTCTTGGTGGTCTGAGATTGGGATATCTGTTAACTTTAATTTGCAGTTAATATTGATTGGCGCGATAATGTGATCTATTATTGTTCCTTTGTCTGGGTTTGTTTCACTTCTTCTGGTCGCATGTGTATTTGCTTGACATGTGTTTTTTATTTGATAAGAATTTAAACTGGTTATTTCTTTATACACTTTGATTATCTTATTATTCTGTAATATGTCTAGATTGATATCGCCTACGATGACACAGTTCTTGTGCTCTTCCATAAGATTGTTTATATAGGTCATATGTTGCTACCAAATGTGGAACTTAAGGGTCTATGGTACATTGTGAACTTCAGTTATAGAATAAAATTCTTAGGAAATTATATAATTATAAAATTATACTTACTTACTTACTATTACAATTATAAAATTTTGTATATTACAAAAAAACCAAAAAACATTCAAAAACACTAGGGTGCATTCCTGTTGGGAGCTTAGAAGCACAGATTATTGGCGTTCGTGTTGGCCTACTAGCGCTTATAGAGACGCTCACGCTTTGGCTTTGAGCATTAGTTATTTCAACATGGCGAATGTCAGATCTTCTTTTCACGCTTATGTAGGCAAAAGCACGATAGTGCACGCAAATACCGTACTTTGGCTTACTTAGCTTAGGTACGCCTAGTGTTATGGGCCTATCACACGCTCAAGCTTCACGACAGTTTGGCTTGCGCAAGCTTCTCGTACATTAAGATTGAACACAACAGTTGCTACCACACGGCACAGTTAAGTACGTGCAACCCTCATCCTTGACGAAGTCGTCGACACGATAACAATGCGTCCGAACGAAGAACTATTTCTGCAGCTCCAATGTTTTCAGTGTTTGCTGATGAAAAAAAAGGCAAATTAAAATTCAAAAATCATTTTTTCGTAGGCTTCGTTCTTTTTATTCCTATCCGAATAATCCCTCGATTTGATCTTCTATAGTGCTGGTAGAGATTTATATAGACTTATCAATTCAGTGATGAACTCGCGATTGTACATCCTTAAAACGGCCATTTTCGCAGGAAAAACGGGTGCTTCACTGAATAAAGACTATTCTCGAATGAGGCTTGAACACTGTACATCAACCGCACGTACAAGCCGGGCTTGCACAAGCAAGATTTCAAACAAGTCGAAAATTACGCTAGCCAAGCCGTGGGGTTTGCGCGGTATACAGTTTTCCCAACCGCACGCTCAGTGTTCAGTAATCAAGAAGGGTTGCGCAAGCAAAGCTGTCGTGAAGCTTGAGCGTGTGGTAGGCCTATAAAGCGTTTGTGAGCGCGAATCGACCACAGAAAACGAAGTTTATGAGCGCTTAAAGCGTTTAAGAGCCCAACGCGAATGCACCCTTTAAGACATGTTGGACCTCAAGGCCCAAGGGTCTATGGTACATTGTGAAATTCAGTTACATAATAAAATTCTACTACTGAGTAAAATGGTCTCTCCAAAAAAAAAGCCTCAGTTGAACTTCGGAACTTTTTGTATGTACTTATAGATTTTAGCTCCAATGGTAGGTGATTGTATAACTTTCCGGCATTGTAGGTAAAGGATATTTTTGTTAAGACAGAGGTGGGTGCTATTAAATAAATATCGGTATCTGAATTTCTTGTGGGATATCTATGATTTGATCTTTCTGAAAAGTTATGAATGTGTTTGCAAATCAAACAGACGGATTCGAATATGAACAGTGCAGGAAGAGTCAGAACTTTGAATTTTTTAAAGTAGAATTCGCTCCTTCTGCTCAGATCAAACATATAACGAATTGCTCTTTTTTGCAATCTGAAAACAGATTCAAAGTTGAAGAGGCTGCATAAACCCCAATAAGGCAAACCATAACGAAGTTGAGATTCGAATGAAGAAAAGTATGTCGATAACGCAGCAGAAATTGAAAGCTCATTAGAAACTGTTTTAATGGCGAAATATGCAGAAGATAATTTTTTGTTAATATATCTACTTATATGAGTAGACCATTTGATCGACTCATCAATAAAGAGACCTAAAAACTTCACATGTTATTGTTTAGGGAAATAGGTTGTAAGGTTACTCTGTAAGACATTACTACAATTTTATCTGTGTTGAAACAAAGTCCATCGAATCCGATCAGGCCTTAATAGCCATCAAATCATTACTTATGATTGACTGTAAGGCTTGATTATCAGAGTTACTCCAAGTCACAATGGTGTCATCAGCAAACAAAGTAATTCTACCACTCATTCTCAAGTACACAATATCGTTGATGAAAAGAAGAAAGAGAATATGACCTAAAACCGAGCCCTGAGGTCCCACTGTATATTGGTAGATCTATTGAATTCTCACCATTTGCTCGTACTATTTGTTATCTGTTGGTTGCAGAGCCGGAACTAGGATTCTAGCGCCTGTGGCAAACTTTCAAAATGCCCCCTTGAAGAATTTCATTTTTCAATAAACACATGTTTTTTCAGAATTGACATTTATTGATTATATTTTGAAGAACTTTTTTACTCACAATAATCTCCCATATTTCTTAAAAGGTAATGAACAAAAACTCAATCAACAAAATGAATAGAAAACGATAAAAAAATAGTTATTTATTCTCAAAATAATATATACTGTTATATATAAACATTAAAGAAAGTATTAAAACATGAAGGCAACAATAAATAAATGAGTGAACACTTGCTGAACTGTTCCAAAAAAATCTTAATTTTCGGTGAAACTTGGGCAGCATGAACTCCAACTAAGTTCAGACTATGTGTTGAGCAGGGAATGAATCTTGCGAATTCGTTGTTCTTTAAAATTCTAGTTCACCTTTATATTTACCTGCCATATTTCCAGCATTATCATAAGATTGGCCTCTAATATTTATAACTTTATAAAAAATTAACCTCTAATATTTCCTATATCTAATCCATCCGCTTTCAATTTTTTCTCTATCAGTTTAGCAAGAGCTTCTCCAGTATGTTCATTAGTTGTTATAAAATCGAGAAAACTTTCTTCAATACTAATAGTACACTTATCGGAATCAGTTTAAACATATCTGCATATTTTAGTCATCTGTTCTAGATGTTATACATCTGGTGTACTGTCAAACAAAATTGAAAAACATGTGGCTTTCTGTATATTGGCTATGATGTGTTTCCTAATTTTTGTGGAAACCAAATGTATCAACTCATCTTGTATCTTATGAGAGAAATAAGAAATCTGATTCTTATTATGTGTCTCTATGTGATTTTTCATTATAGGGTCATAATGGCTTATAAGCTCAATTGTGCTCAAAAATTTTCCGCAATTCGGTTCTCCTATTTTTTAAGAAGTACCCCTAAGAGCATCATTATTCTTAACGCAGTGAAGAATCGCATCCAAGATAACTTTTAAGATATGCCTCCATTTCTGTTTCTCATTCATGATCATTTTCTCCAAATGATCATCTATGAATCCGCCAATATTCAAACTCAGTTCAAAACTTCGCAATTTGATGTAGTTTTCCCTATGACTTAAAGAAACTTCATGACAGGGTAGTGATGGATTGAGATGTTGCCAGTCTCGATAGCCTGTAGTCCAAAAATCTTTTTTTCCAGAAAAGAGCAAGCAGGGAAAGAAAAATAAAGCATCCATCCTCTTACAATAAATAAGCCAGTTTATGTGCAACCAATCTCCATTTGGCAAAATCTTCAAGAACCATTTTTTATCAAAACGTCGATCACCGTCACTTAAAGGATAAAAGTCGAGATCATCGCCTAATTCAGGTCCCCGTTGAACAAATATTTTGATATTTCTTTTCGTAATTTGCCATGTTGTAAGGTCATTGAAATCAACTAGTTCGAGTGGTTCCTTAGAAGCTCCTGATTCTTCGAAAGAATTTTCTTTGTTCAGTACTTGAAGAAGTAGAAGGAATACTTTCTGCAACATAGGCGTCATTCGCGGAAACACTTCTTGTCGGGACAATAACCGCTTCACTCTTGAAGTAACTTGAGATATCACTTGTTCTGATAATGTTTGATCTCTTATCTTCCGAAACTGTGATCCTGATAATTTTTTCGGAGGCATTTCATTTGGTTGTAACAAGCTGAAAATAAAAATCCTCATGAATAACATAACTTGGCGCGGAAAATTGGCTCGGACTCATTCAATAAGTCAAACATACCTGATTGAGAACTATTTTCCTTTCCAGCACGAATAATTTCCAGGCCGATAAGACGGTAAAAGGTAAAAGAATAAAGAATTGCACCATATTACTGACCTGACTAGTGAAAACACGAGTACGAGGTACGAGTGTGCACTGTGAACGATACGATAAACGCCACACGCTGAACAAAATTCTGTTTTAGCAATATCACGTGATCAGGTTGCCTAGAAACCGATTAGGATGGAATTACCGCAGAAGTGGAAGGAGAGTTTTTATGTGCACCGAGTCGTGTTTCGCGCCATGTATCATTTTCTGGGATTTTGTTCCGTTTTGGCGGTTTTGGTAGCGTCCGTTAACTACGTGTCACTCAACTTTGTAAACTGGTAAATACGCCACTCTGAAATATAGAGCTTGTAGTCAATCTTTATTTAAAATGGAATATATCATATTTCACATTTTGCGCCCCTAGGTCGTTTGCGCCCGTGGCAAATGCCTCCTTCGCCACGCCCACGGTCCGGCTCTGGTTGGTTGGGTAAGATTTAAACCATTCTAGAGGAGACCCACGTATGCCATGAAACTGAAGTTTTCGTACTAAAATCGCATGGTTAACACAATCAAACGCCTGTCACAAAAAACTGAAGTTGTGAAAAGTTTGTCATTGAGTGATATTAATACTTCATTAAGATTCAAAACCATTGCGTCATTAGTGCATTTTGAGGGTAAGAAGCCATACTGTTGTGCTGTAAGAATATTATGTTTGAGAAGGAAGGGTAAGAGACGGCATTTCATGAGCCTCTCGCCTATTTTCGATAAGGTAGGCAATAAAACAATAGTTACAAGTTTTAGTTTTTGCTCCACCCTTGAGGAGTGGGATAATAATGGCTGACTTTCATCAAATGAACTATTGGTGAATAGATATGTTTCATTCATAAGATCCTCCATTCGCGCTGGCCATGTAAACAGAATGTTATGTCATCGTTCTCAGAGGCTGGCTCCTGCATGGGCAGATCATTGATGTAATATATCCTAGAACCGAATACTGAGAAACCCCCTCATCAATCACTTTCTCCCCGACATTTCACAATCTCTCGCAACAGGACTGAAGCAAGCGTAAACTGTTGTTATTAATCCATAATGGACAAGTTTCCACAACAAAATATTAGGGGATAAACAATCAAATGCTTTACACAGGTCATAGAACTTTGACAGGTGATAGAACGGACCCTCAAAAGAATTTATATCGTTCCATATTATGACGAAACCTGCTTCGACATAATCGTAAGGAATAGGAGTAATTTTTTTGTTTTCAATTGGCGACTGAAATTAAGATCGTAGCGCCAGAACGGCTAATATCGGTACTACTTTCTGGGCTGGGACATTAGCGGTTTGTTTACATTGATTGTGAATGGTATTTACGTTCATTTCATTTTGAGGTTGCAAACGTTTAGCTTCGTAATTTGTGTTTTTTTGGACTTCATATTTTCTAGTGGTTTATTGTGTTTCGATTGAGGACAATATTATCTCTGTTCAACAGTAGATAACCTACCTACCTCAAGCTCAAGTTGAAATTTACACTGTGAGTTTTTATCATTGAACATGAAAATCAATAATAAAATCAAGGAGAGGACGAATCAATTAATTGGTAAGAGGAACTATGTATACATCATGAAAAGGATGTATGATAGAACACCTATTTATTTAAAAAGTAAGAAAACTTTCAAGAAAACGTCGCTGACATGGCTACTTGCATTCCCAACTGAAAGGTTTTGAGTATATTGGACAGAACTAAGTACTGCGAGACCCCGGACCAGCGAAACTGAAAGAAACATCATGAAATGAAAGAACAATTAACATGGATACTGAATATGGTTTGAACATAATGAGTTATTTTATTTTTTAAATTTTCCTTACGTATGACAACTCTCCTAAAAGTACGGTGGACTTCTGAGAGTAACTGTTTTTTTTTATAGAATCTGTTTTCCTGGTTATATAATTGAATATTTTTGTTTTTACCTAGCTATAGAGTCAAGTTTTATTATATATTATTGATGTTATGATAAACTGTTATTTTTGTTGTGCAAATAAACATTATTTATTATTATTATTTTTATAGTATCTCTGGTTGTTAAATGAAAGGAAATACAGTTATCTAGAATCTCTGTATGATAGCCCAGGTTCAGATTCGGATACAAGTGGAAGTTTTTTCGTGGAAACAGCATTGGACTTCAAAAACCCTACGTTTTCGGTGAGCTGAAAATCATCAGTTGGTATAATTCTATATAGAAAAACCCACAAACTTACTACAGGGGAAATAATTATTTTCAGTGAACTGTAAAGAACCAACTATCATATGTTCAGACACTTTTTTCAATCTTGAAGTTATGAATGCACACCTTTCTTCTGTCTATCATTTCCTTATTTCCTAACTTTGTTTGGAATACTTACAACTTTCAATTGTCCAGCTCTAGGTAAGTTATGTAAGCTATATTCGGGATTTTTTTGTCCAAGATGAACAATAGGATACACGAAAATAGTGATTCGTCTCTTCTAAACGTTCATAAAAGATCCCAAACAAAATTAAACAGAATAACATACTACATCTCATACAAAACACAAGTAAACTGATGTAAAAAGAGGCATCTGAAAATAAGAATGCAGCGCCTATGTGGCCAGTCGTAGAACTATAAATATAGACATTGGAATATTTATGCTGTATTTGTTGTGTGTTCATTTGTGTTTTTGAAATATAATTTTACCATAAATATAAGGACTTTTCAGGCTTCTTTAGTGAACAAGTGTTACTGTGTATGTATTCTCATTGCTATTGAGGCGGTAGGTGATTATCATAATTTGTTTTGTAGCCAAATTGAGAGAAATCTTAGGTTAGATCATGAGATGAATATCTTAATTCTCTGAATGACTCGTTCAATATGTACTCTAGCAGCTGCTATTTTGGCATTCAACAATGCTTCTTCTGTAGTCAACTGTTTTTTGTCTTTCAAAAATGGTGGCCTGATCAACTTTATTTTAAACGGTTGACAAATATCATCTATCAAGAAACCTTTGTCCTCTATAATAGCATCCTGTGAGCTTTCTAACTTAAAAATTAAGTCACTTTGTTGGAAAATTGTTTTATCAGATGCTCTTCCCCCATATGGTTCACTAATATAAGTAATTAAACCTCCAGGAGAAATACCTGTCATGAATTTCACTGTGTTATTAGATTTATACTGAGAGTAAAACCTGATCCTGCAGCAAAGGCACTTTCGTTTCTGTATAAAAATTTCTGTACAGTCTAAGATGATTCGAGTATTATGAAAACTTTCAAAACATTTTGGCATGTTTTTCTGTATTTCAGAATATTCTGGGAATCTTATGACACAACTAAGAACTCTACTCATGATGCCAAATAAAAAAGATAATGTCACATATGTAAGGTCACATTTCAATTTTGACAATACTAAAACAATACGCTGTTTGATTGTTAATCTATGTGACCGTTGATCACTGTAAACAGATTGTACTGCTTTTGCTATTGTATCTAATAGTTTTATATGATTGAGACCAGTGAAACTGTTCAGAGCACTATCTGTAGTTATCAGATCACACAAAGTAGAGACTTTAGGAGTATTCCTTTTTCCCTTCTACACAAACACGATATTTATCACCAGCTGGAGGAAAAGCATGGAAATTCACATTTGAACATTTATTTTCCCAGGAAGAACACTGAGGAACTGAACAATAACGATTCGAACGACTCATAGCTTTCAAAATGATTGCAAATTATAAATATTTGTTAACAAAATCACACAAAAACAAACACAAAATAAAGGAGAACGTAAGAACTATGTCAAGATTTTTAGTTATTCTGATTGTCACCAGTCGGCGTAGCGCTTATTTTGATTCCCTTATGGCCCACGCGTTAGTAATATTCGACAACGGTAGGGGGCGTACTGCTTATCTACGACCTACGTTCGCCAACATTGAAAACGTATGCATTTACGAAATTTTTTTTATAATTGGAACTTTGAATAAAGAATAACGGAAGGAATGCATTTAGCGTTTTTTTATAAGGAAGCACAAATTTTCATTAATTTTATTTATACCATGAATTGTACGTGTCGGATGTCATGTTTTCTTATTCATGATCTATGATACGATAAAAAAAGTTCAGCAGGGAGAGAAAGGTCTCCCCATCCCAAGAGTACCTGCGCTATTTCAAACAATGTTTTGAAAGGCAAACTATTGACAGTTCTTGGTCATTTAATTCATAACCACAAATTACTAACTCTGGTTTTGATTCACAACACTTGATAATAATTTCAGATAAGTTTATTATGTATAATTCCGAATAAGTATTTATATTTTCTTGAAATGGAAATTTTAGTTACATCTATGAGAATGCACAACAGTGACCAAACAAACAATTCGTGAGGGCATTTCAATCTTGGGCTCATCTGTCTAAACATTGCCAAAAGCGGAGATAAAACATGGTTAAGTTTTTTGAGCAAACAACAGTGTTCAATTACACCTGGGAGCAAGTGGCCCAAGGCTTTTGGCATCGGTACCCCAATCCTAATAGGTAATTTTTAATTAATATCTTACAAAATAATTTTGCCGTTTTCACGATTAAAAAAAGTTGTATATCAAATGAAACACTAAAACAATCAGCATATCCTAGAAACAAAAGTTTTTATCCTGGAATATTCTAGATTTTTTTTTATTTTACATGTTCTAATTGTTACTATTATGGCTTCTGTTATGTCATGTTTATCTCATCCACAAGGAAATTCATTTATTTAGGTTTATTCATTGAAACTCTGAGACTAATATTATAAAATGTAAAAATTAACACTATATGGCATATTTATACTTCAATCAGATTTAAGTTGAATTAAAAAAATTGTCACAAACTGTTCTAATACCAATTATTATTGAAAATGTCTCATTTCATTTTTTAAAAGAACTCATTGTTGTAATGCAAGCACATTTGACCATTTGTAGTTTTAATAAAAAAATATTTTGAAGAAATCAACGTTAAGTATGAAAATAATATTGTGAGTATATTGATGTGAAATGCAATTTGACTCAAATGTATATTTATCACATCACGTATTTGAAAAAACAAAATTTTTCATTTAATGTTAATTAATTGTAAGTCGCAAATTTCATTTGAGATTTCTAACCTAATAAGTCAAAATTTCGGAGAATATTGCCTTGTATTTTTAATTAATATATATGAAATACATGTAATAAACAGATTTATTTATCAAATTGTTGGCTGTATACCTATACCACAATATCAAGTACTTACTTCAACATTAAAATTAACTGTTGTATCTGTTAACTTCTCAGACTAGTTTTTGTTCTTCATTTTATTAGAGAATAAAAAAATTAATTATCAATTGCTGAAGATATGTTATTGTATACTCCCATTTGTGGTAGAATCTATGATAATTATTAAACATGGGATATCCCTAATATGGTTATACATATTTTACACATAAACATAGAGTTTCTTAATATATAAGAATAAATATGAAATGAAATTATGTAGATATAAAAACAAATTATATAAGGAACCGGTTCCGAACGGCCAATGGGCTTGAATCTAAGTCATTACCCAACAGATTAATTTTGAACCACTAAATTCCGGACATACACAACACCCAAGGGCAAGGTGGGACTCGAACTCACAATCCTCGGTTTACAAGCTATACACCCTACCGCTGGGCTACCGAGACATCTAAAACTATCAGTTTATTTCAAAAAGGAATCAATCAAATACCTCTGAAATTTTGAACACAAAAAAGTACTACAGGCATCTTATTAGGTTTTTAATGTTTTATTGATGTTAAGAAGTATTATATTTCATTTAAGATTTTGTTACTCAGTTCGATGTAGTATACATATCAATGAAGTTTGTACATAATCAATGATTAAATTGGATTTCTATTGGAATTAAGGAGACAAATTCACTTTTTACTTATATTTCCCCCAAAAAGAATAGATAGTGCACTGTTGACCAAACGGTGAGCTGTGGGAGTGATTTTTAAATCTATTCTATACCTGGACCACGATTTTATTCAATTTTATTTTTTTGCTTGGTACATTTTGGCATTTCCAGACGCCCTTATCAGACCAAATGAACTGAACATTTGGATCTTGGATTTAGTTTTGATGTAGAACTAAATTATTAAAGTTTGGGTCAATTCAGGGCACGTTCATTGGTTTGAAAAACCTGTGTCAAAAGATGTGGCAATGAATTATGAATAACAGTTTTTGAAGGATTTTTATATCCCAAATCTAAATCAAATGGATTTTTTGTACGTGAATCTTGCTGATACTAAGGAAGAGCCTTTTGGTGGTATAAACTTTTTCTCTGACCGCCGACATTTTTATGTAAGAATTTCTTGTGGTTTTGTGCACCTCAACAGCTTCTGTTAATTGAGTTAGAGGATTAAAATTAGATAAGTGAATTGAGTTGAAGTAAGGGAAGTGCCCATTGGGTGTTCAATTTATTTCTTTCACCGCCGCAATTTTTATGTTGAAATTTGCAGCGCTTGTAAGGATTTTCGAGCACTACAGCCACTCCATACTCAGTTGGCGGACTAAAAACGTTTACAAGAATTCGGCTGATGTAAGGCAGGTGCTATTCGAAATTGAGGGTTTCAAATGATTTCTCCAACCGCCAAAATTGTGATTTGTAAACCTCATGCGTTTTTGTAGGTTTCAAAGCTTTGTGTATTTCTTCAGCCTCTCCAAATTGACTTTCAGGGGATTCAGAATTTGTGTTCAAAAAACAACAAGAATGACAGAAAAATACAACGGATGACGAAGCTCTGCTGTTCAAGAGATTATTGAAAACGCATATTACAGTTAACTTATAATAAATAGTATCAATATAAATTTGTTTGAATGTCCTTAGTTGGTGTAGCAATAGGAAACATTGTTAAAAGTATACAATACATCAATGAATAAAATCCCAAAATTAATGCTTCATCATTTCAAAGTTTATTTTTCTATATATTATTCTATTATTTATCTTTACAAAACTCTTGTTCGACCTATATTACTTTATGGGTCTGTTATATGGTCTCCTTCTAAGATCACTCATGTTACAATTCTGGAATCTGTCCAACACAAATTTTTCATATATATATATATATCTTATAAAATGGGAAAAAGGTTCCAGTTTAATAAACATGACTATTCAAACTTTGCTTTTTCAATCAAATAAGAGTCCATCAAATCTCTACATATTTATCAGGATATGTATTTTCTGAAGAAAGTTTTTTTGGGTTTTATAAACTGTGATAGTGTATCAAATCTACTTGCTATATGAAATGTTTCCTATACCAATCAAATCATGAAAAGCATACTAGTCGACCATGGTCAATTTCATACATTACATAAAGTGAACAAGGAAAATTCTTTAATAATTTAAAAAATTATCAAACAACTTTCCAGTTGTTGAAGCTAATCATATACACCACTGTTGTAGAGTAGATATCTTCATATCAGGAGGTGCGTGTTCGAGCGACGAATATCTGCATTTTCAGTCTAAGTGGTGAATTGTTGTTTCCCAATATCTTTGGTGGGATGGCGCTCTGGATTGTTATCCGACCAGTGTTACTGACCACGATTTGTATTGGGGAACAATTAGAGATTTGTTAATTCACTCCGGGTCAAATAAGCTGCACTGATGAGATCTAATAAGATCGAAACAGCTGTATGCAGATTTTGAGTCGGGGTGACTTGACAATTTCTATAATTCACCGTTCGATTGTGAATGCAGATTTTGCGTTGCTGAATACGTATAACCAGCTTCCTTGGAAAGTTGTTTGATAATTTTTTAAATTATTAAAGAATTTTCCTTGTTTCCTATACGTTGAGGCGCTGGAGAGAGCTTGTGGAGGTGCATACCGATAAAAATTATATTTACAATTCATCGGTTTTTAGACTAAGGCGAAAGTGGAATGAAATCGTGATTCCTTCTACAACTTTAAATACTAAAAGTTTAAGTTTATTTAAAAAAGAACTGAAACAAATTGTTAATAGGTATTTCTAGGCTGGTTATGATTGTTAAACTTCTACTGTGCAACTTGGGAAATATGTTATGGTTATTCAGTGACATATTTATATATTGTTATTATTACTTGTTTACTGAATTTGTATTTATGCTTATTGTATGAAAAGGATCATTGATCCGTTGACTTTATAATAAAATAAAAAAAATTAATGTTCAATAACTAACATGCTATAATATATTGCAGCATATGTATTTCGATTTTGAATAATTTTCTTTTCCATTTGTAGCAAGCATGTCTTGACAGAAGACACAGTTGAAAGGAAGTTGATACCATCTGGACAACTTATTTCGAAAAGACTGCTAAGTAAAACAAATTCCATTCCAAAATGGGCAGAACGATTTTTCAATGCATCCCACGTGAATATCGTAGAAGAATCCATTGTTGATCCTGTAGCGAAAACATTAACAACATACACAAGAAATTTAGGATACACTAAAGTAATGGTATATACTTTTAATTCAAAAGTACTTCAGAGAATAATTTTTGATCATTGACTTATAAAGTCATTGTGTTACCTTATTCTTTAATACTGAAATATTATCTAGATATATATATATATATATATATATATATATATATATATATATATATATATATATATATATATATATATATGGTTATTTATATATATATATATATATACAGTGCTTTCATGATGAAAGGAACAAATTCATTAAAAAATTAGGTTTCTATTTCATGTTAAAATCCTCGGACAGGTCGATTAGTATTTTTATTTGGGCATTTTTCGCAATAAAAATTTTGTATACAGGGTGTCTCATTCAAGAGCTATGGCTTTGTCATTAGTTTTTTTAAAGGTAATACCCTGTATATTATTTCACTTTACAATTCTACGATAAATTCTTATCACTTTTTGTGAACATACCATATGCCTCAACTCGATGGATTGCCAGAAACGGAGATAGTGGGTAATGAGAGGTACGATATGAAAACACACAAATGTAATTACTAATTTAATTTTTACATATGTTCAATCTGTTGTCCGTTTACTTCGAGACATTTTTGAAGTCGATTCAATGTTTCCCGTTGCACATTTTCAATTACTTCTGGACTGATAAGTCTTATTTCCTGCCTGATTCTCTCTTTTAGATCATCAATATTATTTGGTCTATTCAAATAAACTTTAGACTTCAAATAACCCCATAAGAAAAAATCCAATGGGGTTATGTCCGGTGATCTTGGCGGCCACTCAATCGGACCTCTCCGTCCTATCCATCTGTTGGGAAAAGTTGCATCAAGAAATTGTCGAACAGCGATTGAATAGTGAGGAGGTGCCCCATCTTGTTGAAACCATATCTCGTTATTAGGTATGTCAGGATCTTGTGGGTTAGGAAACAAAACAGCTAAAGCCGGAATGAGTTCGAACTGGAGAAAGTTCAAGTAGTCCTCTCCGTTTAGTGTTCCTTCAAAAAAATAGGGACCAACTATACGATTTCGAACAATCGCTGCCCATGTATTAATTTTTTGAGGCCGCTGTGTGTGGCATTCTTGCATCCAATGAGGATTCTCGGTCGCCCAATACCTACAGTTTTGTCTGTTGACGTGGCCATTTAAAGTAAAGGTGGCTTCATCAGAAAAAATTATGTTTGTAATGAAATTTAGATGTTGATTATGAATTTCAAGAATCTGCTCACAAAACTGTACTCTGCGGTCAAAATCGTCTTCTAATAATTCATGTACCAGCTTAATTTTATAGGGATGATACTTATTTACCTTGAGTATTTTATGCACGGACCCTACTGATAAATTGAAATTATTGGAAATTGTAGTAATGGATGTATGAGGGTTATCTTGGGTTTCTAGTAGAACGTTCAGCACTGTTTCTTCAGATACTCTCGGTGGTCTTCCTTTAGGTAAATCTCTAACGTGGCCGTATCTCCTGAATTTTGATTCAATTTTGCTGACTGTCGATCTAGTAATTGGCGGACGATCAGGATGATTTTCATTGAATAGATTGCAGACTTCTTCTTGTGAACGCACCCTATCTCCAAAACCAATCATCATAAGTACTTCAATACGTTCTCTCTCAAGTAATTGCATTTTCTTAAACAATGAAGTAGTGTAGTGCCTGGAGCGTTAAAAACGTGAAAACTGCGGACTATACAGCACCAGTGAATGAATTCAGATGGTACATGTGAAATTTCATTCTTCAGATTTAATGACAATGTTTACCTAAATTTTTTTTTGTACTTTTAATCCACATTTTAAATCTCCAGGTGCTCCACTATCTCCGTTATAATCTGGGAATCCATCAAGTTTGAGGCATATGGTATGTTCACAAAAAGTGATAAGAATTTATCGTAGAATTGTAAAGTGAAATAATATACAGGGTATTACCTTTAAAAAAACTAATGACAAAGCCATAGCTCTTGAATGAGACACCCTGTATACAAAATTTTTATTGCGAAAATTGCCCAAATAAAAATACTAATCGACCTGTCCGAGGATTTTAACATGAAATAGAAACCTAATTTTTTAATGAATTTGTTCCTTTCATCATGAAAGCACTGTATATATATATATATATATATATATATATATATATATATATATATATATATATATATATATATATATATATATATACAGAGCCGGATTAAAAAATCAAGAGCGTTTTATGCAGAATTTTTGTTTTCACTCAGATTTATACACTACTCAACAGATATAGAAGCTCCTTTTTTTTTCTTGTTGAATTTCATCATTTGAAAGGTCTGTGTAAAGAAAAGGCAGTAAAGAATTATTTAAGATCAAATGTTGGCCAGAAAAGGTTAGTTAACTCAGCTATTTTAACCATAGAAAAAGACTTTACTTTAACGATGTCGTTGATACATTCGCTTATATTAAAGCTAGGCCGGCTAGGCGTAAAAAAATCTGAAGACTTGAGTCTAAACTTTTTGAAAAGTTTCAATATGAATTGAATGTTTTAGCTCTCAATAAACAGTTTTATGATTGAATCGTTTTCGATTTCTTAATTTCCTGATGTTACAATCCACTTTGAATAAACCAAATTGATTTAGTTTATGTGGTTTCAAAATAAGTGAAAAAAATATTAATTTCTGAATGGTTGGTGAACAATAATGAGACAAAAAACAAAATGAAGGACTACTGGTTTTTTTTTCAAATCCCGTCAACAAGTGACGAAACATGTAACTTTTCCTTTAATCCATATTTCTCCGTTAATTATGATACCAATAATTGTACTATTTTTAGTTTAACGATATCTTGAGGTGTAAAAGGAAATAATAGATTCTCTGCAAATATTCCACATAACAAAGTACTAATTAGCATTATTCCTATATCATAGTGAGGTTATATAAAGCTATGACATTATTAAGATGTTATTCGAATTTATTTTCAAGAAATTGATGTTCAAATAGTATTATTTTAGGTGTGGCAAATTGTCGCGTTTGGGAGGCGGGGGCGGAGAAATACTTTGGGCCCATGGGCGACAAATTCGTAAATCCGGCTCTGTATATATATATATATATATATATATATATATATATATATATATATATATATTTATATATATATATATATATATATATATATATATATATATATATATATATATATATATATATATATATAAGTAAGAATTATTCGTGTTAAACGGAAAACACGCCCGTGGTTATAAAATTAAGTGAACTAGGACATTTATTTGAAACTAATCAAACAAACCTCCTAGCGGAGCTGGTTATAAGAGTTCACGAAGCATCGAAATATCAACATCTACCCTAGACGGTAATTGTTAGAAATGTTAATTTGTTTATCACAATATATATATATATATATATATATATATATATATATAAATATATATATATATATATATATATATATATATATATATATATATATATATATATATATATATATATACAGATACAGTGTGTCCCCAATTAAAATAGGTATGGGAAATTTGTCAGACTAATATAGATGGGGAGAACATGACTCAAGTATTTTTAAGATGGTGGTACTACCTGTTATATCGGAGGTAGGTATCAACTTGCTTATTTCAAATAGACCATTCTATATACTAATAAATTTTTAGATTCTAGGCAGATTTTCTATGTCATGTTCTGTACCCAAGTCTAATAGATGTGAATTTATATCAATAATGACGTTTGCAGGTCCTTAATTAAGAATAACTTTTTCCTATAAGGAAGCCTTTATTATTTAATTAAGGTTGGATTACATATTGAAAAGGTTCTACTTTAATAGTTTTTTATAACGTTTTGTCAATAGTGACGTTTACATGTCCTAAATTAAGAATAATTTTTTTCCTATGAGGAAGTCTTTATTATTTAATTAGGTTGGATTATTTGTTGAAAAGGTGTTGGGATTATCGTATAAATTAATATCTACTACATCCATAACTGACTATACGGGATCGAAAACAATATCAGTCACATTGACAAGTAATAAAATTATTAGATCTGGTATTCCTGTTAAGTATTTTTTATCGTTTCAGATATCTGTATGAAGTGCATTAAAGTTCATTTATTTTTGATATTCTCCTAAATTCTGTCTAAACTATTACTGGTTTTCTTCTATGTGCATATTTCTGCTCAACAGAAGGTCCTACTTAATAGTTTTTTTATAACATTTTGATAACTATCAAGATTTAAAATGAAATTGTAAAAACTGCCAAATATCAATTTTTTCAAATAAAGACCCCCACATCAACAATTTTATCTTCTGTAGTTTTAGAAAATGAGGGTCGATTAGTGTGATAGTATCTATTCCAAAAAAACTTTGGGATTCAAAATTGGCCAATTAAATACTTTTATATGGCGATATTGCTACGTACTTTTAAGTTAAGATTCTCTCATCTGGAAATGACGGCTTTGAGAAAGAAAAGCTAAAGAAATTTATGAACTGTCACTTCTTCATGCACTTGGTGGGACGCATGCATTTCACAAACGAAGATTATTTAAACTTATTTATTATTTATGAGAATATGATAAAGTTTTATCAATATATATATATATATATATATATATATATATATATATATATATATAAATATATATATATATATATATATATATATATATATAATATTATCTTTTTTGTCTAGGTAATATACAGGTCTGATTTAATTTTCGTTCTTGATGTGAAATAAAAATTAGCAACAATAATGTGAAGTGAGTTCTGAAATTTTTTATTTCAGTTTTCGTTAGCTATTTCAATATTATATAAAACTAAATTTAATATTCTATCCTATTACTGATGATAACTACCAATATATTTCAATTATAGTTTGCTCAGATGAAATGAAATTCCCTGAAAAGATTTTAGAAGTGAAAAACATCTTTTGCAACTCTATTCTCTAATCAGTTAACTCTCGAATAATTAATTTTATAGTTAAAACTAGTTAATGAGCAAACAATTTGTTCGTTATAATGAAATTGTTGATTAGTTGAACATCAATATCAATATTAGAACAAATTTGGAATTCATTTGATGTTGATATTGATAAACCTGAGTTCAATATGAATCTTCTAGGTTTTGCGTATTCACTAGTTATTTATGTTTTTACAAAAAACTTGTGTTTCTCGATATTTATAAAAATTTAATCGAATGAAGACTAATTGAGCGAAGTTCGGGCAACATTTTTGTTCTTGGGCATATTGCATAATATATACATATATATATATATATATATATATATATATATATATATATATATATATATATATATATATATATATATATATATATATATATCAGGGGCGGCTAGTCAAAGGAGGCTAAGGAGGCTAAGCCTCCTCAATAATATTCCGTGTATCACTAATATATTATATTGAATAGGCCAGCATTCAGCATATTCATATTAATCAAAATCATATTATTTTATGCACCTACCTTCCTTTCAACCTACATTATATAATATAATTTATTGATTAAGATAGAAGGTATTTACATTTACTGCATTTCATTCATTTCAAGATTTGTGGCAACGCTGCGGAGGGCTAGAAAGGTATATTCTCAACGTTCATTATGCCTGCCACAGAAAAGCAAACAACGGTGCAAATAGTCCGAATGAATACTTCATTGCAATAGAAAAGCAAAACACATGTAAATGGCAATACCGATAGAGACCCAGACTCATACAATGTCGACCAATCACAACTATAGAATTTCGCGTGACATCGAGTGAATTCGTTGCATTAATTGAATCGTAGTGTGATCGTAGTTACTAATGGCCGTAACAGCAGCGTGTTTACTTATATTGCTCGCGTATTGTTTTAAAATGAGTTTGGTTACTGAAGTTAATTTCAAAAATTTCAATGGTGACTTAGTGGAATATTTGTTATCCCATAACTTTAGTGCACTAAGTTATGAGGATAAAGTTTTGATAGAAACATTGCGACCTACCTCTGAATTAAACAATTTGGTGCAGCGTAACAGACAACAAAACCGCGGTTTTAATACAAGGAATTATGAGAGACATCCTTGCCTAACCGGATCACAGGTAAAAAATAAATTATTTTGTTGGCAGTGTTTACTTTTTACTAGTGTAAATGTCTCTGTTTGGGACCGCTTAGGATTTGAGGATTTAATTCTTTACCTAGTTGAAAGTGAGGAATTTTTCACCGATAAAGTAACTTTACATACAACACGTGGATTAATATCTTACTTACAAGATAAGGAATTTATATATTTTTCAAACATCTTTAAATTAATTTTTGAACAGACAGAAATAGTTTTTCAAATCTTACAGCACCAGTTTTCAGATGTAATTTACTCACGAAATCGGCTCAAGTTTCTTTTGAAAAAAATTTCAGAATTTCGTGCAGAAGTTTATTTTAAAAAACTATTTTCTGTATTTCAAATTACTGATGATACGACTCAATTTAGCCCAAAACGACAGAAATTCAGTTACGCAGATAATGAGCTTCACTATAAGCAAATATTTTATGACATTTTGGATACTATACGAAATTCAATGAGCCAGGATCGTTTGAAAAATATTAGTTTGTTGTCTATTGAAAAGGAATTGGTAAAACTTTTGGCGAAAGACAAAAAAATTTATGAGGATATTATAGATCATTTTGCTAACGTTAAAGATCTCAGAATCCCACTTATCTTCAAAAATATATAATAACTTTTTATTTGCTCTCACCAGCTGTTAACAAATTCGTTAAGTAGGTAGGTAGGTACCTATTTTGTGAAAGAAAAAAAAATTTGATGAATAGATGAATTGATTAATTGGCTGAGAAGAGTTTTTGTGAATATTGTAAATAGGAGTTGTAGGTCTCAAGGTAGACACTCGAAAGTGAAAACAAATTAATAGCTAAGGGTGCTTGTTTTACTTTGATTTTCTTTAAATTATAAGGCGGTTGAAATCCTAAAAATTTTCGCCTATGGTGTATTTTTTAACACCTCTTGTAGCCTCCTCAAACCAAAACCTCACGAGCCGCCACTGATATATATATATATATATATATATATATATATATATATATATATATATATATATATATATATATATATATATATATGACAAATAGTTGGGTAATGTACATTGTTTACAAGCCCATTAGCCGTTCGGAACCGGCTTTAAACTGTAGATCCCTAGTGAGTTGAAAAAAATGAAAATTTTGAAATTGCTATTTTGGGATATTTCGCCGTATATCCGACAATGTCTCTAAGACGAGCTGCGTTAAAGGCTTTTCACACTATGATTTCAGTTCTCATTTTCGTCTCCGTAAAATCGAACTGTCAGTTTATCCTGTGTGTAAAAAAGCAAAAACTGACAGGAAAACGTACAGGGAGGACTGTATGAAAATGGACCCAACCAACAAGCGTTACTCAGATGCGAACAATGTGAAAGTTCAAGGACGTCAGTTTGAACATTTACAGATGAAATTACATACATACCTTCTAAATTAAAAATGCACTGTTATTTTGACTATCCAAAGTTTGTCATATTTTCTGTAATTCGCTTAGCAGCAATAAATTTTTCTAAAATTCGTCATAGTCAGTAACTGAAGTCCGTAGGAAAATCGCCAAAAATTATTGAATGGACAATTTTTTGAAATAGACAATCTTACACTAAACTACCCTAATTTTGAAAGCTGAATTCAACATTTTTAATTTTAACGGTTTCCATTTGAAAAAATAAATTTTTGGCTGTTTTCTTAATTTCATCTTTAATTTATTGAACACTGTATTTATACTTATCAAAATACTATTAAAGTTGAACCGTTGAACAAGAAAACCAACCCAATTTGAATAATAAAGGCTTCCTTTTGGGAAGTATTGATAATTAATTTAGGACCTGCAAAGTTAAATATGTCAAAAACGGTTAGACTTCCGAAAAGGACATGATACACGAAAAATGCCGAAAATGTTGCAAAGAATCCAGAAATTTAATAATATATATATATACACCTACTTCCGGTATGACCATATATTCATTTTTTGACCCGTCCGAGCGTTTTTTCCATCTCAAAGATCCAAATTCGGAATGTGAAAGTTATTGATGCAATACTGAGTCACTCTGTATAATAATAAAGCGATGAACAAAAATACACCCATGCAGGAAATTGAATTGCCTTTCCAACAAGGTGCTGCTCGACCCCTTTTCCCTATTCAAAAATGAGAGCTGTTAGGGGTTGCAGCTAGAGGGGTAGTGATATCAAACTCATTTGAATACCCTTAGTTGACCCCATTTCAACAAAATTTGACCTGTCCGATCGTTTTTTCGTTATTCCATCCCAAAGCTCAAAATTCGGGGTGGGTAGTTATGGATGGCCCATCCTGTATATAATATATAGTTCACTTTTATTGTTTGTATTTTTTTTAATTGTAGACTGTAACAGAAAAAGTGGTCTACAAAGAAAGTAGTGAACACCCTGGTAAAACCTTAGTACATAGAACTGCCTGGATTGATTCCCAACTTAGAGGATTTAGTAGAGCAATATGTGCATTCGGTTATGAAAGATTCAAGAAAAATTGTGTAAAAATGGTAGGTAAAAAATGTTTGACAGCAAAGATATGTGTTGATATATTAGTCCAGAAAAAAAGTGTAAACTGTGTATTTATCAAATACAGCATCTATTTGTATGAAAATTTGGATTTAGGTTCTACTTACCATCTGCTTGAAAGTCTAGCCTGTGCCGTGGGTTGCTTATTCCCTGAGAGTAGATGCCACCCCTCCTTGGGGGTGAAAATTTTTCATTGAAAATAATTGCGGAAATCGATAAATTGCCTAATTCTACAAAATTTTGTTGTATGAGGTTTTTTATGAAAGTCAATTATTTTCGACTTATTCGCGAGTGAAATTGTCGGTTTTCAGGCAAAAAAACACGTTTTCAGATTCTTTATCTTTATTATATATATATATATATATATATATATATATATATATATATATATATATATATATATATATATATATATATATATATTTATATAAATATATATATATTCCTCCCAACATCAAAGTTGTAGGTTGGAGTGATATTTGTGATATAATATAAATATACAACCAGAATCATATCGCATTCAGCCCCTTTTAGATTATGAACAAGACAAATGTTTCCACTTCTCTTATATTGTCAAAATACCAACTTCTTTAAAATAACAGTAATTTTAATTATATCAATTTTATTTTGCAGGTTGGTGGATTTGAATATGTTTTAGCCAATATGTTTCCTAATAATAACGTCCAAGTTGTCACCAATATAACTGTCACAACAAAACTGAAAGATGCTGCGAAAAATGCCTCAGAAATAGCCAAAGCAAAAGTACCAATTTACGTAAATTTACACTGAAGTAATTCCAATTTGCAGTTAATATACTAGAACCATTCATTTATTATGATATATTTATAATAAACTAGAGATTCTGTTTGAAAGGTTTACAGTAATATGCAGGAATGGGCGCCAATAATTAATCACGTTTTTAAGAGTATAACCCAAAATTGCATGAAGTGTTATTTAATAAAAAATTCAGAAGAAATGAAATAGTTTTCTAAACTCTGAGAAAATAATTGATCTTATTTTTCTGTGATTAAATGCAAGCAGGATTTTGGTGTAAAATATTTACTTCCTATTTCTACTTTTCTATAACTAGTAGTATTTATATAGATTTTAAATCCTTATACACTGGCTAATTAATCATTACCCAAATAGATTGCTTTAATTTTTACGTTGCATGTATATCGCAAAATATTCATTATTTTCAGGATCTTATTCAGAAAGAGAGAGTATGTTCAAAGTACTGAGGAAATCTTGAAGTATATAATCTCATTAATTAATTGATGGATCATTATATCTTATTAAAATTGTATGAATTTATCACGTTAGTAATTCATTCTTAAACATACCAAACACTGCATATTATTTTTAAAATTTAATGTTCTTTATTGTAATGTGTCTGTGATATTTCCAATTGAACCGTTATGAAAATCTAATTCGGCCATTCTGCATTTAATTTTTTTTGAGATATTTACGTAATGGAAGTAGACAACTTCAATAATCAATTTTGGATATCACGCATATCCAAACCAATCTACAATTGAATTTGTCTTGTACAAATGTATTAAACAATATATAAATAAATAATACAATATTTCAGATTAAAGAAACTCAAGTAGTAGTGAGAATATGTGCATCCAAAATACTACCTTTGGGGAAGTCCCACTTAAATAACTTTTAAATCCCAGAAAGAAACGATCACACATTCATGGGCAAGGTTCAGAATTAGGAAAATACTTATATGCACACAAATGTTGATTTGACCAGAGAGTTTTGTTAAACTCATCTCAAATGTTTTAAATATCGTAAATGCGCGACGTTCTTAATATTTTGGCAATAGGGGCCATCCATAAAGTACGTCACACGAATTTTAGGACTTTTGAACTTTTTTTTTTTTTTTTTTTGAATTTCATAAATAACAAACTTACATTTTATTGTAGGTACTACATTTACTTTTCACATTGCACTAACACATTAATTAAAAAAAGAATCCTAAAATTAAAGTAAAAAAATATTAAAAAATTAATGTAAGAAAAAAAATCTGAAAGTTGCTTAAAAAAACGTTGCATAAAGTCTTTCGAACAAGTAGAACAGCTTCTATTTTTTAAAAGATCATTTCTTTCTCTCAGAAGTTCATTTCTTTCCTTCATTAAGATAACTTTATTTGTTTATGCAACTCCAACTTCTCTTTTTCAAGTACTATTCTATCTCTATTGTATTCTTTTCTATCTCTTCGTGTTTGCTCTATTGTAACATTTCTGTTTGTGGTAGGATTTTTTTTAATGAGAAGCTCTTCCCTGGGGCCTGACCCTGACCCACTACTTCCAGTAAATTATCAGGTGTTCCAACCATACATCAGGAAACCAATATTTTACAGACATGCGCGTTGAGAACGATTTGCAAACTGTTGGAAATCTGTTTGTGATTCAAGGTTGGAACAAACCTTATATATAATAAATATCAATATAGTGTATTGCTAACCATCAGTTATTACTCTAAATACATAATATGCTGGTTTCAGGCAAATGAAATGAAATTTTTCTCAGAGTTTTGAAAATTAGCTAATCAAGATTATGAAAAATCTAACCATGCTACTGATCAGTTGGAGTGGTGAACTGAACGCTTCGTCTATTAATGCACTTCATGTTTCTCATAATTGTTCTCAGAACATGTTTATGCAAAATCCTAATTCTTTTAATTGATTATATGAGATACGCCATGAATAAAGATTGTAGAATTCATATTGATAGTGTGGGATGTAGTTACGTAGTTTTATATAGATTAAATACTTTCAGAAGTACTATTGATGTAACATTCGTAATATAATTATATGAATTACAAAATTAAACTGCTTCATTTTCTCGTGATTGACATTACTAAGTATTTTTGTAAAGCTGAAAAGCCCACTTATTGTGAACAAAAATATGAATTTATTTGAACCTCGTACAGCTCTTCTACTACTCGCACAAAAGAGCCAACATAGTTGCAAATCAAGAGTATGAATGCATCTGAAATTATGACAATATTAGTATATTGCATGAAATTTCAGTTTGGAATTTTATTCATTCAAATGAATAAAATTCCAAACTGTCACAAGTTCATTACATTTTATTTAATATTATATTAAACTTGAAAGTTGGTAAAATTTGCCATATTACAACTTACAGAAATTAATTGAAAGATGGAACTTTTATTTTATTCAAGTAATTGAAACGCGACTAGAAAAAATTATATATATATATATATATATATATATATATATATATATATATATATATATATATATATATATATATATATATATATATATATATATATATATATATATATATCAAATAGGATAATGGGTTAAACGGATGAATTAAAGGCTGATAAAGTGTACTTCTTATATTCTTTGTCAACGTTTCGGCTTCTATTTAAGCCTTCATCAGGACTCGAATGTTTGAGGTTATAAAATAAGCTAACATCTTCCACAACGGAAAAAACACAAAACTAATGTGACAAACCATAAAATTATTAAACTGTGCTACATTATATGTACCAAGAGAATGACCTTGGTACCACGATGTTGTGTTGTTAGAATTTCGTAATAATTCTCAAAAATCACGTTTAACTTATTTTAAATAATTTCATATAATGTAGTACAGTTTAATAATTTTATGGTTTGTCACATTAGTTTTGTGTTTTTTCCGTTGTGGAAGATGTTAGCTTATTTTATAACCTCAAACATTCGAGTCCTGATGAAGGCTTAAATAGAAGCCGAAACGTTGACAAAGAATATAAGAAGTACACTTTATCAGCCTTTAATTCATCCGTTTAACCCATTATCCTATTTGATGTATCACGACCGGAGTTATTCTTTCTGATGTCTATATATATATATATATATATATATATATATATATATATATATATATATATATATATATATATATATATATATATATGATATATATATATATATTTATTCGAATTGTTGTTGCCTGTGAAACTATTTCTAATCTTCTGATAATTATTAGCAATAACAGGATTGTTGAATCTTAACTCGATATTATTAAAAAGTTGACGTTTCGCCACGACATTCGTGGCTTTATCAAAACTTTTGAAAAAATTGAAATTTCTTTGACATTTATTGATTTGAAACAATTTAAATAGAAAACAGACTACTCTGTTCTGAAACAGAGTTGGCGAACGTCAACTTTTTAATAAAATCGAGTATTTTAAGATTCAACAAGACTGTAAATGCTAATAATTATCAAAAGAGTATATAAATATATATATATATATATATATATATATATATATATACATATATATACATATATATATATATATATATATATATATATATATATATACATATACATATATATATATATATATATATATATATATATATATACATATATATATATATATACATATACATATATATATATATATATATATATATATATATATATATATATATATATATATATATATATATATATAAATATATATTAAAATTTTTCATTCCATCACTGGACTTTTGAAACATATTGTGAAAAGATATAAAATTTCATATAAGATGCTAGTTCAACTATTATAGTTACAGACGGAATGTAACTTCACATTAAAACATTTCAATGACAACTGATTACATCAATCATATCTCTAATATCATTCAAAATATTTCACGTCATTGTTTTTCATATACTCAATCTGTTAGAAATCTCCAAAATCCCTTCAATGCAAAACTCATTCTTTCTTCTTTTCTGCTAGCTTAGATTTCACCATATCTTTAAACTGTCCTAATATAAGATTTTCCCTCTTTTGGCGTTCTTCTTTACTAAACATAGCTAGTGCTCTTTTCTCATCTGCAGAATAAATCTGATTCTCTTTCCTTATACGAACTGCTTCCATTCTTCTGTGTCTCGAACCAGACATAACATAGCCAACTGATTCAAAGTCAGCTATCTGATTGGAAGTTAAACCTATTTCACCTCTTCTGGGTATGCGCTTGCCTTCGGCTACATATGCAGCCATAGCTGCTCCTTCTCCTGGCAAAAGAGCTCTACCCATTTCTTTATGAGTTAAAGTCGTATGTGCTTTCATTTCAGGACCTATGAATGTGTCTTCTGAGTCTGAATGCAGCAAAGCTGAAAAATAATTTATTATTATTATGAGTGACCTTAATCAGTCATTACACTAAATATGTGAACAAATGTGTTGTTTAAAAAATGTTGAATGTCAAGCAAACTATTATGCTTGATGCATTATTTCTTATATATAAGATGATGTCTTCTGAACACCTAATATAGAATGTAAAGGGTTAACATCAACATGCATATAATGCAGGACAAATTGAAGATTGGATGTAGATGCAGAGAGGATGTATTTTGAAGGGAATGATTTATTTCATAACAATCTCCTCAATTTTATGTTTGATGAATGAAATAAGTTATTTAATTCTATCAACTATTAGTAAAAAACGATTCCTTAAAGATGTTATATTATATATTGGATATAATTTTTTTTAATGTGAATAATTAAGATGACGTCAATATAATAAAATCCGCAATATATATATATATATATATATATATATATATATATATATATATATATATATATATATACAGTGTGTTTAAAAAGTTTGCATCACATTATGGGAATCTTTTTTAGGATCCATTTGTCAGAAATTAAAGTGATTGTAAACTTACAGATTAGTATCAATTAATTGTTTAGCATTAATTAATTTAATCAATTATTTCTTTTCATTGCATCTTACTGATAGTTATTAAGGACATACATACAGAGTGAAATGTCAAATTTTCACCAAAAAACTAGTCAAAATTTTAATCATTTTCAACAAACATTAATATCGAAATTAATCGAATAATAAATTAGACTAAATTTCACATTTAAATATTACTATACTAATATGAGGGAGGCGCCTAAGGTGTATATAAGATACTAGTACTATTTATGAGGCTAGAACCATAAAAAATTGATTATTTTTGTTTTGTTGGGTTGGTGGCTGTGATTTCAAATCTAAACATTGTTTTCGAATTCAAACAACTTTTTCAAATAAACTTGTTTAATAATGTCGAAAATAAGGTTAGTTTACTCTTGAACAAAATTTTTATTTTTTGTTCTCCCCTGTACACTGTTCAGAAATTTGACATCTTAAATCCAAGTTTCCCGCAATGCACCAATTTTCATCAAGAATAAGATTTTGTGACAAATGGATAATAAATAAGTTTCCAATATGGTGTAAACTTTTTGAAACTCACTGTATATATATATATATATATATATATATATATATATATATATATATATATATATATATATATATATATATGTATATATATATATATATATATAATCTCTTGATAATTATTAGCAATAACAGGCTGGTTGAATCTTAAAAAACTCGATTTTATTAAAAAGTTGATGTAATATATATTAATTCTAAATAAAAATTTCATTAAAAACGGCTACTTCCATATAAACGAGCTATACCGATAATTTTTGCTCTACTTGTTTAATATTTTCCCGCAACTAATTTCTTTGTTATTGTTAATTTACTCTTTCTGAGATCTCGCAGATGGAATTAATCGCCTCCGTGGCAAAGTTTGACCAAATCTCCCATACCGGAGAGTTCAAACAATAAACCACAAATATGTGATTGTCTTCCATAACAGAGGATTTTATTTGTTATACTATTTTCATCTCCAAATTTTCAATCCAATACTTAGCTACGCCGTTCTGATGAGGACCAAAGAGTCCGAAACACGTGTCAACGGCTGCTTCCATATAAGCGTTCTATACCGATAATTCTGCTCTACTTTTTCAATATTTTCCCGCGACTAATTTCTTTGTTGTTAGATAAATAGTAACCTATTATTATTTTTTTCGAACATTACGTGGGTAAAGGTTTCTGTAGTTTCCCTTACCTTCTGATGATAACAATTTTGAATAATAATAACATAATAAATAAAGTCGTCTTTGTCTATTCAGGTTTTTTCAAATCAATAAATGTCAAAGAAATTTCAATTTTTTCGAATGTCGTAGTGAAACATCAACTTTTTAATAAAATCGAGTTTTTTAAGATTCAACCAGCCTGTTATTGCTAATAATTATCAAGAGATTAAAAATAGATCACAGGCAACAACAATTCAAATAAATATATATATATATATATATATATATATATATATATATATATATATATATATATATATATATATATATATATATATATATATATATATATATATATATATATATATATATATATATATATATATATATATATATATATATATATATATATATATATATAAATACATATATATATATATATATATATATATATATATATATATATATATATATAAAATTCTCGTGTCGCAAAATTAGTTACCGTACTCCTCTGAAACGGCTTTACTGATTTTCACAAAATTTTATATGCATATTCAGTAGGTCTGAGGATCGGCTACTAGCTATTTTTCATACCCCTTAGTGATAAGGGTTGTTCACCCATAACATTTTTCTTTTAATTTTTGGACAACATTTTTTGTTCTATTTTTTTATGATACAAAATTCAAAAATACATACAACCCTAAATTTTCACCCCTTTATGATCAAGCCCTATTTTGTATTATTATTATTAAACTCCTTCGAAATGACTCGACCGATTCTCATGAAATTTTGTGTGCACATCGGTTAGGTCTGAGAATCCGATAAAATCTATCATCCCCCTAAATGTTAAGGGAGGTCCACCCCTCAATTTTTTATTTTTATTTTTCAAACAAAATTTTTTGTTCTATTTTTTTATGATACAACAACTTTACGATCAACCCCTATTTTTTATTTGTTAATTAAAAACTTCAATTTTTTTGGCAAGATTGTCATTTTTATTTTGTCATGACTTAGAATAGAAAAATTCATATTACTCTCAATTGTTTACCCTTCTACGATCAACCCCTTTTTTTGCATCGCGATTTTCTTTATTTTTATTTTATCCACAGATCCGGAATAGGGCTACAAGATGGCAATCGAAAATAACAATAGTCGGTTTGAGAATAGGTGGTAATATATTTTTCATACTCCTAATGATTAACATTTTTATGAATTTTTTGAACACAATTTCTTCTTTTAATTTTTTTATGATGTTGATTTAAAAAAAAACATACAACTCTAAATTTTCACCCTTCTATCAACAACCCATATTTTTCAATAGCAATTTTAATAATTTGAACAACGTTTGCCGGATCAGATAGATTGATAGAAATATAGATAACTAGATAGATAGGTAGATATACATCAGCAGATAGATGAATAGATAAAAAGATAGATAGATAAAAATAATTTATACGGCAGAACGTTTGCCCGGTCAGATAAATAGATAGTTAGATATGCAGATATATAGATAAATACATAGATAGAAAGATAGATAACTATCTAGATAGATAGATATACAGTTAGATAGGTAAATATACATCGGCAGATAGATGAATAGATAAAAATAATTTATATGGCAGAACGTTTGCCGGGTCAGCTAGTATATATATATATATATATATATATATATATATATATATATATATATATATATATATATATATATATATATATATATATATATATATGTGTGTGTGTGTGTGTCTGTGTGCATTACATTTTTATAAACTTGGAATCAATAACCAACAGAAATATCAACTATCCAATTTTATGCTTTAATGCTTCAACTTGTAGCATGATAGTTACTTAAAGTGTATTTCATAATACATGGCCTTCTAATTTTTAATTAAGCTCATTAAGTACATTGGGGCATATGTTATTTGTTAAAACATGTTTTTATGAAAATTTGGCAATGAATCAGTAAAATGAAATATTTCTTCTTATTTAAAAAAGGTAATACTTACATGGTTTTTCTACCCATTCTTCTTCATCACTCGAAGAAATACTGCTACTACTTGAAACTTTCTTTTTCTTCTTTTTTTCTTTCTTCAATTTTTTTACCTTTTCTTTCTTCTTCTTCTTATCTTTATTTTTTTTCTTCTTTCTTTTTTTGTGCTTTGCTGGTTTAACAGTAGAATCTTTTTCTTCTTCGGAGGTAACACTGCAAAATTATCATGAACAGAAATAAAACATTATTAGGCTCTTGAACCGTATATTATTAAACTGAGTTTAATGATAAACCGACAAGCGAAAATTTCAAATTAAACTTGGTTTATCATTAAACTTAGAATATATGGTGCAAGAGCCTATATATGTAAGAGATTCACACAAGTTCACAAGAACTTCTTCAGATACTGTAGAGAATATCTGAAGCAGCCCTGATAGAGATAAATGTGCATCACATTGTAATAAATTTGTGTGAATCTCTTAAAAAGAAATATTCCAAATTATTTTCTCATTGCACTATAATGGATATATTAAATTCTTGAAAAATAATTACACAGCACAAACAATTTTATTAAATTAAAGAGATAACATTGTTACCCTAGATATCCCACAAGCCTTTGACCTAGTTAGGCACAAGGCATTTGAAACTTTAATCTTAGTGTCCTCTCAAACAACTATGTGGATTGATCAAAAGCTTCCTCCATGTAAGGCAAATATTTATTGCTATGGTGGTCCTCAAGTTTTTATCTTGTCAACGTCGCTTTATACATATTAATTGTCTCCTAAATTTGAGTTGAAACAAAATATTGAGCTTTGTGGATGACTGCACTCTAATTTCATCGACCATCAATAAGAGGCCTTTTCATATGGCTATGTTACGCAAGCTAAGTCCATAAATAGTGACCTCAAAATTATTTCGAATAGGAGATCTGATAATTTTAGTTGCTTTCAACACCACCAAGAAACAAAGAACCAAGTTGTTCCTCCATATAGGAAAACCAAATGATTCCAACCAATAAACTGCATCATTTAGGAATCAATGTTAACTCCAATTTAACTTGGCAAGAACATGTCTCCACCACTGTCAAGTCAACTGCACAGCAGCTTAATTATCAATTTAGTGCTAAAAATATACTGATGCCAAAGCAGATATTGCTTAAGATCATCCAGCATTGGAATACTGTCCTCATGCTTGGAGCTCACTCCTTGCACCTACTTGATTTTCGATACAGTACAATAGTCTATTAATTTCTGGGAAAAACCGACTTAAAAGAGTCATAAGGCTAAAAGACAACCTGTCATTAGCCGTTCATCTTAAATCAGTCAAATATCGAAGGAAGGTAGCCGACATGTCTCCTTTACTAATATTATCATGGTAGGTGTTCTGCAGCCATTCTCTCCTTGAATCCACCAGGAGCATAATTAAGTAGTCACACAAGGAATGCAGATAATACACATCAATTTGCCCTGCACATTTCCACAAACAGAACATCAATCTATTAGAAAGCCTTTCCAAAACAAACTGCAAATCTATGGAAGGCTCTTACCTCAAAAGAATTTTCGGCTGGCTACGGCTTACAGCAGTTCAAATCCAGCATACAACATTGAATGAAATCATCTTGGGTTGTTTGAGAAGCTCGTTATAAGCATTCGATTTTCCCTAGAGTTGCTCATGAATACATACATACTACATACATAGAATTAGGTGAATTGCAAAAACTACCTCTCACCTTTCTTTTTCAGGAGATTTTCCCCAAATAAAAGGACATTCTCGCATTCCTAAAAGTTCTCTTTCTTGTCGTCTACTTTCTAGGTATTCTTCTTCATAGTTTTTTTTTTTTGGTTCATATCTTTTGGCATGGTCGTCTCTAGTTTTATAATCATATTTTTGCTTATATCTATCATCTCGACTAGATTCAGGTTTTCTGGAGAATGATCTCTCCCTATGATCGTATTTACTAGATCTACTAGGAGATCTGGATCTGGAGCGTTTGAATGGTTTTTTATGTGTCCTTTCTTGGTATTGGATATCCATTTTAATAGAATACTATATATATAATATAATAAGAAATATATTTTATATCATATCAATCATTAAAATTCAAAAAACAGTGGAACGGAGCTGGAACTGGAGAACAGAACTCAGAAGTGACATATAAAAATATAAAAGTAAGGTTATTTGACAGTGACTACGAATACTACGATCTTTCGTAGGAGTGGTGAAAACATAACTCAAATTTTTTTGATTAATTTGGATTGTAATAAGATATAACATACGTTTTCTTGTTCTTATGTATTTATCATTATCGAAAATAGCAGATCATATAATGTCAAATATAATGATAAATGAAATAAAAACATTAGTAGTCACTCAGAAAGACAAAAATTCTCTAAACGAACCAGTTGCTCTCTTGTGATAAATTGAGTCAGGCCCACTTTCACGAAACCAAAATCTGAAGGTTAGCAACCTTCCAATATATAATTTATTCGTAAAAAATTCAAGAGCAATAGTGTATAGTATACACAACATATACATTAATTGTGAAAAAGAACTGTTATAATTGATTATTAACGGGTCTTTTGTCTTCCTTGACTTGACGTTATCAAACGATGATATCCGTCAGAGTTAAGCAATAATAGACATTTGGAGCTATAATAACTTAATTCAGAATAGAGTAGAATAACCAATATTTATTGTGTCAGTACTTCTACATTTGGCCATCAACGCGTTGCACATTGCACAACCTGAATTCCTAAATAGCTATCTTAAGATCATTTCTGACTGGGAATCAAATAATTTTTCCTCATTTTACTCCAATATGAACATGTCTCCACCATTGAGAAGTCAGCTGAGTAGAAGCTTAGTTATGTGTTTCGTGCTATGATTATGTTTACTCCTAAGCAGTTGTTGTTGCTTTATAAGGCTCAAGTTCGTCCAGCTTTGGAATACTGCTCCCATGCTTGGAGTTCTGCACCTAAGGCTAAGCACTCTTCGCATCTGATCGAGTGAATTCAGAACAGAGCATTTAGACAACTTGACATTAGCCGATCAGATTCTATCATTATCGATGGATGCTTGCCGACTCTTTTACAAATATTATTGTGTGAGTGCCATTGCCTCCTTCATTCAGCCGCTAGCATTAATTTGCCGTGCACATCCTAACAACCAGAACATCGCTCTGCCAGAGGTCGTTTCTGATCCTAACTGCAAATCTATAGAACGTTCTACCCTAATTTGTTGAATTCGTCTCGAAGAGTTTGAAAACTAAAACCATCAGTTTTTTGTAGACTCATTAATCAAATTTCTTGAGATCCGTAGTAGCTTTCTTTCCCTATACCACTTCCTTTCAATATTTATCATTATTACTGAAAATAATTATCATTAAACATGAAAGTTGTTTAAGGTGACTTTTTACTGTTATAATTTTACTGATGATTTGAACGTTTGTCTATCCACAGTCCATTGTGGAAACGAAACTTGAAGCTGAATCCCTCAACCATCAACATCAACATAACCTTATTTACTTTTATTTTTATGTCATACACATTAAGTGTGCCATTTGAACTTGAATTGAGAAGTTGAATTTTTAGAGTACCAAACATTATTGACTACTATCTCATATTCTCATTAAATTGGTTCTAAATTTTTTTTATTTGTCCAACTGCAGTACCTAATTATTCAGATTTGAAAAATGCAGAATTACTTACATATATCTTACGACATATCACCAAATGAGGTAAATTTCAGTTCCTTAATTTCAATATTTTAAACATAATTATTATTTTTAGTTATTCTTACAGATCATTTCCGATAATTCATCAGTTTTAAAATATCGCATAACACCCTTTTGTTGTTCTGAAATATATGAGGCCGCAATATATGACTATGATACCCTGACAGATGAAGAAAGAAGAAAAGTGTATGAGCTTAAATTTTCTTTTATAGTATGGTATCATTAATAATTACTAGCTTTGAATGACAACTTATTTGGATTACTTTTAGAATATATCATACACCTTTAGTCCTGGCTCAACAATAGCAGTACTGCCTAGTAATGAAGAAACATTAGTAGAAAATTTAATGATACGACTTGGTATTGAAAATATCTGTGACAAAAATTATATCTTGAGTATTTTGAGTGACACCACCAAAAAAAATGCATGTATACCAAAACATATTCCACAATATGGTACCTTGAGAAATGTTTTCCTACATCATGTAGATGTGAAAAGCACACCAAAAAAGGTAAAAACTGGCAATTTCATTAAATTTGTTTTCCTTAATACTCCCTTACTTTATTGAAAATAATGCTTTAAAAGCATTGCAGTGATTGAACTGTTAATGGATAATTTAGAAACATTTGAATAATATGACAATTTAAATTTATTCTTGTTATTATCTAAATTGCTGTTTTAAATGTACCTAATACACAGCATTTTCAATAATATATTTTTCTATAGCTACATAATTTACAAATATTCTTTTTTGTAGGTATTCCTTAAGTGTTTGCAGAGTTTTGTAGAAGATGAAAAAGAACGTGAGGAGTTGGAATTCATATGTTCACCTAAAGGTTCTGAAAAATATAAGAAATTCATTTCATCTTATCCAGAGAGAAGCTTACTATCACTTCTTAATCAATATCCTTCCTGTCATCCTCCTATTGTGAAATTGTTAGAGCATTTACCGCCTTTATTTCCAAGATTGTATTCCATTTCATCTTCACCATTAAATAAGGATTTTTTTAGTATAACATTCAATGTAGATACATTCAGCAACAATGAAAAAGGTGTTTGCACAGCTTGGTTAGAGAAATCTATTAATAAATTTAAAACAACAAAACATTCTGAAGTACCACTTTATTTTAGAGTTCCATCAGATTTCAAATTACCAGAACATAAATCGATTCCAATAATAATGATAGCTACAGGTACAGGGATTGCACCATTTAAAGGATTTTTAGAACATCGACATTTACAGATTTTATCAGAAAATGAGTCTTTATCAGAAGCTTGGTTGTTTTATGGTTGTAGAGATTCTGGACAAAATTACTTGTATAAAGCAGATTTGCAGGCATATTTGAAATCAGGTGCATTAACCAAGTTGTTTGAATCCTTTTCTAGAGGGTCAACAGAAAAGAATTATGTTCAACATAATATAGAAAAATATGGTGATGAGTTAAGCTTTTTGATCTTGGAAAAAACAGCCATTATTTATGTTTGTGGTGATTTTATCAAGGTTTTACCAGAAGTGAGAAATTCCATCTTGAATATTTTTATAAAATTTCGCAATTATACCAAAGAAGAAGCTGAGTTATATCTATGTGATTTAGATAAAAGTAATAGATATATTGTAGATAATTGGAACTAAGTGTTGTTTTTACTAACATATAAAATACAAATAGTTATTATACAAGGGCTGATGGAATAAAATTTTAATTTTTTTATTGTTTATTTCAATTCGCTAATACTATAGCTGCAATAAACAATTCATTGTACCCATCAATAATGATTAAGTGGAATAAATTATCAATGGAAAACTCATTACTGATGTTCTGTATAATAAGTGAAGTTTTCTTATAAAAGATGGATGTTTTTAAGTTGCTGGTTTGTATTAGTCCATTAAATTGGACAATGTCTACAACTAGAATTCATGTCTCTTAAATATGCCGTAATTTGATCCAGAAAAACTTTGTCGTAGCAAGCTACATTAAAAAAGCAGGTTTAAATAACGTATCCAGTGAAAAAAATTTTTATTCAATTAAGTTTTTTTCTCTCCAAATTCAAATCAGCTTTCCATCTATTCAGATTACCACCTTTCAACCCTATTGCTTCAACTTTACGCCATTTATCGTGTAAATAAAATTTATTTCCCCCCCTAAGCGATTCGTAGCAATCCCTTCCAAGACGACATAAAAACTTTCTACCTACCAACTTTCAAACATAATTGTTCCAAAATTGCCACCTTTATAGAGTAAACAAGATTTTTTTAACTCAAGGGACCTACAGTTTTACGCCGGTTCCAAACGGCCAATAGGATTGAATCTAAGTCATTACCCAACAACATTTTAAATTTTTGAACTACTAAATTTCATACATACACAACACCCAAGAGCAAGGTGGGACTCGAACCCACGATCCTCGGTTTACAAGCGATAACACCTTACCGCTGGGGTGCCGAGGCCTCCTAAACAAGATTTATTTTCAACCTCAAGGGGTCATAAGTGTAATAAATAATTACGGTAATAAGTCTGATGAATGTCACAAAAACCAAAAAGTCAACAACATGAACCAAAATCATTTTATTCTCAACATACGAATATATTGTTGATCATGAAAAATGGTTTATTGACTCTGGAGTTACATCTCACATGACTAGAAGAGAAGATTGTTTGAAAAATTCAATAAATGTGTCTGACTGAAACTCAAATAATTATTGCAAATCAAGGACGAAAGCCTTTTCAAAAAACAGGAAATATTTCACTGGTTGTATAAGCTAATACTGTAGAATAATATACGTGCAAGACGTTTTATTCATATGAGATATTGCAACAAACTTATTAAGTGGACATGAATAACATTTCGATGACAAAAATTTCAAAATTCATGACAAACTGCGAATTTTATTTGCCACTGGAACTATAAATAATAATATGTAGGAACTTGATGGTGCACCGATTGGATCAGCTGTTCTTGCATCTTCAGAAAGTTATATATGGCATAAAAGGCTAGGACACTTGAATCATGAACATGTTGCTCTTACTCAAAAACGGATGTGGATACAGCATTTATTTTGAACGTAAATCAAGTGAGATAATTCCTGTTTGAAAGGTAGAAAGCACCGGCCTACTTTCGAAAATTCAGATAACGGGCCATCAGAAGCCTTGAATTTGTACATTCTGATTTGTGTGGTCCAATGGAAGTTAAATCTTTAGGCGGATCAAGATATTTTCTGACTTTCATAGATGATATTAAATCACCGTAATATATGCACTTGAACAAAATAGACTGGCAGAAAGATTCAACAGAACGATAGATTAAAAAGCTAGATAATATGTATGTTATCCGATATGAAAAAATAAGTTTGGGCTGAAGCTGCTGCAACCTCTGGATATCTAATTAACAAATATCCTACTAAACTGTTGCATAATATCACAGCACAAGGAATATGATCCAGAAAAAAAAACAAATTTGAAATACCTCCGCATTTTTGGTTGTAAGGCCATGGCTCATATTCCGTATAAAAAAACGGAAATGGGATCCCAAAGGCGAATACTTCATTTTTGTGGGTTATGCGGACAATATAAAATGGTCGGAATAAAATGAAATTTAAGGAAAGGTAGAAAAAAATTTTAGAAAGTTTGTCAGTCAGAAAGACCAATAACAAAATCAAAAAAATTATATGATTTTGTTTGGTAGCAAGTGAAGAAATCAAGCGAGGAAATATATATTACCCAGCAAAAAGGATTCATAGTCTCTAGACAATACTCCTAGGTGAGTCGACTAAATAAAGCGATATATTGATTGAAACAAGCCAGCAGAGAATGGAATCGAACATTCGATTCAGTTCTTCGAAGAATCGGTATAAATCGATCCAGAGTATATTTTAAGATTTCTAATTCGCATCTATTATTCATCGCAGTCTAGTAGGCTCTTGCTCCGTATATTATTAAACTAAATTTATTAATAAACCGAGTTTAATTTGACATTTTCGCTTGCACCAAAATATAAACGGCGTTTAATCCGTCTTAAACCCGCATAAATCAAGTTTAGTTAAACGATATTTATAATAAAACGGTGCAAGAGCATGTATATGGATGATCTGCTTCTTTTTCTCAATAACAAGCAGATCAAAGAGGGGATTCAGATGCAGCTAATGATGATTTTCAATATGAAAGATTTGCAAGTACTGTTCAAGTATAAAAGTTAATCGTGATCGAGAAAAGAGCCAGCTTTGGATTAACCAAGAAATCTATTGAAAGAAATTTTAAACAGATTTAATATGCAAAGTTGCAATCCAGTCAAAACTCTAATTGATTCAAACCAGGAATTCTCAAAGCAAATGGGGCCCAACTACTAAATCTGAAAGTTAAATAATGAAAATTGTTTTATACCGGGAATCGATAGGTAGCATATCATTTTTAACTAACGCAAAACGCAACCTGATCTAGATTTCGTTTTTGCAGTGAATTATCTTAGCAGATTCAACAAAAATCTAGGAAGCTGTCACTGGAATGCTGTTAAGAGAGTCCTCGGGTATTTACGTTGAACTTCATACACTAAATTACAATTTTCCAAAGATGGAATTTAAAGTCTGATTGGTTGAGCAAGTGCCGTGGCAGAAGGAAAATCAGTGACAGGACACGTTTTTATTCTACAAGATGTGTACTAGAATTGTAAGAAACAACTAACATTAGCCTTATCAACTGCTGTAGCAGAGTACATGGCTCTAGCAGCTATTAGTCAGAATTAAGGCTTTGTGGTTGCAAAATTTTTCTATTATTTGGATTAAATTCTGATGTTGCTGTTATATTTTGTGATAATCGAAGTACAAATGCAATGGCTGAAAATGATGCTTACCATGGATGAACAAAGCACATAGATTTTCGTCAACACTTCATACGTGAAAATGTGGAGAAGAAAAGTATATTCCTCAAGTGCTCATGGAAAGTATATTTTCTGTGCGGATAGAATGAGACTACTCTTTAAAAAGAAAGAGATATGAATTCTAGTGTGAGTGTTGGAAAATAGAATTTATATTTGGATCGAGTGTGTTATTAGTTGTTATCGGTTAAAGTTAATGAATGAGACATGTCAATAGTTAAATATATTTTATCATTTAAATAAATCTTTCTTCAAAACCAAGTATTTCCACTGTTACTTTTCATCAATACCGACACTAAATGTTTATTACTATAAATTATAATAAAATACTTTTTCTTATAATAATTTAAGATTATGGGTGAAGAGATCACGAACCTACGATTCCTGTTAAAATGAAATTAAGTTTAAGTGTGTCAGTGGTACATGTTAGCACATCTACCAACTACAATACATTTCCGAACGAACCCCAAAAGTGACATCAAGGATATGACGTTCCCGATTGTTCAACAAAAGACGTCAACGGTCAACGTCAAATGTCAGAAGAAAATGAAGTTAATTGAAATGACAACTAGAGGGTGGTGTCGTTAGAAATGTTTATTGCCTTTCTATTGCTCAAATGTGATTTTTTTATATTCTATTATAAACTCCCTACAAGCTTCATATTCAAACAAAATTATAGTTGAAATACTTAATTGATGAAAGGTACAAAAATGTTTTTCTTCAAGAAAAAGAGTCATCAAGAAAGTTCAGGTGTAGCCGTCATAGGTACTCCAACTAATGTTAATCATGACATACATGTTAGAATTAATGCAGATGGAATATTGGAAGGCCTTCCTTCTGCGTGGTGTCGTCAAATTGGAAAACAAATTACCAAAGAGGAGCAAGAAAATAATCCACTTGCTGTTCGACAGGTTCTTCGCTTCTATAACTATTCCATTACAAAGAAGGAAGCCACTCCACAATTCAAGCCCCTGGTTACTGAGAATTATATCGATGAAGAGTCTGAAGAAATTAATAGGTTTGAGAGGTCTAAGGAAGCTCATACTAGTAGGGAATCAGTATTATCTTCTTGCTCAGAATATGAAAACATAAGGTAGGAAAATACCTGATATTTTTTTAAGTATAGTTATTATCAAATACGTTTTAATCCATTCATTGTCAAGATCATAAGAAGATTTTTAATTCTTACTGGTGTTATCACAGTAACAGATGTCTTGGAATCTTGCTATTTATTTTTCTTTATATAAGTCTAATAATTATATTTGATATTCATCTTTTATATAAATTTATACTTTTATATAGAAATTCTATTTTTTTATCAGTAGCATATTGAATTAAAATTATTTTACAGTAAATAATTGAATTAATTAGATTAGTGCAAAAGTTCCAAAATTAATATGTTTAAAAAAATGAGAAATTATGCATATAATCATTACTTTATTAGTTAAGTAGTTTTATTATGTAATATTTGATTGAATACAACCTTGTGTTTAAATGTTTATATAAACAAAAAAAACTCAAAATTTGCACATGAAACATGCTTCTGTTATTGAATTTTAAATTTGTAATCATTTTGCATAATTGATGTAAAATGATACAATAACTGTTGGCAATATTAATTAATACACATATATTTTTCATACCTAATTGTCGCAAATACCTATTTGATACTTATTATATATTTAATTTAATAAAATTTATTGTTTTTTGTAAGTATTATTTCTCTCATGCATTCAAGACAGAAAAATAAGTGTTATTTTTTTTAATAAATATTAAATTTGCAGGCCAGACACCTTACCTGCTAAGCCAAAAGTAATTGAAAATGAACAAAATTTAGTCCAGATAAAAAATTTAGCAAGAAGTACAGAAAATCTTAGTATTAATGAGAATGTTGAGATTAGGAAAAAATCAAATACTAGTGAAGATGAATTTATCAGAAGAAAAACTGGAATGACTGACGAGGATTACATGGCCGAATTGAAAAAACTCTGTAGTCCAGGTGACCCTAACCAGTATTACTTGAAAAGTAATAAAGACCTAGGTTCAGGAGCATCTGGAATTGTGTTTGTTGCAACTGACTTACGAACAGATCAGACTGTAGCAATAAAAGATATTGACATGAAAAAACAATCGAGAAAAGAACTTTTGGTTAGTGAAATACGAATAATGAAAAATTTTAAGCATAAAAATTTGGTTAATTTTCTTGAAGCTTTTGTCATGTATGATGAACATTTATGGGTTATAATGGAGTTGTGTGATGGTGGCCCATTGACTGATGTTGTTACTGAGACTGTTATGAAAGAAACACAAATTGCTGCAGTTTGTTACGAGGTTCTTCAAGCAGTAAACTACCTGCATTCTAGAGGAACTATTCATAGAGATATAAAGTCAGATAATATATTATTAGGTATGGATGGATCCGTTAAAGTGAGTGACTTTGGCTTTTGTGCACATGTTGTTGGAAATGAACAGAGAGAAACTATGGTAGGAACACCATATTGGATGGCACCTGAGGTTGTAACAAGACAAAAATATGGCAAAAAGGTAGATATTTGGTCCTTAGGTATAATGATAGTAGAAATGTTGGATGGAGAACCACCTTATCTCAGGGAGCCTGCCATAAGAGCTCTTTATCTTATAACTGTAAATGGTAGGCCTAAAATTACTAAATGGGATAGTTTATCACTAAACTTGAGGAGTTTCATTGACTGGTGTCTCCAAGTTGAAGTTGACAGGAGAGCCTATGCAGAAGAATTGTTGGAACATCCATTTTTAGAGGACAGGGCTGATTTGAAATCATTGTTACCGCTAATTAAAGCTGCAAGGAAACAGCTGCATAAAACTTATTGATATTTTGAATGAGACGAAGAAATTTTATTAAGTCAGTCAATATCCTCATCAAGCAATCATGAAGGCTGTTTTGTGCATTTTTAGAATTAAGTTATAGTTAAGTACAAGATGATACAAATGCATAAATGAAAAATTTAAATAAAATTGGATATATGGAAATGAAATTTTTTATATATTTATATGGGATTGTGTGTTGTGCCTTATTGCTAGTTAAATTGTACCTTTCAATATGTATATTTTATAAAAAAAAAGTTTTACCATGTATTTTATCAACTATTTTATAATTTTTTAAAGAATATCTATTATGAATGAATAAAGGAAAGTATTTTAAACAGAATTTCACTTGTGTGAAGTGAAGTAGTCATATGAGAAATATCATTAATCAAGAAAATAGGGACAACCTATCAATTGAATTTTTTTATGTTCTTGTTGTATGATAATTTGGGAGAAATAAATACTATAGTTGTTTTCTAGAGATAATCGACCAGTGCGAAGGCGTATTCTATCACTTTAACAATAATCACTTGCAAATCCGTGTAAAAGAAATCATTCAATCAAAATACAGGAATTTGATAAATCTGAGATGTCGCTTTGATTACTTTTTCGCAGTGCAATATTTTAGAATTCGTTGCTTGTTAACTGAACTAATTTAACAATTGCACTGGCATTTTAATTAATTCATCTTGTTCAGGATGAAAAAATGATAGAAGTATGTAGAATCAAAACATGACAGAAGATATAACGCAAAAAAAATTTTTATTAGCACCATAATTACAAATTTTACAATGTTTTTGAAATAAAGCTTCAATCACTTCTGGTTATAAGAAAAAATACAAGTATGTATATCAAATTTGCTTAGTATAAATATCATACACTGCAGAAAAATTATATTCTGGAAATTTTTTTGAACTTCGATGTATTTCCAAGGTACTACAAAATTAAATTCTCTGAAAATTTGAAGGTCTTCAGCAGTGGCGGACTAAGCCCGTTGGAGAGTTGGGGCGGAAAAACTAAATAACGCCTCAGCACTGCTCAGAACTAGATGTATTCTTAATGTGCATTCTGTAAAAATAATAACTTATATGCAATGACTATGACAAAAAATATCAAGCAATTATAATATATTTAATCCATGCTCTATAGTCTATACTAATTGTAAGAATGTTAGAAGCATTCAGTACATCAACCAGCATAAATAAAGTGCAATAAAATGAGAAAGAAACTTTTATTTATGTCTAAAAACAAACCTTCAACAATTATAATATCAGTTCTTCTCATAACCTTATTCACGAGATAGTTATTTAATATTTATACTTATTAAAGCACTTGTATACCTATTATTTTCTATAACTATATCAAATGTTTTCGTTCTATTATTCTACTGAATTCTAGATTATGTCGTTGTGATCTATTGCCTTTGAAATTTTTCTTTCAATTGGTAGATTGGCTAGTCGACTCGAAGATAATTTTTCATTAGTTACAATTCAGTAAACTCCAATTCAAGGGCTAAGAAAAACTGAGCATTTTGGTGCTCCTAAACCTCCTCCAAATTGAGTTAGAGGGTTGGAAATTCGTAAGTCGATAGAGTTGATGCTGAGGAAGTGCCATTTGATGTTATTACCTATTTTTCTCGAATCGCCATTTTAATGTAGATATTTCTTGGTGTTTGAAGATTCGCGCACGTCCAGATTGATTTATATTAATTGAAATTCCTTACATGGATTAAGTTGATGTTAGGGAAGACCACCGTAGTAGTTCCAACTATTTTCTTTAACCACCTGTGTTTTAATGTAGGGTTTTTATGTTTATTTTTCGTTGGTTTTGAGCACCACAGCTTCTGCAGATTGAGTTGATGTTAGCAAAGTGCATGCTGATATTGCTTCTATCGCCATAATTTTTATGTTAAAATTTTAAGCATTTTTGAGAATTTTCGAGTATTACTCATCACTACAACCACTCCAAATTCAGTTTTTGAAGGTTGAAAATTTGTAAGTGAATTCGGTTGATAGTAGGGGTTCAAATGTTTTTTTTAACAGCTGCAATTTTTATGTGGAAAGTTAATGCGTTCTTGCAGGCATTCAAGCTTTGTGCATTTCTTCAGTGTTTCCAAATTGACTTAGTGGGTTGAGAATTTGTATGGAAAAAAGAACAAAATGGGGGAAAATACGACCTTTGTTCTTTTTAAGTATTTTGTAACATACAGTAACAGCGGCATCGGTTAGATTAGATTGTTATAATTTCGTAGTCATTGAAACATGAATATCTAACGTTTGGAATTTTTATAAAGAGATGAACGATGCATTTTTAGGGTTCCGTACCTCGAAAGGAAAAAACGGAACCCTTATAGGATCACTTTGTTGTCCGTCCGTCCGTCTGTCTGCCAAGACCCTTTTTCTCAGGAACGCGTGGGGGTATCCGCACAACGCGCCTGACTGGTCGCTGGTAGAATGTAAAATGTTGTTCTTCGAGCGACCAGCGAGATAGCCCGCTAGCATACAATCGACCGGAACTGTGCGCACGTACGGTACCCCATAAGAAACTACGAAGATAATTCTTGCAGCCAGGCGACCAGCTACCATCCAGGTTCGTTGTGCGGATACCCTGGAGGTATCAAGCTGCAATTTATATCAAATACTCAGGTCTACTGTCCCTTGGAACTGTGAAAAAACTTCTAAACCAACGCAATCAAAACATACAGCCGTTTATGCCGCAAATTTTCGACACTCGCAAGGGAATCAAAACCTACAGGGTACTTCCCGTGAACTCATAGGACATAGGAAAAACCGTAAATTTTTAGTTACATCATATAATAAAAAAAAATTTTGTACAGAACCCTCGGTGCTCGCACTTAACCGGTTTTTTTGAGTGAAAAGTATTTTTGAAATACTACCAATTAGAGTAACTATCTTGAAAAAATATATTCTGGATAATTTAAGCCAGACACACTGCTTGCAGTAGAAAATTAACAAGATGAAGATAATCAATGTACAAGTACTTCCAATTCCAGTGATACAAGACATAAAGTACAAGTACAATGGAAAGAACCTGATGAGAAAACATTCCAGTATTAGCGTCAATTTGATTTAGAAAAATTTTCAGAACTTCACATACGTACAGGGACTCCAACTTCAAACTGCTCCTTACCTACTTACCGAAAATAGTTTGAAATTAAATAAATTGGCTCTCTCGGGATTTGGAGGCACACTCTATTCCCCCAGTGGTCCTTCAGTAAAGTTGCAATAAAGACATTCTTACCTTATAAAACCTTCGGTTAGCTGAGAGATCAAACTTCCCACATCGAATCATTGGTGAATACACTAAATTTTGTTCTCGCAAACAAGCAGACGCTCTAAGTGGTAACCTGTTGAAAAAGTGGATCAAGAAGTTCAACCAAACGGGTTGTGCCATCAACCGATCCATTATGTCTTATCACGTGATTTCAACAGGATGTACATATTGCTACAGGTCAATGGGATACGATACCTGCATATTTTCCACAGAAAGTTATATGAATCTCTATTTATTATTAGAATTTCAAGAACTGAAACACCAAAGACACTTTATAAATATATTTACAAATTTCTATGTACAATTCTTTCTGTAATAAAACATTATAATCAATTTACAGTTTCGCTTAAAAATTCATATTTTATTTCACATCCCAAGAAAATTGTAGGAGGGAAACTACCTTCAACAATAATTATTTACATAAATAATGAATGTATACATACAGAAATGACATAACCTCAATTTATCCGCCGTAGTCGAAAAATTTAAAAATAACTGATAAAATCAATAGTAACAACTTGTTTCCTAACAAAATTAAGGTACATTTTTCTGAGACAAGAATTTTGTCTAACCAGACTGGTCCCAGCTGATACATTATGACAGAAGTTGAGGCAGCAAATTTCCAAAATTTGTAATTTATATTAGAAGCCTTGAATCAACCGAGAAATTATATACATTTGCATTCAAAGAAGTAAAAATTCCAATAATTTAAACTGGGTCGAAAAATTTTAAACATAACTGAAAATGACAGGATAATGTAGATATGATATCGGCACAATGATGAATAGGTCATATACTAGGCATTCCTAAACAATACGTTTTTCTCACCAATATGAAGCAAAAGGAATGTGATAATACAGATAAATGGTTTCATTACTGTTCAGGTAACGATAATAAAGAAAACGATTTTATTTCAAATTCAGAAAAAATATTCCCTTCGAATGTTTGATAAAAATGAACTAATTCAATGAATTTTCATGTCAAGTATGTCATGAAAATTTTTGATCGGACAGGAAGAAATAATAATAATAATTTAAAATTAATTACACAAAAAATTAACACGTTTTTGAAACTATAAGTAAAAAATTATTATAACCAATTTGAACGCAACTGGCATTGTATCAACGTGTGATTTATAAAATAATTGATTCTTAAGACTTCGGAGTACACGTTAAATGCATAATTAGGTAGCTATGTAATTGCTACTCTTTGATACATGAGTTTTTTTATGACAAATAAAAATTGAATTAACTTAAAAGTAAGTTAGAATATTTCCAAAGAAAACCCCACTAACATATCCGAAAAATATCTCCGCTTATAATTAGATAGCACCTTTGAAAAAAATTACAGATGTTCTCCTCTTTTAATTAAGGTATAGTGTGAGACTTAATATTGGATTTTTTAACATACTTCTTCAAATTTCAGCCCACTGTAAAACTTTTAATAACGTCTCCTACATGTACACTAGGTTAGCATTTGTATAATTTGACGAAACGTTACTCTAAACTAGGTTTTACTTGCTTCTGAATTTGAGATTTAATAAATCTTACAGTGGACCGTATATTTATGTTTAATTCTGATGACTTGTAGGTTTTTTCAACTCAAAAATTTGCTAGAAACGCCACAAATTATGAGAAATCTAATTCATGTAATTTCAGCATATATCAATCTACGGATATTATAAATAGATGCGAGCTTTCTTAAGAATATGTTTTTTTCATGATAATACATTATTCAAACCAAAAAATAGCGCATTATAATCTACAATACTTTCAAAAAAGGGGGTAAAGGAAAATATAATACAAATACTTGTATTCCAATAATATTGTTCATTTCAAAAAAATATTAATGAAGGATTTGTTCAATTTATAAAGATATATGCTATCGTTTCATAAAACCTTAATAATTAATTATTAAAAAAAAGGATCGAATTACATCACTGGAGCTGATATTAATAATAGACAGAAACGCATTTATGTCTTACCGAGGGTAATGCGGAACGACTTCCAGCTTTATTTATTCGAATTCGCGCAAATGTGTATACATTGGACTAATTGATTGATTATTTTGTGACACAAATAACAGTATAACAGAAACAATTTCAATTTTTATGCAGAGACACATCAGCAAACAAAGACCACATTCACTTCAAGAATTTTGGACCTCTATTTTTTGCCTTAATATCTCGTAGGATATTTGGGTGAAAATAATATATTTGGGCGAAAAGAATAATGTGAAGAAAAATTTAAGGAATTATTTTTTTATGGTCTAAATCATTCCATCATCAACGATAGTATTATCAGTGGCGAATGCAGTTTTAAATGAGGAAATAATTTGCTTCTTTACACGAACTCGTGTGATTTACAAAAATTCTTTTCTTTAACAGTTGACCCATATCTTCTTCAAGATAAGATAATTCTGAACCGACATTGATATGAATTACGATTGAAAAAATTAATAATGGAAACCTTGAAAAGCGTTATCTATATGTTTCCCGAAATAGTGTTTCTAAAAACAAATTTCATAAAGAAAATAAACCGTCGACCAGTTCGAGAACTACGAGTTCATTCTAATTCTTTGAAAACTACTTGAACTTCTCACTGGAGAACTATAACCATTTTTTTTTCAAAGATAATTTTCTTTTCAACATTGAGAATTCTGTAACGTAGATGACATGTTCATCAAATGTAACGAAGTTACATACAAAGAATATAAAAACAGATGAATTGAAAGAAATTTTTTTTGAACAATTTTGAAAAACTTGCATGGAAAAACTGATAAATATGTTCGACGAAGCACACAAAAAACTCCAGTTACTGATTTTAAAAAATAGATGAAGTGAAAAGAATTTTTTTTAAAACAATTTTGAAAAACTTGCATGGAAAAACTGTCAAATATGTTCGACGAAGCACATAAAAAAAACTCCAATCACTGAACGACCGAATTACTGGAACTTCAATAATTTTGAATTTCATAGGCAACGAAGATTTTTTCGCGCGCAATCGAAAAATTTGCCCTTCAACCAATGTCATAATACTTCTGGTACCTTCCCGTACGAGCGAGCACGCGTACGTTGGTACTCGACGCTCGTATATAAGTTGCGGCAGTGAGTCAGTCGGACCGTTTCGCTCATAGTGTTAACCTCTTTTGCAAAGCGAAGATTGCAAGTTTGGTATCACATAGGTTAAAGCTGATATGACTTTCCTCTTCCGATCTCTTCCTCGAGTCCATTGTGTGGCAAACGTACCAATCGGGAGTTGCTGCGTACTTATCCGACTGGTTCCGTCAATCGCTGTCCGAAATCACTTTTTTCCTTTTCTTCGCTTGCTTTGGCTTCACAATCTCCTCATCCTGAAAAAAAAAATGACGTTTTAGTTCGACGTAGAAGAATATGAAGCGGTAATTGTTTCAGAAAATGGAGGAAAAATCTATACCAGAAGTCAGATGTAATACTCGACGCGAAGGTTTGCCAATTAAGTTGACAGCATCATATACTAGAACTATAAATTCAAGTTAATCTTAAGAATGAATAACACGAATGACTTATAATTAATTTGTAAGACAATAATACGTACGTCCTAAAATGATATAATTAATGTTGAATATTACATATTATTTAAATAATTCTGTTGAATAATCTAATTTAACTTTCAACAATCACTCAAACTCACGTATCTTTGTATGTGTATATATTTATATTGAGCATAATTGAAAAATATTTTTCGATGTATCGAGAATGTTTAATGAAAAGAAACGATTCAAACAATACACAGCCGTTTCGGTTTTAAGACCTGATCGGTATTGTATATAAACAGATTATGATGACAATGCGGAAGTTATTATTAACAATTTATCTGAAGAAGGTGAACTTTCATCGAAACGTGCATCATGCGTAATTTGTCTAATAAACATATATATGTTTATATTGTATTATTATTTTATATATTATATATTGTATTATTATTTTATATATTATATATTGTATTATTATATTATAATATTGTTCTTATTAACCCTTATTTTAATGTGCTTATTAATTTACATCAAGTTAAACTCCTCCGAAATGGCTCGACCGAATCTCATGAAATTTTGTGTGCATATCGGGTAGGTCTGAGAATCGGCTAACATTTATTTTTCATCCCCCTAAATGTTAAGGGTGGTCCACCCCACAATTTAATTTTTTTTATTTTTCAGACGAAATTTTCTGTTCTATTTTTTTTATGATACAACATTCAAAAATACATGCAACCCTTAATTTTCACCCTTCTACGATCAACCCCTATTTTTTATTTGTTAAACTCCTCCGAAATGGCCCGACCGATTCTTATAAAATTTTGTTTGCATATTGAGTAGATCTGAGAATCGGCCAACATCTATTTTTCATTCCCCTAAATGTTGAGGGAAATAAATTAATTTTTTTTATTTTTCATACACTAATTTCTGTTCTATATTTTTATGCTACAGCATTCAAAAATACACACAACCCTAAATTTGCACACCTCTACGATCAACCCCTATTTTTCATTTGTTAAATTCCTCCGAAATGGCTCGACCGATTCTCATGAAATTTTGTGTGCATATCGGGTAGGTCTGAGAATGGGCCAACATCTATTTTTCATCGCCCTAAAGATCAAGGGTAGTCCACCCCTTGATTTTTTTTTGGACAAAACTTAATGTTAATTTATTATATAGCATTCTAAAATACATACAACCCTAAATTTTCATTCCTCTACGATCAATCCCTATTTTTTATTTCTTGATTATAAACTTCAATTTTTTTGGCAAGATTTTTATTTTTATTTTTATTTTGTCAAGAATAAAAAAATTCATATAACTCTCAATTTTTTACCTTCTACGATCAACCCCTATTTTTCCGTCGCGATTTTCATTCTATTAAATTTTATCCACAGATCCGCAATAGGGTTGCAAGTTGGCAATCGAAAATAACAATAGTCTGTCTGAGAATAGGTCGTAATATATTTTTCATACCCCTATGTGATTAGAGTAGTTCACCACAAACATTTTTAATTTTTTGGACAAAATTTTCATTTTTATTTTTTTATGATGTTGCATTAAAAAATACAAACAACTCTAAATTTTCACCCTTCTATCAACAACCCATATTTTTTGATAGCCATTTTTATAATTTAAACAACGTTTGCCGGGTCAGATAGATTGATAGATAGATAGTGATACATCGGCAGATAGATTAATAGATAAAAAGATAGATAGATAAAAATAATTTATATGGCAGAACAACGTTTGCCGAGTCAGATAGATTGATAGATAGATATGTAGATAGATAGATAAAAATAATTTATATGGTAGAACAACGTCTGCTGCGTCAGCTAGTATATATATATATATACATACATATATATATATATATATATATATATATATATATATATATATATATATATATATATATATATATATATATATATATATATATATATATATATATATATATATATATATATATATAAACTCTTGATAATTATTAGCAATAACAGGCTGGTTGAATCTTGAAAAACTCGATTTTATTAAAAAATTGACGTTCCACTATGATATTCGTAATTGAAATTTCTTTGACATTTATTGATTTAAAAAATTGAAAAAACAGGGCTGCTTTGTATATGCTATTCAGTTCAATATTAACATTCAAAATTGTTATCACCAGATGGTAAGGGAAACCAAAGAAACCAGCCTGTTATTGCTAATAATTATCAAGAGTTTAAAAATAGATCACAGGCAACAACAATTCGAATAAATATATATATATATATATATATATATATATATATATATATATATATATATATATATATATATATATATATATATATATATATATATATTCTCACTGGGTGTATGTCCACGACTTTAAGTGGTTCAAATATTAATATGATAGGCTGATAGGCAATGTAATATATACAAGTCCAAGGGCCGTTCGGAACAGGCGTCAAACTGTAGATCCATCGAGTTAAAAAAAATTAAATCAAGCTTTTTTTTCCAGTTCTAATTCTACCTGATCAATATTTTTTGAACCCTCACTCTATGCAGAGACAAATTGACGTCGTTCGAGTTTCAACAATCTTTCTTAAACTCAATATTAGCGGAGCTAATTCTTTTCTTAAATGGAATATTTCTGGATGAACTCCTTCCGACAACCAGCAATTCCAATAATGGATTCAGTATCTCTTGAAGAAAAAGGAAGCTATTGATTTGATTTCGTTGAACTCTTAGCTTTCTGAAGTTAGATATATTTTATCAAATTTGCAGATATTTCGATCTTATCGGTTCAAATTATTAGACGACTTTAATATTAGATGAATATACTTCATAAAAAACGTATTCCAACAAATATCAGTTATCCTAGAATTCGAAGACTCATCATTTTATGTGCCAGTTTACATATATGGTATAAGGTATATACCATATATATTTTCAGAAAAAATAACAGTAAAAACTATTTTTTCATCCATATTTCATGCTACAGTAGTAGTATGGGGATCGTTTATAGTGTTTACACCATCGGGTACCAACTTTAATAGAAAGGGACTCAACTCACTGTAGGGAAAGCCATCAAACCGACTATATAGTGCCATTTACTAGATTACTTCCACCTGTCTCGGACGAACTGCCTCATTTCAATGTTTGCAAATTATTGTGTGATTCGAACTCCAATTGATTAAATAAATATAACTAAGTAATATACTGAAATTGAGGATAATAATAAATATGATGGAGAAAAAGAGACTGAATAATTAAACGTTGAAGAAATGTTGGACTTAAATTGAATATGATATTGCCGAACAGGAAACTTAAAAAAAATAGTGCGTCTATTCTGCCTCGAAAATAATTTGGCAACAAATATAAGTTATATAGCTAGTTTTCATATTCTCATTTTCGAAAGATGAAACAAAAATTGGCTTATACAAATTGAAAGAGACGGAATATTCGATATTAGGCACTCCAAATAAGTAATACATTCTGCGCATAAGCTTCGAATGAAATATTGCAGCAGCGTGCATTCTAAAGTAAAATCACCGAAATGAGAAAACTTTTGAATAGATTTGTAATGAATTAAACGTCAAATTCACTACCAAATTAGTCTTCCGCCTAATGATCTAAAGCCTTCCTTTTCAATAATTCAGGACTCATAAATTGCGGGCTATCCGGAAAGAGAAAATTCGGCGTGTCCAAAAATATGAAGTACTTGCATTTTCTGAAGAAATTGTAGGTATCTATAGAATTCGAAATTAATATACATAACACTACCATGACGCTTTCATACGCTAAGGAAAGTGCGATCTGTAGCTCCATTCAATTTTAAAATACCCTCCTGATATTCATCTTCATTTCGCCTTTTCAGGGTATTCAAAGTTTCCAAATCGTATTCAAAAATCGAATTGGATTCTGCACTGATGCGATTTGGACAATTTGATTCGCGAACATGAGCAAAGCTCCTTTTCGAGCACTCTAGTTTTTCAGGTAAATTGGCCCGAGGTTTTTGAGGCTCGAATTTAATTTTAATCTCACTACCTTTTTCCAACTTGACTAGAGTAATAGCCCTTGTAAAAACAGTTTGGTTAATTTTATAATACACGAAAGCAGTACCATTCTCTCTAACGATTTAAGTAATATGAGCAAATCAAACGGAAAAATTTGGAATTACATATAAGAGATGTTCATCATATTGATATACATAATAAATGTCTTCGTTTAGCATTATACATTCCGCTTAGGTAGGGTTGCCATCCGGGGTTCCCCGGATTTGTCCTAGTTCAGGGGGCGTCCGGGGGTCGTCCGGACGGGGCTTTCGAAATATGTCCGGGTAAAACCCGGACAAATTTTGTGTCCGAGTGTGTGAAGCATGAGTCTCAGTGACTGAGATAAGCTATTAAATGCAAACCAGTTGATACCGATTTTTTTTTAAAACATCTATATTCTGAAATGCTCAAAATTGCACAGTATTATTTTTGTATACCAGCTCACAATGCGAATGTGGAGTGAGTTTTTTTGCTAGTGTCGCAGCAATGGACGAAGGAGAGAAACAACTTGCTAAATACACAGACGCTTTCTTCTCTGATCATAATAAAGTCTAATTTTAAAGACTTGAGTTGTTCCGACTTTCACACATTCATGATAGAAAATAAAGACATTTTGGCAAAAATAGGCTGAAAAATTCCAAGTCAAGTTAAATTAGTAAAAAGAACTTGATCTCGTAAAAATTGAAATTTGTTACTTACTTTCAATTGATAGTTAATAAATAATTTAGACTTTTGGGTACCTAACCTATCCAACCGAACTAGATGACCTATCCTATAATTTGTTATTACAATGTAGAATGTAGTCTATTTGATTTTTGATCTACCAAAAATTAACGTTATAAGTTGTTTTTCATTTGATGATATCAAAAAAAAAAGAAAACTGTAAACTGTGTTGTATTAGTATTTTATTTGTTTTTTCGTTTTGTTTATTACGCAAACAAGCGTTTTAAAGTTTAAATAAATGAAAAAAACTTAAAATATAAACGATGTTTTATTTTATTCGAAAATGATATTTTTCACGGGGTGTCCGGGAAAAAACTAAATTTCACCCAAATGTCCGGAGTTTCTAAAATCTTGTCCGGCGTCGGCAATTTAGGTGATGGCAACCCTAACAACCTAACCTAGATATGCGTGTGCTGAACCGGTTTCAAGAATTGTATTCAACATAATGCAAACAATTCCTAGATTACCTTTTTCTTTTCATTAAAATCTAGAGCTATGAAAGTTTCATGATGAATCCTCATATCTGAAAACAATACAAATATAAGTACCAGATGATCAAAGTCAATATCAAGTCCGAAAATGGCGGAGATGTTGGGAATATCAGTAGTAGATCGTACCGTTTCAAAATTACATCACTGATGATGTCCAATGAGTCTGAAACATCTATGAGCTGTTTTTAACAGTACCAATTTTCTCATATTCGTATTTTATTATTGAGAGTCAAATTCGCTGACTAGTATAACAGTTTTCAATGATTTATAATTTCACAAATTTTATATTTAGTATTTACGTGTCTTCAACCTATAAGTGAAAGTAATATTTTCATTTACTGGGAAAATATCGCGTACTATAGTGCATGAACACAAATAAGTGAATATGGTTTTGTTACGTTCATCTTTTTGAGATATCATAAAAATGAGCAATTTAGTTATATTTACTGCGATTTGTATTTTTATTTGATAGTCGGAGAATATGGAACTGCGAAATTCATTAGAATATGGAAAGAAATTCAACCCTGACAATTCATCATTTGTAAGTTGAAAAAACTGAATTTATGGAAAACTGTGATATTGAAAATATCCCACATGAAATGGAGTCAATCATTAAAGTTTATTATATGCATAGAAATAATTAAAAATAAAGTCGATTATAGAAGATAGGTAATTCAGAATATGGTTTTCATTCATGAAATTTGATAGCGCAAATGCCGTAGAATAAACAAATTGTAATAGTCTTTATGACAGATCATTCACAATCTCAAATTACGAAATTTTTTTCATAAAAAACCATAATAAAGATCATCACAGTTCATTTGGAACTGAAATAAAGTCAATCATCACAGTTCATTTAGAACTGAAATAACGAAATTTATTTCATTAAATTTGATATCTCCAATATCGAAAAGAAATAAACTGAAATAAAGTCAATTATCACAGTTCACTTAGAATCTGAAATCACGAAATTTATTTCATAAATTTGATAACTGAAGTAAATATCCAGAAGAAATGAACTAAGATAAAGTCAATCATCACAGTTCACTTAGAATCTTAAATTGAGAAATTTATTTCATAAAATTTGATATCTCTATTATCGCAATGAAATATACTTAAATGAAGTCAATCATCACAGTTCATTTAGAACTGAAATTACGAAATTTATTTCATAAAATTTGATATCTTAAATATCGAGAAGAAATAAACTGAAATAAATACAATCATCTTTTTGAGATATCATAAAAATTAGCAATTTAGTTATATTTACTGCGATTTGTATTTTTATTTGATAGTCGGAGAATATGGAACTGCGAAATTCATTAGAATATGGAAACAAATTCAACCCTGACAATTCATCAATTGTAAGTTGAAAAAACTGAATTTATGGAAAACTGTGATATTGAAAATATCCCACATGAAATGGAGTCAATCATTAAAGTTTATTATATGCATAGAAATAATTAAAAATAAAGTCGATTATCGAAGATAGGTAATTCAGAATATGGTTTTCATTCATGAAATTTGATAGCGCAAATGCCGTAGAATAAACAAATTGTAATAGTCTTTATGACAGATCATTCACAATCTCAAATTACGAAATTTTTTTCATAAAAAACCATAATAAAGATCATCACAGTTCATTTGGAACTGAAATAAAGTCAATCATCACAGTTCATTTAGAACTGAAATAACGAAATTTATTTCATTAAATTTGATATCTCCAATATCGAAAAGAAATAAACTGAAATAAAGTCAATTATCACAGTTCACTTAGAATCTGAAATCACGAAATTTATTTCATAAATTTGATAACTGAAGTAAATATCCAGAAGAAATGAACTAAGATAAAGTCAATCATCACAGTTCACTTAGAATCTTAAATTGAGAAATTTATTTCATAAAATTTGATATCTCTATTATCACAATGAAATATACTTAAATGAAGTCAATCATCACAGTTCATTTAGAACTGAAATTACGAAATTTATTTTATAAAATTTGATATCTTAAATATCGAGAAGGAATAAACTGAAATAAATTCAATCATCACAGTTTATTTAGAATCTGAAATAACGAAATTTATTTCATAAAATTCGATATCTCCAATACCGCGGAAGAAATAAAGTGAAATAAAGCCAATACCGCGGAAGAAATAAAGTGAAATAAAGCCAAAGAGTTCATCATCTCTTGATATTTATCTTGTCATGTCATGTGTACATTCGTTACTTGTGAAACTTTCGCATGCTAGTTGTTGAAGGGCCCAAGAAAATCTAAACTGCAGTTATATGAGAACGTTCCACCTCATTTGAACAACGTAAACTTGCTCGTAGATTTCACGCCGCAAAGGATGAGTTCCGGATTTAGAATCATCGAAGTGAAGATATCAAGTGCATAGTAAAGTGAATGCCGGATTTTGTGTTCGTTTTCTTTTCATCTTCTATTGATATTCTCGAAACGGAGTTCATTTGCATTAATAGAGAATCTACCACACGACCTGCAAATCAGTTTCACTATATACAGTAACTGTGAAATCATCATAATTCACAAATGAATTAATCATGACGAATTGATAGGAGAAAACACATTCTCGATAACGCAATATCAGTTATAACATAATGTTGTACCACTCTCAAAGATTGGTACCTATATGAGGATTGATGAAAATTTGCTGATAGTTCTAGTATGATGATCGCGAGTCTATTGTACCTTCACAAAATATGTGAACAGTTCGCTAGCAGAATGTAACTGAATAAAAAATCCAGTAATTCTATTCATACATTTGCGAAAAAATAATAGGACTGAGTAGCAAAGTTCAGCCACTACTTTTTTATACTTACATACAAAGTCAATTTGTGAGCACACCTTAATAACCTAGAAAAAAAATAATCTAAATCTCTAGATTTAAATTTCAACGGTTAAGGAAAATAATTGAAATTACCAAAAGGCCCTCTCTAAGATCAATCCAACGTACCAAATTACAACCATCTTACTCAATACGTAGAAGCTGTGGAGGTAAGCAAAACGTTTAAAACCAAGAAAAAACATGAAAACTTCATTCTAAAATGGCGGCCGTTAAGGAAAAAAGTTGAAACCCCAAAAGATACTTTCAACCCTATCACGCAAAATCTTAAAACCCACGAAAAAACAAGAAATCTCCAGAGAAAAAGATTTACACTGGGGGAGTAAAAATTCTTTAAAAGTCTGGTACCAAACAGCACCCAAAAGTCTAAATTTCAGATATGTTGTTAATAATCAATTTCCACAACTTTTGCCACCGGTATGAAAAATTTCCGCAAATGAACCTTTTTCATAGAAACAAAAAACTCGTGACCAGCAGACCTCCATCACTGGGGTAAATGCATCGCGTCGAGATGCGATTCTAAAGGATTGAATTTTATTTTGAAATATCACGGTTAAATAGCAGACCGAATTAAGTAGAAAATAATTTATTTTATTTAAAAAAATATTCGCGAAGTGCATCGTGGTCGAGCAAAAAACGTTGAAACCAACGAAGGAACATACCTCAATATTAAAAAAATCAAGAACATCTATTGTAAAAAAAAATCGCGAAGCGCATCGCGTACTGATGGCGAAACAGATAGAGATGCAATTCGAATGGAATAGTCACCACGAAATACATCGCGGTTAAGAAAAAGAGTTGAAACCCAAAAAGGATCGTATTTCAACATAAACTCAATGTACGTACCAAACTTCAACCCTCTAACTTAATCAGCAGATGCTGTGGAGTTTGGCAATTTTTCAAAAACTACGAAAAACAAGAAATATCTATGTAAAAATCGAAAAATGTAACCAAACTTTAATACTTCCGTTCTGCAACGAAAATAATTCCACGTATCAAATTTCAGCTCATTTGAATCTATGAGAGCCGCTGGAGGTGCTAATATGTCTAGGAGGTCTAAAACGGATTTTACATATTCTACAATTTCTACAATTTTATGGGAGAACCATTAATAATTTTGCTATAATAGGTTTGTTCCAACCTTGAATCACAAACAGATTTCCAACAGTTTACAAATCGTTCTCAACGCGCATGTCTGTTAAATATTGGTTTCCTGATCTATGGTTGGAACGCCTGATAATTTACTAGAAATAGTGAGTCAGGCCTCACGGAAGAGCTTCTCATTAAAAACAAAAAATCTTAACACAAACAGAAATGTTACAATAGAGCAAACACGAAGAGATAGAAAAGAATGCAATAGAGATAGAATAGTACTTGAAAAAGAGAAGTTGGAAGTGCATAAACAAAAACTTATCTTAATGAAGGAAAGAAATGAACTTTTGGGAGGAAGAAATGATCTTTTAAAAAAATAGAACCTGTTCTACTTGTTCGAAAAACTTTATGCAACGTTTTATTAAGCAAATTTCAGATTTTTTTTCTTACATTCATGTTTCAATTTTTTTTTTACTTTAATTAGTGTTGTGCAATTAATATCTCAGTGCAACGCGGAAAGTAAATGTATTACCTACCTACAATAAAATGTAAGTGTTTATGAAATATATGCCATTTTTTTAGTTTTACCGAACAAGAATACATAACGTAAATATGCAGAGAGTATAATGCGAGTTTTTATGTGACAATAGGTTAGGTGAATAAAAATAAGCAAAAGAATCTTAAAGAAATTGTCACCATCTGAAAAATAATAGCTCTGCACATGCGCCAGATGAACGGTCAGAAGATTATCCGCAAACCGTTCTGATAGTTTTCAAACAGTTTGCAATCTTGGATGGAACGCAAAACTGACCGTATCCTAATCGTTTATGATTCTGGTTGGAACGCATTTAAGTTACTGCGCAGAATCCTGACTGTAAGAAACTGTTTCTGATGCCGGTTGGAACGAACCTAATAAGTAGGCCTGTAAAAGTAACGAAAAGTTTGTTACCCGTATGTATTCGTTACTTTATGATAGAGTATTCGTTACTAAGTATTCGTTACTTCCGTATAAGGAAAGATTTGAACGCTTAGTTTTCGTTATCGTTACTTTCGTATGTTTCGTTACATTCGTTATCGTTACTTTCGTATAAGATTCGTTAGTAGTTTACTTTACAGATATACCGTATATACGTTAGTTTCGTATGTTTCGTTACATTCGTTATCGTTACTTTCGTATAAGATTTGTTAGTTCCGTATAATATAACGATAATTTGAAAGATTTAAGCTCATATTCCTTATTGCATTAATATTTATGTGTCGTTATTTATATTTAGTATGATTTATTGGATTATAGGACACTTTCCTGTAGGCTAGGGTTATAGATAGCTGATTGCATTTTATTAATTACAATAAAATTCATGGGCATATTTGTAGGAAACACCATTGATGCATATTATTACTGAAATAACGGCTTTTGAATTTTTTAGGTTTTTTTTTCAAATTATTCAACAGAGTTATCCAAAGAGGATATTATTTTGTAATAATTTCAAGACTCAAAACTCATTATTTTCAAATTGTTCATCTCCCCTTTATATTAACTCTTTGTCCAATTGCTTCTAAGATTTGAGCCTTATTTTATATAACATTTTGAAATAAAATAATTTCACATAAATTGGTTTCTGCAGATTACTTTTATTAGGGTAAAATTGATGTTCATTTAGTTATTTGTTAGTCTTTGAGGCATCGATTACAAGCCAAGTAATTGAATAATTCCAATACGGAATCAGAATCCTGTCTCGGTAGATGGTTTACTGGAGGACAAAATACCGACAAACACTGGCAAAATGGTATTTTTTTAAGGTATGTGAATATGATAATTTTTTTGTGATTTGAATTTTAAAATTTTTTTTAGAGGTATGTCTTGTTTTTTTTTCATGTTTTTCTTTATACTTATTGAAAAAAAATTATTATTATCAAATATGTGAGTGTTTAACTGATGTAATATGTAGTTAAAAAGTAAAGTAAAGTTCGTGTGACTTGTGGTGGTCATCTTTTCACTCGTACATCTAATAAAAATTAAACATCTGACGTCACGGTTATCTACCTTAATAATTATTACCCAAAGATAAATTTTAATTTTTTTATATGATATTCATAAACAGAACAGTAGTACAAATACATGCTCAAAGTCATGCGCAAAGGAAAAATGCGAAAGTAACGAGTAACGATGCTAGTTCGAAAGTAACGAATCGTTACTTCGAGTCTAATGAAGTATTCGTTACTTAGTAACGAATACATACGGTTTGCCACAGCTCTACTAATAAGTAGCCTAGATCACTCTCTGAAAAAACATCTACCTGCCTATAGAAGTCCCGTCAAAATGCATTGAGTCATTTTAGTAATTACCCAGAACAAACACACAGACATACAAATATGTCCGAGTGTTTGCGTCCGTAACGTACAATTAACGAGCAAAAGTCCTAATTTCGAAATCGAATACACACTGTATTTAATTTGAGGGTCGCCTCTTAGTAGTGAACCGTCTGAAAATTAAACGACCAGCTCAAATTGAATATGTTACATAAAAGACCAGAGATTTGGTCTACCTTTAAAAATAAATTTGAAACAAATTAAATAAATTCAACCAACTGTGAAAGTAGGATACTACACCCATATACTGCATTAAAACAAGAGAGATCATCTTATCTAATCATAATATTGTGTCGATACTAATTATTTTTAAGCTGATAAAATAAAATGTTGTTAGTTTACTGCATAAGAAAAAAAGTTTTAGGATTAATATATGGCTTATTATGGATGTTGTTTTCAGTTTGTCTCCGACATTACAAGAAATCGATGATATCGGGAAATTGCCGTGACATTTTAAAACACGCAACTGTACTTTGTTAAGTCAAAACTTGCGCAAGTATGGCGTAACTTGTGTAGGAACTCTAAGTTCTGTCTAACAAGTTCTTTTCCAGGGATATTCCTGGACCTTTCCTCTGTATTTGTCGTGAAACTAAATTTAATATAAAATTTGAAAATTTTTGTAGACGAATATCAGTTCCATTCGAAAGTAAAAAATTTTGGGCTTCCTGTACAATATTTTCGTCTCCACTACTGACAGAGAAACAATGTTACTAATAGGTTAATAATTCACTGAATCTGGCGAGTTTATTAAATATTCAAATATTACTTTAATATTAAGATTTGTACATTAACATTCTCTGTATTTTGGCATGTAACAATCAAGATTATATGGGATGTTAAGTGAAGTTGAAATTTTTTGCAGCGTCCATTTCAGATGCTTTTACCAGGATACTCAATTATATTGTGTCTCACTCAAGATGGACTATTGTATCATGTCACCCCAGAGTATGAATGGAGAACCTATGACACGAAAAAAAAATTTGATGGTACGCAAAAAATTATCTTGAAACTTTTGAGAAAGTTATATATATATATATATATATATATATATATATATATATATATATATATATATATATATATATATATATATATATATGAATTATATTGTTTGAAATGTAAGCACAAAGTGAAATAAACGATCTAAAAGAAAAAACCACAATAAAACAATAAATCTATCGAAGAAAAACTCATTAAACTCTCCACGTAAACTTTTAAAAATAACAAAGTTTAATCCAGATATAGAATTCTTAACATATAATATGCAGCAACAAGAATACATTAGAAAAAAATGATTGTGTGTTTTGTGAAACTTTCGAATAACCCTTAAAAAATTCTATTGTAATAGATGTGATTTTTCAAATCATAACATATTGATTATATTGTTCAACAGAAATTAATTCTCTGTTCATTGTATCGTTTATAATAATTTAATCTCGTGATTGCAAGTTGAAGAAAAATATACAAAAACAAAAAACAGAAATCATAATTTATATTAGGATAATTTGATATGTGGAACTAACAATTAAAAGGGCCGCCATCCCTGTCCTAAAATAATGGGCTCTCTTGTACTACAAAGGAAATAGTGTCATTTATATATACAAATGAGTTGAAGTTGATGTTTTTCTGAAGCCTATTATTAGTTTAGTTTATTAAAATGAGCTACTCTAGAGGAATGCCAAAGATTATGACGCTTATCAAGCGCCCCAAATGATTTCAACAAATGACGGTTTATGATGGATTCAAACCGTTGCAATTCATATATATATATATATATATATATATATATATATATATATATATATATATATATATATATATAATATATATATATATATATATATATATATATATATATATATATATATATATATATATATATATATATATATATATATATATATATATATATATATATATATATATATATATATATATATATATATATATATATATATATATATATAATATATATATATATATATATATATATATATATATATATATAGCAAACAGAAAACACGTCTGAGGGTAGAACGTTCTATAGGTTTGCGTTCGATTCAGGACGCCTTCTGATATTCCTATGCTCTTCAGGATCTTCATACTTTGTATGACGAATGCAGCTCCTGGTGGAATAATGAAGGCAACTGCTGCAGAACATCAACCTTCCTCTGATGAGTGAATAATAATAATAATTATATTTTTATTCCATTTAGACCATTTACATGATATTGGAAGTCAGTGGAGAAAAAACAATACATTGAAATAAATCACAGTATAAACAAACACAAAAGGATATAAAAAAACATCAAAAGCTACATTTCACAAATTCATCAAGGCTATAAAATGAGTATTGCCACAGGAGATCCTTGGGAGATTTTTTAAACACATTAAAATTTTGAACTTTTCTCATAGAGACTGGTAGTTTATTATACAATTGTATGCCAGTGTAGGATGGACTCTTTTCAAAAAAAGTAGTACGATGAGACGGTATTCTAAGAAGACTGCCATGCCTTGTCTCATAGTTATGACTGTCAGCACTTTTAATGAATTCATTCAGATTATTTTTAACGAATAGAATATTTAATAGATATAGATACAGGGGAGAGTTAGAATTTTGTTTCTCTGGAAGTGGCCTCTACAGGAGGTTAGCTTATCAATCCCAAAGATAAGAAGTATTACTTTATTTTGTAAAACAAACAATTTCTTTGAGAATCTAGTTTCCCCATATTATAAAATTATAGGAGAAATGATAGTATGTCATCACATAATAGATGTTTATTAGTTGTTGTTGGGAAAATATATCCAATATTTCCAAGGAACTTTGCCGACTCGGAAGTCGTCATAATAATTCTTTCAGTGTGTATTTCAAAAGACGTGCTGGATCCATTAGTGATATTGAATTTAACAAAACTAAATTTGAATTTACTACGTTTATTATCACAAAATATTTTGAAAAATATAACACTGCGATTGCAAGTATTGCGAAAACAATAATGACTTTTCTAAGAACATTGTATTGTACTAATTTGTGAAATTCACTCGATTAGCCCTTCTTGAAATATGTTCCTCTTGTCTATTTAGGTACCTGCAATAATCCTTTCCCACCCGTAAGCGCGCAAATATATAATTATTCTGTATTCAGTTCTTAACTCAATCTGCCCGATGATGGTCTAGTGACCGAAATTGCAATCGCAGTGTTATATTTTTCAAAATATTTTGTGATAATAAACGTAGTAAATTCAAATTTAGTTTTGTTAATCATGTTAAATTATCACGTAGTAACGACGGATTCCATCAACGATATTGAATTTCATTAAAACCGTTTTCCCATTATTTAAAATTAGATGATTGTTTAAACACCATTCGGTAAACTTATTATACAATAAAATTAGGTTAACTGTCAGTTCTTCAGGAGAATTGCCACAAGTTGAGAAGGAGACATCGTCCGCATATATAACCGTACATTTCGTTTTCATATATTCAGGCATGTCATTCATAAACATTATGAATATAAGTGGACCCAATACAGAACCCTGTGGGACACCTAGGTTAACAATTGCCTCATTTGAGTAGGTTTGATTTATTTTGAAGGCTATTTTCCTACATCTCAAGTATGACATCATCCAAGTCAACGTGTTTCCACGAAATTCCAAGGCATATAGTTTTTCTTCGACAAAATCTAAATTGAGGCTATCGAAAGCTTTAGTGAGATCAAAGACTAGTGCGCAACAGTTTTCTTATTATCAAGTTGTTTATATATAAATTCAACAAATTTATACCCTCTGTTGATCTTCCAGGGTAGAAGCCATTTTGACACTTTGTTATAATATTATGTTTATCCAGATAATTAATCATTCTATTATAGGCAGATTTTTCAACAACTTTACCAATCACATTTGAAACAGTTATTTGTCTATAGTTGTCCATAAACAGGGGATCATCTTTTTTATAAATAGGAGTGACCAGTCCAGTTTTTAATTCTTCCGGAAACTGACCAGATTCAATCGAGATATTTATTAGTTCAGATAGAGGCAGTGCAATGTGCCGAGCTATACACTTAATAAGTTTTGTTGATATACAGTCAATACCACTCGAGTTAGTATTTTTTAAGCTACATATTATCTCAAAGACCTCCTGAGCTGAATGAATGTGATATCTCACTGCTATTTTCCGAATTCAGTCAAGTAGGCGCAAGAAGTGCATAGATGCAGAACTCCAAGCTTAAGAGCCTTGAAATGATCTTGAGGTCGCTACCTATGAACTCAGCTTGCACAACACATTGATGGCCAAGTTGCTTTAACATGCCTCTTGTTGGCGGTACTGTCGTCTGCGGATCTTACAATTTTGTTTTTTCGTCGAATTCAGATTATTAATATAAACAACGAGAAGCGTCGGAGGCAAAACATAGACCTTTGAAGCACACCAGCGTTCACAATACGCGCGCCTGAGCTCACAAATAAAAATTGCTGAAAGCGTTTTTATAAATTTGAATTGTTGACAAATTCATTATGATTACCTACATATATTATTTCAATGCGTTTTCCTTGGTTATCCGTTCGGTGTAGTACGATACTGTATATAAAAGAAGATTACATTAAATATCTTGAGAACTGTTTTCAAATAATATAATATATTTCTAACATAAGAGTAAAAAAATGTAGGCAGAAATCCAGATACACCCTGTATGCGGTATGGTCCAATAACACTCTTTAAATATTGAGAACACTAATGGAAGTGGTTTTTAGCCTTTAACCAGATTTTCCCAGAAGATCCTTCTAGATAAGTTCCGGCTGTAATTTATCGAGGATTCTTTGGAATCTCATGAAACGTTAGTGAACTGGACATAGTCTTATTTTATTCAAGTCGAATTGAGCCGAACAAACAATCAAATATTCAATTGTGCATTATCGGAATATAGAATATAACGGAAGTTTTTAGGGAGTTTTGCCCAAATTTTCGATATCTTCCGAAATAGTAATGAAATCTTGAAATGAATTCAACCAAAATTTAAAGAATAAAATCTGTTCTTTCGCGTAAGGATTTTTTTCGATGTGTAAAATCTTAGCTCTTGGTATGTGGAATTTCTGGGGAATAATTTCGTCAATGCGACGAAAAGCACGCTATTTATTCTGTATAATTTTTCAGTATTTTCATTTTCACAAATTATTGACGAATAATACTAGCATTATAATCATATTTCATAGTGTTCATGAATTTATAACCAATTACAGTTTACTGATATCCATTTTAATTTTTGTATAGTTTCTCTAACATCGTATTTGTCGCGCGAAGTGCATCGCGTCGTGATGATAGTCGAACGGAATAAATTATGGTATGAAAAACCATGCTTTAATAAAAGACCGAAATAAAAATCAGAAAATAATTTATTTTATTTTAAAAAAATGCGAAGCCTATCGTGTACTGAAAAACCACGCTTTAAAAGAGTTGAAACCCACATAAGAACGTATTTCAACATGAACTCAATCTACGTACCAAATTTCAACCCTCTAACTGCAAAAACAAGAAAGATATACGTAAAAATAGCGGCGGTTAGAACAATACACCGACATTTTTATAGTTTTGTTGTGCCTAAAGAAAACCCAGTTACCAAATTTAAGCTCTCTTCGTTTGATTGAAGCCGCTGGAGATGCAATATGTACTTTGAAGAAATATATAAATGAAAATTCCATATATTCCTCATTTAAGTAATAAAATATCACATATTTCAAATCCACACGATATTAAAGTAGCCCACACTGCACAAAATCAAATAAGACAAATATATTCTAAATTAAAAGGTAAAACACCTCTTCTGCAAAAATCTCATGTTGTTTATAGTATACCCTGTAGTAATTGTAATAAATCATATATAGGGCAAACTTTTCAAAATTAAGAAGAGAGATTGAAAACACACAAATATGTCAAAACACAAACCACACCACTAATCGAACATAAAAATAATGATAATCATACTTTCAACCTTAATAGCACAAAAATTTTAGAAATAGAGAAAGATAAAAAACGCAGATATTTTAAAAATGTTACATATTCAAAAAAATTTAAGTAAAGTCATAAATTATAGAACAGATATAAAACATTTAAGTTCAATATACGCAGATTTAATTCTTCAATTTTTCTAAGAAACAAAGTAAATCAAGACAAAATAATTCAACAAAAAAACTCTAACCTTTACAACTCATCGTCTTAGACAAAATGGACATCTAGAATTTTCAATTTTGGTATAGGTATAGTTTAGAACATGTAATCTTCAAAATTACAAGTACTTCCTTTTTAACGACAAATCCAACAATCAAATATTTTAAACCTATTTTGTACATTACGTGGGTGAAGGTTCCATCTAATATCAACAGACCTGACTGTTGATATAGATATTGGACTAAATAGCACGTAATTCGTAACTGAAGACGGCCACAGCCGTAATAAAAAGTTTTTGAAAAAAAATAAATAGCACCCTATTCTTTGACTTTTCAAAATCAAAATAATTTGAACCTATTTCGAACATTACGTGGGTAAAGGTTTCTGTGGTTTCCCTTACCATCTAATAATAACAGATTTGAATGTTAATATTGGACTGAATAGCACGTAATAAAAAACAAAGAACGGCCACAGCCAAAAAAAATTTGATGAAACTTTGTAGTCTTTTTTAACTATTCAAATTTTTTCAAATCAATAAATGTCAAAGAAATTTCAATATTTCAAAAGTTTTGAAAAAGCCACGAATGTCGTCAACTTTTTAATAAAATCGAGTTTTTTTGAGATTCACCAATCCTGTTATTGCTAATAATTATCAAAAAGTTATTTATATATATATATATATATATATATATATATATATATCAAAAGAATTTCGAAAATCGTTGTCGGGAAGATCTAAAACGGATTTCAAAAAACTACTCCCGCACCTGACTGTACTTTCAATACGCTGCAATAGTTTGCTATTTCCGGAGAAAGTAATGTTAAAAAAGGACATACAACTTCAACGCCCTTTAGGTCGGAAATGAGTTGATGCATTGAAAGATTTTATGATGCCTGTGAGCATTATATAAAATCAATCACTCTGCTATTTCAACCTAATTGGTCATTTAAATCACGCGACATTTTATAACTTTATTTGTCCATTGTTGAATTCCACATTATTTCTCCACTTTGAGAAATAATGTCAACTCTGTGCCGAAATTCGTTCCTTTTCTGCCTATTATATTTTGTTGCACGAAATTTGCATTAATTCTGAAACTTCAAATTTGTTCCAACTCACCGAAACATTGTCTTCGATGTATGACGCTTTTATCTCTATCACGGAGCACCTATTCGAGGTGGAGTGCTACGATTACTTATAAATTGTGAAGCATAAGCTGTAATACAATGTTCGTCCCCATTAACCTTCAGTTAATGAATTTCATTATAGCCTTAAATATATTTATTACTCAGTCAATCAAGTTGTTCATAATACTGAGCTAAATTCCACTTTTCATATATATTTCGCTGGAATTCCCCAGTGAATCAATTTATAAATTCACAAAGCATACCAGAACATAATATTAGGTACTGCACTTAACGAACTTGGAGTTAAAGAGCTCGGAGTGAATTATGAAGGATTGATAATTAAATAATTCACAAACTAATTTTGATACAGAATCGAGAAGCCCGATTACCAGATTAAAATTAATAAACATCGCGATAAATACAAAGAATTAAATTTTGTATCTTATTTGTTTATTATGATAATTCGATGAAAGGTGGGCTACACACGGACGTCGCTGTCTTAATACATCGACGTGCAACAAATAACGTGCAACCTGATTGCGTTCACGTGTACGTACAAAACTATAGTTTTGTCCAGTCTGTCAAACTGTTTGGCAAGATATCTGAGGTAGAGGGCAGTAGAGGCCCCTACACATGGGCGTCGATGTCACATCAACGTGCATCCAAGAACGTACAATCAATCAATATTTATTTCGTCCACTTCAAAGTAATCCCCCTCAGACATTATACACTTGTGCCAGCGCTTATTTCAATCCTTTCAATTTCAGGAACAGGAAAAAATCACAGGGTTATAAATCCGGTGTTGTTTTTGGCCAAAAAATCACGTAAAAGCAACGATGTGTGAGCAGGTGCATTATCGTGATGCAAAAGCCATGAATTGTTTGCCACAAATCCGGGAGTTCTCTTCGTATTGCTTCACGCAAACGGCGCATAACTTGAAGGTAATATTCTTTATTGGCCGAACAATCTTGTGGCAAGACTTCACGATGCATCACGCTATTATAATCGAAGAAAATCCTGTGCGAAACATTCGTATTTTACTGAACCTGGAGTGCTTTTTTCGGTTTTGGCTCTTCTGGCAACTTCCATCGGGATGATTGAACTCTGGTTTCGACGTCATAACCATATACTCATGTTTCGCCACCAGTTATGACTCTGGATTGTCGTTGACGTCATTCAACAATTGAGCGATGCTCGTACGACGTTTCTTTTGGTTAAAATTTGATAATTTTGGAACAAACTTCGCTGCCACAAGTTTCATGCCCAAAACATCAGAAAAAATTGCACGGCATGAGCCAACCGATATGCCTACATCCTTAGAAACTTCTCTAACAATGATTTGACGACTCTCCATAACAATGTTATTCACCGCTTCAACGTTGTTGAAGTGCTGGGGCATCCATCATGCATCATCATTAACATCTTCTCGGACTTTGATGGAGTGCTTGTAAACATTTTGCTTATTCAAAGTACACTCGCCCAATGCCACAGTGAACGTTCCAAGTGCATTGGAGCACTTTATTTTAATTTTTACACAAAATTTAATGCAGTTTCTTTGATCCATTTTTTTCCGATAAGAAAAAATCGCCGAGCACGCCAAAACACGTCTAACCTTTATATCTGTCAAAGACATACTAAATATGCAAAATGGCTCATCATGTCAACATAATGTTGAGAACATTTGTGTCCAACATAAAAAATTTAAAAAATCGAGAATCGAATGTATTCAACCTGCGTAGTTTGAGCAATGACCTTTTTATGGAACACATCTCGTAGGTTTTAATTCGAAGTTGGAGAAGAATCATTTCATTAAATTTGGTCCATTATAGAAATATCATCAGGCCTATTATTAATTGGCGCTTCGTGTCTCGAGCATTTATCTGTAGTAGCAAACACGAATAACTGACTATTTATTACAGATTTCGCAGGGAAGCTGATATCGTTTCATTACTTTATTCGAAATTCATGAAGTATTAAGCAATTAAAAGCTACTATTCGGAAGACAAATTAAGTCACATGATTATTCCAACGAGAAATATCTTTTAAATAATTAATTGATGAGGCAGATACTTTGTGAAAAATACTATTCATAACGGAACAACACAATTGATAATCATTTTTACATGAAGATGTCTACTCTGCAACAGTGGCGTAGAGGATTTCTGAGCAAACTAACATAGTGTTTAAAAACTCTGGACATAATCACGTGAGTGCCCTGCGTAAATACGTAATTTCTTTTATTTTTCACTTGTATATTATATGTTTATTTCATCTTGGATACGGTTGCTATAAATACACTCATTATGCCCTAGGGCGTTATGTATCATAACGCCCGCTAATTGTACGAGGAGAAATGAAGCAACTTTCATTGATTAAATACTTCATAATCCTTGTCGTATACGACTCTGGATTTCTCCGGCAATGAATTATTCGCAGCTTTGGCTGCATTTTCTATGATATTCTTGGGTAAATTCATTTCCATTTCTATTATTTCTATAAGATTACACAATGAAAGCAGCAATGACATTCACTAAATATGATGACAAAAATATTAACAAACGTCAAAATATCAACAAATGACATGCCTACTATGAGAAGGAAAACGGAAATTATAGGAGCAATGAACCGATTTTAAAATCGATTTTTCATTATAATAAAATAATTTTTTCGTGAGAAATAAAATCTGGTATGCACCACGTGCGTTACTAGATCCTAACGCCCATCGGGCCAAAGGCCCTCCGGCCGAATGTTTCCCTCCGGGCGCCAGGATCTATATAACGCACTTGGTACATAAATAACTATTGAGTCGATCAACCTGTAAATATGACATAGAATAATATTATCTATCAATATAAGCCTCTGATCGAAGTCACCGAATCATCCTTTAATGTTTTTTGTTGATCGTTTTGAAAAACAATGTTTTATGTGTATTAAACTACGTAATTAACTATCGAAGAAATACTATTATCAATTTCTCACAGCAGTTTAAAACTTATCGTTTTTCCTTTGACGCGCGTATAATACAACAAAACTGATGTGACTAATTTTTAATACCATTCCTTCGATTGCAAATTTCATACAGTGTTGTGCGAATTAATGTAAATTCTCAGGTATAGTAATTTTTCATACAAAGTGTTAAATTTTAGCTCGAGGTTGTGTTTGTGCGGAGGGAAACAAAACACCGAGAGCTGAAATCTACATAATATTTGCGAACTTGGAATTGTTTTATAGAGTTGTTTACTTTGAATATTCAAAGTTCAAGAATGGATATTTCTGATTTAGAGTCTTCTCAATACACTGGAATCAGTACCGTGCAGGGAGGTGAGTAATAACTTACCACCCGAGGGCGGTAAAACATATTCACCTCCCACAAATCAGTAATTGATTAGGTACTTACCGAGTAGAGAGAAGAAAAAAGTTTATTTTGGAATGTATTGTTTTAGATAAAATTGAGATATTTAGAGTGATTGAATGATTCCATTTTGAGCTTAAATTGGACAGCGTGCTCTTGTTCAGTCATAAAATAGATGCGGGCAGTTTTCGAGAAGCATCCATGTTTCATGCCTGAATTACCAATTCGAATATCTCCACCTCTGTCGTGCATTTCTTGCAGTATGTACTCGCATACAGGGTTGCCAGATTTTTCAGAGCCGTGTCGCACTTTATACGCTGATTTGTCGCCCAAAAGCGCAACCGTGGTTCCGACATGTCGCAAACGGGGAAATATTGGTAACAAGTATTTTTGCATATGAAATTCACTTATTCTAGCAGTTATTTCATACGTGTTTTGCTGCGGATTTGTCGCCCAAAATCGCAATAATGATTTTTTCGGCAACCGCACGAAAAATACTGCACCCAACATGCCTACTCGTCCAAAAAACAATAATAGGTATTTTCGGAACTTTTACTTGAATTACTATTACAATCAAAACCATGATTCTGTTACAAATATCTTCATTTTTATACATCATCTTCATCTTTGTGATTGAAGTTGTGGATTGGTTCTGCATACATAGCTTTTTTTTTTTTTTGTAAAGGGGATGATGGAACACAGGCGACTGTTCGCCTGTGTTCCATCATCTACCCTCATGGGCTCGCAAACTATTTCATAAATGGCCGAAATATTGCACTTTCGTGTTTTCCACGTTGCAAAAAACTAGGTGAAAACTAGCGAATGTGTGGTTTTCTGTTGTGAAAACTCAAGTAGGCTTTTTTATTTAATATTACAAACCTTTGCTCAAAGTTAATTAGAGAGCATATTCTCTCATTTTCCGCCGTTCTGTCGCATTAATGCAGAAGCTCCTCACAAAAAAAGTATCTTGATCCCTCTTTAAATATTTCCATTATGTATGCAATGTACAAAGAAATGCGCCAGGAGAAAATTGTGAACTCAGTCTGTTTAGAAAAATATAGACAGATTTTCAGGGAATATAATTTAGGGTTCTTCCGGCCAAAAAAGGACCAGTGTAAAAAGTGTTTAGAGCAAAAGGAAATGACAGAAACTGAAAGAATAAAAGGAGAAGAAAAATTTCAAGAACATTTAGAAAGAAAAGTATTAGCACGCAAGTCCAGGGATGACGACAAAAAAATTGCAAAGGAAAATACGGAAGTTTTATCTTTTAATTTCGATCTACAAGCAGTTCTTACAACACCGAAAGGCCCAGCAGGTCAAATCTTTTATTTGAGAAAGTTAGCCATCTACAATTTCACAGTTTACAACTTAGCAAACCAAGATGTTCTTTGTTATGTTTGGGAGGAAACTCAAGGAAAAAGAGGATCAGTTGAAATCTCTTCGTGCATTCACGATTACATTCTAGCACATCAAAATATTAAAGAGGTCCGATGGGTGTGGTGGCCAACAAAAAACTCTATGTTCGCTGCCATGTGCCTTCAAATTCTCTCAAGTCATCCTACTCTAATCCAAATAGATCATAATTTTTTTGAAACTGGTCACACTGAAATGGAGTGCGACTCAATACATTCGAAAATAGAAGGAAAAGCGAAATACGTTCCAGTGTATTCTGCAGAAGGCTGGACACAAATTATTCGCAGTGCAAGAACAAAGCCACGACCTTTTGTGGTCAACATTCTAACATACCAAGACTTTTTCGATTTTAAGGCTTTTGGACAACAGTCTTTCAACATGAATCAAATTCCATGGCATAAAGTTTGTTGGCTTCGCTATGTAAAAGATGAACAAATAAAAATTTTCTTCAAAACAAATTATACAGATGAAAATTTTAAAGAAGTAAATTGTTCCAAAAAAGGGCGACCGAAGAAGGTATCATTGAACAAGCCCTACAAGGATGATTTGCCTATTTCCAAAGCAAAGTTTCAAGAAAATTTCAAAGAAAATGAGTAATGATCTTACAATACCTAAGAGATACCACAACTACTACAGATCTTTGAAATGTAGCGAAAAAATACGGGACTGTTTACCAGAGCCGAATGAGTCAGAAAATTACTCGGAAGAGAGCAATTAGTTTTTTTTCAAGTTACAACTGGATTTATTTTGTTTTAATTTTAATTAGCTGAGTATTAAGTTCAATTTACTTACTCTTTTTTAATAAACGTGTTTGCAAAAACTAAATGGCTCCCATTTTTCTGTTTAGCGAAACTGAATTTGTTTGAAATATTTCAACGGCAAAAACACGAATGTGTTTTTTCCGAAAAAAAAACTCAATATATCCAATATTTTATTGGATATCTTGAATTGGTCAATAAAACTTCTACTCATTGCAGAAATTATTTAAAATCGCACATAAACTAGATTTTTCCTAATCATTACAAACTTTAAATGCAATTATCTCAAAACTATAATTTTGCACATTCATGGTTTTGGCATGGGACCGACGATATGATTTAAAATAGAATTTACAGCATTTGCGACAAGTTCATTGTTTAAAAAAAAAAAACACAAAAACTACAAATTTGCGCCGTGTAGTTCCTAGGAGCTGCCAATCCTAATGGCATATACATGGATGGGTCTCAGAAAGATCTTCCAAATGACATGCCACACTTCTTGGACCGACCCTTCCCTGCGGCAGGAGAGCCTTCCAAATGACGGAAAAAAGGCACAAACTCCGTCATAGATGACAACCGCCTACTTGGAATACGTATAAAAAACGCAAAAAGTAATGTAATAAAATATTATTTTCACTTTTGAAGACTTAAGCCGCGTTTACACCGGAGTTGGCAACCAATGATTGCCGACCTTTATCGGCAATTTTGAGTTGCACGCATTAAAACAACTGCAACTCGCATTGCCGACCGGTAGTTGCAGACCGATTTTGCGAGTTGGCAACCGAAATTTGGTTTTCCGACCGGAGTCGGTAACGTGGTTGCACGTTGCAGGTTGCAGACATAAAAACAAACTATGTGCCCAGGTTGCAAGTACAAGTTGCAAACTTCCATCGGCAACTAGCGTCTGCAATCGAAGTTGGCAATTTTTGGTTGCCAACTCCGGTGTAAACGCGGCTTTACACTTCAAAAGCGAGCTGACATAATATGATATATCGTTAGAAAGAAAAAAAAATCCGTTCCTACTAAACCATAGCCAACTATGGTTCCCATTTTAAAAAATACATCTTCAGGCCATAGCTCGAAATTTTACTTTTTTTTTTAAATTGTCTCGATGCCTCTGGATTATACAGAAAAAAGTGCTTTAAGAATGTAAAAGTTATTATCTCGTAAATTCATAAACAACCATGATATTCACACTTGTCTAAAAGTCGAAACTTTTGTTTATTACTCGAAAACAAAAGACGATAGTAAATTTTGGTTTTCGCCAGTGAATGTTTCTCGAAAAAAAGAGATCGAGAATGAGACCTCCATTTTTGTATCTCCTATAGTTACCGAGATAACCCAAAAAAACATCGAAATTTGCCCACCCTGTAAAACTATGTCAGGGACTGTGTAACTTGAACAATAGCTTCATGGGCGTCTATGAACTCGTGACTGAATGCCGAGAACGATGAAATACAATGTCATCAGTGTTGATGACATAGAGATGTATAAAAAGAAAACATCTACGGGAAAACAAATATTGACTTCGAAATTTTCATTTCCCACTTGAAATATCTTTCGATTTAGAAATTGCAAAAAGTTTCGGCATCAGCGTTTGCCGTAGCATCTATTTTCCATTAGTTTGAAATCAAGTTAATTTCCCGAGAATTCCAGAAGAAACTTCGAATATTTGGCTTGGGGGCCGACTGCGTTTAAGTTGAAAGGACAAATCCTAATCCAGCGTTGTCAAATGTTCATTTCCATACATACAACACGATTCAGAAGCAAAATTTGACCATCCAATTAAAAACGGATTAAGAAATTGAACATATAATTGGCACCTTATATAATTTTTTTTTATTCGAACATATGAAATACCTTCGTCTTTAGTCACCGGAAAATTGATCATGTTCATTTTTTTCTTAACCCTTTACAATTAGACCAAGGTAGAAGTCTTTAAAATTGATAAAAAGTGAAAAAAAAAAATAGTAGGACGAAACTCATTGGAAAAGTAGGAGAATATAATAAAAATGAGAGGAAAAATAATTTACGGGCGATCTGAGGTCGGGAAGGGGAAGGAGGTGAGTTTTTAAGGGTAAAAAACGATTTATCTCGATTTCCAGCAAAACTTTTGAGTCCTATGGAAAAAAATCTAATGGCAAAGTTGTAGGTAATAAAAATATCTACAACTTTTGTATTCACATTTTCTTCTTATAACCTCAAAATTTATGTTGAAAATTCAAAAAACCAGGTTTTTGGTTTTTTATTTTCATCTTTTACAGAAACAAATTTTTTTAACGAAATTTGCTGAAAACTCACCTTTTTATGTCTCAAATACCCTGTAACTCATTTGATTTGAAATATTCATTTTTTCACCTTATTTTGACTCAACATCGAAAAAGCATCCTAATTTTCAATCGAAAATTATCCTGTCAAAATATCAGCTTTGTTCAAAAAGTTGGTGTGCTTTATGTTCGTTGAAATCTCTACTTTCCGATGGTGTATACATTACTGTAGTAAATATTCTCAGAAAATGCAAAAAATCGAAAAACACTCGAATTCGAAATTTCAATTTGGCAGAAAAATTAAAGGGTGGAAGAGACCATGAATAAATATTTGCGCTATGTAGGGAAACATTACGCAGCAAGCAGCTATATTGTTTTTGATGGTTACCTCGAAATTAAAAGATTAGTTACTGTCACAACAGTTAACAGTACTAGCAGTTAATTCAACTAAAAGAGGAAAACGTTGTCGAAGAAAAACCTCAGACAATATTCCAGAGTTCGATTAACAAAACCATACAAAAATACTATTTTTTCAAGAAAAAATTTTATCTAACGAGAAAAACAGGGACAAAATAATAAAAACGTTAATGGAAAGATTACACTCACGAGGATTTTCCTGTAAACAACTAGAAGAAGATGCTGATGCTAACATAATTTTGATAATCGAACTCTGGAATATTGTCTGAGGTTTTCCTACGACTGCGTTCTCCTCTTTTAGTTGAATTAACTGCTGGTACTGTTAACAGCTGTGACAGTTACTGATTTTTTAATTTCGAGGTAACCATCAAAAACAATATAGCTGCTTGCTGCGTAATGTTTCCCTGCATAGCGCAAATTTTTATTCATGATCTTTTCCACCCTTTCATTTTTCTGCCAAATTAAAATTCAGAATTAGAGTTTTTTTGAAATTTTTGCATTTTCTGAGAATATTTACTAAAGTAATGTATACGCCATTGGAAAGTAGAGATTTCAACGAACATAAAGCACACCAAGTTTTTGAACAAAGCTGATATTTTGACAGGAGAATTTTCGATTGAAAATTAGGGTGCTTTTTCGATGATTAGTCAAAATAAGGTGAAAAAAAGAATATTTCAAATCAAATAAATTACAGGGTATTTGGGACATAAAAAGGTGAGTTTTCACCAAATTTTGTTAAAAATTTTTTTTTCTGTAAAAGATGAAAATAAAAAACCAAAAACTTGGTTTTTTGAATTTTTCACATAAATTTTGAGGTTATGTGAAAAAAGTGTGAATATAGAAGTTGTAGATCTTTTCATTATCCACAACTTTACCATTTGACTTTTTTCCATAGGAATTGTAGTTTTGCCGGAAATCGAGATAAACTGTTTTTTACCCTTAAAAACTCACCCCTTCCCCTTCCCGACCTCAGATCGCCCGTAAATTATTTTTCATTTCCTTATTATTACCTTCTCTTCATTTTCTAATTGGTTTCAACCTACTATTATTTTTTTTGGTTTCAAAAGTTATCGACCCTGGTCTAAATATGAAGTTGGAAAACGAAATATTTTACGCGTAGATGGTTTTTAATGCTATCTCCCTCTTGAAAATAACTGAAGAAAATCTGTGATTATTTGAACGCTTCAAGGTTCAAGAATACAAGAAAGGCTCTTGCGAGTAAAAGATAATTGTTCCCCAGATAATGTTATTAAATACTTTGAGAATCGAATTACAGATACAATCTCGGAAAAACTGTACACAATACGAAATACGAAAATTACACAGAGATGAGGTACCGAAGTGTTGATTTAACATTAATTTCCCTAGCGAATATCTATAATTTAGTTGCGTACATTGTTGAAACATCTCCTCTCTGATTATTTTTTGCAGTCAGATACACTCAAATAATCAGCATTGAAATGGTGCGGTCCTTGTATAATTTCACTGCCCTCATTTGCAAATGACATATGCGATTAGATTTCTGAGGAATTTCACAGGTATTGTCAATTTCATACTAGATGTTATTCAGGGGTGTAGTGGAGCGGGAACGCGTGGGAACGGCGTTCCCACACTGGTTTCATTCAGTAAAAAAAAATAATAATAATAATAACAAATAAAATTAAAATCACTTACGCAAGTAAATAAAATAAAATTTAAAAAATGTGTGAGTGCATCATATATTGATTTGAGGCATCAGCACCCATGCGCCGTACCTACCCGAATTTCAATATTCTAATTGTTTACTTAGATTAAGATTCGGTAGTTCGTTAACTGCTATTAATGACCAGCAGTTGCTATCAAGTGTTATTAACAACCTTAAACGGAGACTTTTCACAACAAGAAGCAGTAACGAACCATCTACAGCCACAGGGACCAAAAATTATGATTATGAAAAAGAATATGAATATCTCCTTTCAGAACTGAAAGTACTTGAAAGTAACAACTGGCCTCCAGAAAAATATGCTGGATACGGTGAACAAGAAATCGAACATCTCTGTGCAAGATTTAGGTTGAATGCCAACAAAATTAAGAACAGCTTCAGAGATTACCTGGAAAACAACACTACGATTCCGGAGGACTTAAACCCTCTGATAAACTGCACAAAGCTTATTCCTTGCAGTTCAGCAGAGTGTGAACGTGGCTTCAGTCACATGAATATTATTATGTCGCCAAACACGGTCAAAACTGACCATCGAGCAAGTATCAGCATTAATGTTTATAAAGTTGAATGGACCAAGTATCCAGACATGGAAACCAGAGAATTACGTCAAGACATGGTTAAGACGACACCGCACAGCGGATGACACTAGAACTCGACGAGCCAACCTCCAACCTGACAAAGAGGAAGAAGATGCATTTGCCATTTATTTGTAAATACATTATAAAATTTTATTGAATATGTTCAGTTTTGAATCTTTGTGTTTGAATTTGTTAGTAAACGTATACATAAAAACATGTTACATCTTCTATTTTTTCTTTTTCCCTGTGATAATTTTATCCATTCCATAGGCTACAGGGCCCCTGAACCGAACCCCCCGCTCTCTGGGTGGGGGGAGGGGTACCCCTCAGAACACTTCCTCCCATTGGTAAGTCAGTATTTAGCGTTCCCACACTGAAAATTTTGCCACTACACCACTGATTTTATTAATATTCTAACGTCAGAAAATGATCTAGGTCGAGAGATTCGTGTAATGATCTACGTTCTGCTTCGGGAATAAGAGACATATCGAGGTGATGTTTCGTATAGTTTTACCAACATACCTCATATAGTAAAACCGCTGCAAATTGAACCAATACATCCACATCATATAACCGACATTGTCAATTTTTTTTAAATCAATATGTATACTCTATTTCCAAAACGAATGTTTTTTAAGACGAACCGGAACCAAACTTAAAATCATATAGCTGTAAAACGTAAATCAGGTTTGCTTCATAATTTTGTATTAAATAATTATCATATAGTATATAAAACCGAAATCTGTTTCCCTGAAACCCTTAAAAAGACATATTACTCGATTTGAACCCCCTTTTTTTACCACCACCACTATTTTGAGTTATATCGATTGTGAAATTGAAACCTGTATACTAAAAAACCCCTAGAATAACATACTACTTGATTTTCAAAGAAATTTTTTTTGGCTGAAAAATCAAAACCGTTCTCTTATGGATACCTATGAATTCCTTCAAAAGTTATCTAGGGAACTAACAGACCGACCGACCAACAGACCCACCGACCGATTGCCCAAATTAGGGTTTCTACACGTTTTGGGACATTTTAGGCCGATTAAGAATTTTAAAAAATTTGAAAAACTTTTGGACTGTTATTATATGTCACGACATCCATGTCAAGATGTGTGGAAGTAATATCTAGTGAAATAAGAGAAATTCATTTTTAAAAGCATTTATTTCTCAATGTACTCCCTTTCCAGATCAACATACATGCTATATAAATTTTATTCAATTTGGCACCACTAGTGTAAAAGTTCTTCGAAATATCCATCTTCCCGGACACGTTTTCGTGGAGTGGCAGTTCTCCGGCCTACTCCGGAACACACGTAATTCCCGTACTAGGTCCGGAAGAATTACATCGTTGTCTTTATTCTACTTGAAACCATGAAAATTTAGTAAGTAGTATGCTCTAGAAAAATGAAGTTGATCATAACCTTTGGAATTGAATTACGACAAATCAAAATGACATTAATATAGTCCCGATTTTTGCAAGCAATAATGGAAAGCAGCACAGAAATGGAGTTAATCCACAATGTACTTCCTCGTCAGTATAATATACACGTTATATAACGTTCATTTAATTTCTCTACTACAAAATATCAAAATTTATTGCAGATTCTTTGGTCCATTTTTGTCGTTAAGAAAAAATCGCCCAGCACGCCAAAAGACGTCTAACCTTCATATCTGTCAAAGACAAACTAAATATGCAAAATGGCTCATCATGTCAACATATGTTAAGAACATGAGTACCAACATAAAAAAATATCGAGAATAGAATGTATGTAAGCCGCGAAGTTAGAACAGTGACCTTTTTATGGAACATACCTCGTAGGTTTTAATTCGAAGTTGGTGAAGAACAATTTCATTAAATTTGGTCCATTATAGAAATATCATCAGGCCTATTATTAATTGGTTCTTCGTGTCCCGAGCATTTATCTGTAGTAGCAAACACGAATAACTGACTATTCATTACAGATTTTGCAGGGAATTGTATAAATCTGATGTCGTTTCATTACTTTATTCGAAATTCATCAATTATAAAGACAAGATGGCAATTAAAAGCTACTATTCGGAAGACAAATTAAGTAACATGATTATTCCGGCGAGAAATAACTTTTAAATAATTAATTAATGAGGCCGATACTTTGTGAAAAATACTATTCATAACGAAACAACACAATTGATAATCATTTTTACATGAAGATGTCTACTCTGCAACAGTGGCGTAGAGGATTTCTGAGCAAACTAACATAGTGTAAACTATGGACATAATCACGTGAGCGCCCTGCGTAAATACGTAGTTGATCATAACTTTAGGAATTGAATAACGACAATCCAAAATGACATTAATATAGTCCCGCTTTTTGCAAGCAATAATGAAAAGCAGCACAGAAATGGAGTTAATCCACAATGTAACTCCTCTTCAGTTCAATATGCACGTTATCTAACGTTCATTCAATTCTTCTACTACAAAATATCAATCTTCCTGGACGCTTTTCTTTTGAGGAAGTAGCACTTTTCCGGCCTAGTCTGGGATATATGTATTTCCCTTCCTAGTCCGGGAGAAATTACATCGTTGTCTTCAACGTCCTTAAACCAAATAATAGTATGAAAATATAGGTAGATATGATTTAGAAAAATGAAGTTGATCATAACCATAGAAACGGAATTACGACTGACCAAATTGACATAATCGAATCAGCAAAGAAAAGAAATTTGAAAATAACCAGTTGAAACTTCTAATACAGCAGCTGCACAATCGAAGTTTAGGCAGAAACAAATTTATAAGTTTTTCACGAAATGAACTAACATACATAAATGCAAAACATATAACAGAGGACGTAATTTTGGCTTATTGGGCACAAAAATCTGAAACTGTTAGATCCTCTAACCCAGCGATACTCAAACTGCGGCCCGCTAGGCTTTTGAAAGTGGCCCAACCGTTGTAGCTCCAAATTCTATTTTCCTATTAACTATTTAAATTTCCGAGGGAATAATAGGCGCAGTATTTTTCATTACGTCAAGAAATAATGCTGTTTTTACAGCAAAATGATAAAAATTATTATGAACTGCAAAATAACAACACCACCATTTGTTAGCTTTTCTATGCCACATAATTGAAAAACTCACTCAAGATTGCAGGGTGAAAACAAAATAATTTCACAAATGGCAAATACAGTATTTGCTTTCGGAGAGAAACTTTACGAAAAAATTCAAAACAAAGTACGTCAAAATTTTTGAACTCTTACAAGTGTTACACAGGACTGTACTGATATTTTCGAAGGAAACTATTTGATAATTTCAAATTATATATCTGCACTATCAGACGAATTTAAAAGGGGATTTCATGACTCAAGAAAAATTAAAAATTTGCTACTGCTTGTAGAAAATACATGGTACTTAGAGCCGATAAGTATTTCACAATTGGCTTCAGTTTTGGATTGTAATTATGCAGACTTGTTTGACGAGTTCATTGAAATGAAAAATGATACAAAGTTATTTTTAAAGAGACGAGAGAGAAGAAGGAGTATGCTGAATTTTGGACAATAGTGCCCAAACAAATTATGACTGTGATATAATGTGCTCAAATTCTGCTTACGTTGTTTTGCATCGACATATCTTTGTGAATCATCTTATTCTAAAATGAAATATGTCAAGAACGTATATAGAAACCGACTTACGGATTCTCATCTCGATGACGTTAAAATGTTCCCAATATCATAGTTCCCACTATAATATGCTAAATAAATAATTAAACGTAATAGGTTTTTTATCAACACCTAAATGAAAGATGTGATTTATGTAGGTAGCGGCCCGCAAGATACAACTAAAATCTGAAAGTGGCCCAAGAAAAAAAGTTTGAGTATGGCTGCCTAACCTGAAAGCATTTACTCTATGCTCAAATATATAATTCTAGTGAAGAATAATGTAAAAATAGACACGTTATCGAAGGTTAGTTACATTTACCGGATATACTGTAATTTTAGTTTTTCCTACTTTTACTCTTCTATTTATTTTATTCAATGTTAAATTTATATATCTTCCTAGGGTTAAATAAGAGTAGCTTAAGGTATACTTAGTCCTGCAAGAATTATGGTTGTACGAATTGAACATTCAATGAAGATATATTATTATTATTAAACTACTTGATTGAAACTTCCAAATTGTTTAAACCCACATTATGAAAAAGTAGAGGACGAAACAATATAAATAATTCTTAAAATGGCACTTGCATAGAAGTTCAACGACTACCTCAATAAACAAAAGCTCACATTGCAAACATCATATTTTGAATAACAAATCGTATAACGCGAAAGTCCGTTGAAAGTCTGCCAAAATTATCTTAACCGTGACATCATACGGAGATAATTGTGTCATGCAATGCGAAAATAAATCCATGAACGTGATCACAAAATGAGAAGGTACCTAATAATTATATTTGTGGTTTGCGGACAACTCGAGAAATTGTGCGTAACAATATGGTTTGTTCTACGGCGTTGTTTTAAACTTGAAGCGATGGCATTTTGAGAAAGGAGTAAATGACTAACAATATTGATCATTCGCAATAAATTTGTAAGACGTATAAAAATCGAAACTGGTATCTTTTCTTTCTGAGAATTGCAAAATATGGCGATTTAGCTAAACGGGAATATCGATATCCTTCAAATCTTGTTTTGAGCGAACGAGTAGGTTGACCTAAATAGAGTTCTCTATAGAGATGGTAAATTGATATTATGCGAATATGAAATTTAAGCGTTTTAACGACGAATTCATAGTTTTGTAGGTATTGATGAAGCCGATACTGATGTAAATTAATAAACATATTAAAACAATGCTTAAAAAAAACAATTTAGGTACACGTTTATTAAATCAAATAGGCATGACGCACGCTATAATATCAAATTCATATATTATGATTTCTGATGTTCGAATCATAATGAAATTTCGAATAGTAATGATTTGGTGGAAGATATTTAAAGCAAATATGAATAAATTTATAATGAATGCAAATATTTTATATAATTGCAAAATAATGGAGATGTTATATAAGTGAAGAATCAGTTAATTTTGGGAAGATCCCGGTACTGCGCGAGAGAAGAACTAGAAATTAAAAAAACTCGTGGGCAGCAGAGCTCTCATCACAAAAGTCGTATTTTTCGCGCGAAACGCATCGCGTCGAGATGCGATTCTGACGGATTGAATCATATTTTGAAATATCACGCTTAAATGGCAAACAGAATTCGCGAAGTGCATTGTGTTTAAGGAAAAAAGTTGAAACCAACTAAGGAACGTACATCAACTCACTCCACGTACCAAATTTCAATACTCTATTGTAAAATAAAAATTTCGCGAAGTGCATCGTGTATATACTGATGGCGATGCAGGTCGAGATGCGATTTGAACGGAATAGTCCCGACTCGGGGCTGCGCGACTGAGGAAAACTACCCAAAGGCATTTCTTCAACATTGACTCAATCTACTTACCAAGTTTGACCCTCGAACTCCATCTGCAAATGTGGAGTTGAGTAAATTTTCAAAGAACACGAAAAAAACAAGAAATCTCTAAAAAATTATGAAGTCGAAGAGAACTTCTCCAACATGAACCCAATACCTATTGGCGAACGTGGATAAGCGATACGCCCCCTACCGGTGTCGAATATTACTAACGCATGGGCCATAGATTGCTTTGTTTACATCTGTTTACGTGTATTTTATATGAGAAGTTGTTGAGTTTTAATTTGTTTAATTTTGTTTGGGATCGTTTACAAACGTTCAGAAGAGATGAATCACTATTGTTGTGTATCCTATTGTTCATCTTAAAAAACCCGAATATAGCTTAAATACCTTTCCGAAAGCTGGACAATTCAAAGTTGTATTACAAACAAAGTTGGGAAACAAGGAAATGATGGACAGAAGAAAGGTGTGGATTCATAACTTGAAGATTGAAAAAAAGTGTCTGAACACAAGAGAGTTGTTCTTTATAGTTTACTGAGAATAATTATTTTCCCTGCAGTAAGTTTGTGGATTTTTCCATATAGAATTATACCAACTGATTATGTGTAATTTTCAGCTAACCGAAAACGTAGGGTTTTTGAAGTCCAATGCTATTCCAACGAAAAATTTTCCACTTTTATCGGAATCTGAACCTTGGCCATCATCCAGAGATTCTAGATAATTGTATTTTCTTTCATGTTACAACCAGAGATACTATTAAAATAATAATAAATAATCTTTATTTGCACAACCAAAATAACAGTTTATCATAACATCAATAATATGGAATAAAACTTGACTCTATAGCTTGGTAAAAACTAAAATATTCAATTATATAACCAGAAAAACAGATTCTATCAAAAAAACTGTTTATTCTCAGAAGTACACCATACTTTTAGGAAAGCTGTTACACATCAGGTTATTCATATTAATTCTTCTTTAATTTTATGTTGTTTCTTTCAGTTTTGCTGGTAAATACCTAGTTTTGTCCATTATACTCAAAACCTCTTCAGTTGGTAATGAAAGTAGCCATGTCAGCAATGTCTTAAACTTTTGAAAGTTTTTTACTTTTTAAATAAATAGGTGTTCTATCATACAGCCTTTTCATGATGTATACATAGTTCCTCTAACCAATTAATTTATTCGTCCTCTCCTTCATTTTATTATTGATTTTCATGTTCAATGATAAAAACTCAGTGTAAATTTCAACTTGATGTAGGTAGGTTATCTACTGTTGAACAGAGATAATATTGTCCTCAATCGAAACACAATGAACCACTGGAAAATACGAAGTCCAAAAAAACACAAATTACGAAGCTAAACGTCCGAAAACACAAAATGAAATGAACGTAATTACCATTACCAATCAAAGTAAACAAACAGTTAATGGCCCATGGAGTAGTACCGATATTAGCCGTTCCGGCACTACGATCTTAATTTCAAACGCCAATACATGCAAAATTACAACCCTCCAACTCTTAGTCAATTTGTTTGTAGGGGTTCATATTTTAAAACTAGCGTACATACTTGAAGTTGCATTTACGGAGAAAATATATTTTTTTGGATAAGATAGGATGGCTTTAATTTCAAACCAACTGAAGATTCTAGTGCAGCTCTTAAGAAATATTGTGTCGAGTAATATTCCTTCATAAGATAGGAAGGGCTTCAATTCTACCCCGAATAAAGAACTAGTGCAGTCCAATATAGCCCTAGAAATATGGAACAATATGTACTGTACGGTATGAAATTCATTATGCTGACAGGTAGAAATATATGCCGTGCCTTCAGGTAAATCAATTGAATCTGAAATACGTATTCTATTAAGAAACTTGAAACTTTTATTACAAAACAAATCAATTTCTGCTGGCTTCAATTTCTTATCATGTAATGACACACTCATTTGTGAAATGTGATATGGCATAATCCGTTGTCCTTTGTAAGAAACGATAACAACGATTTTTGATAGAATTATACTTTTCCGGGAAAATCTACAGTATATTGCAAAGGCGAAAATAAATCGTAGTTTACTTCTCAATTTTTTTCATATTTCAGAAATATTGTCGAATCATACAAAAAAAGGGGGAATAACCCCATTGCGCCTATTCTACCTGGTCTAATCCGGGTCTCAAAAGGGTCGGGAATTTATGATAACCCAGTTGCGCCGATGGTAAAAATAAGCCTAATCTATAGACTCAGCAGGTTATGTCCCTGCTCATTATCGGACCACCCCCTACCCTAACAAATACCACAAAACCAGAATTATTTACAAAAATTGTTCATTACTGATGTAAATCTTCAGTGTTGTAGTTTCTTGTGACACAATAAAAATGGAGTTCATGTATAGTGCAAAAGGCAAGAAGTTAGTGGTTTTCGAAAATTTTAAGTTTCGACATTGCAGTGTAACAAAACTTGGTATAAAGTGGAGGTGCACTAATAAAAACTGCACTTCCAAGTTATTCACCGATGAAGGAATGAAGACAATTTTGGGTAAATATAGATTTTGTAAATAACGATTTTGATGTCATTAGGCTTCGCCACTGCAGAAAGCAATCCCAAGTTACAAATTCATCTTGAAGATCGGAATAAGAGCGTTAATGTTACTTGGGATAACAATTTTTTTTAATCTTAGATTTGTTTATTTTTTCAATAGTTTCCTGAATTTTGTTGTTTTTTCATATAGATAAACCTACGCATCACAATCACGAATCTTCAACAACACTGCAGCGCCAAATACTTTCAAACGGCATCAAACGAAAAGCTTCCGACGATATTTGTGAAAAACCGGCAAAACTTATTCATCGAGAATTGCTTCAGTCACCCCTAACACTAGACAAGTTCACAACCAAGGACATACACCACATACGCAGACGTGTGTATGAAACTAGAAGAAAAGAACTGCCAAAATTACCGAAAAATATTGGTGAGCTACAAACTGTTCTGAACGACATGTCGATTGAAACGTTCAAAGAGGGAGAAAATTTTCTACTAGCGAATGATTTTGAATCAGACATTGTAATTTTTTCTTGTGTTACTAATTTAAAGTTTCTAGTTCAGTGTAAAACAATATATGTAGATGGCACTTTTAAATATGTTCAAAATTCTTTTTACAATTGTTTACTATACACGGTATGCAAAACGGCCACTATGTTCCTCTTGTTTTTTGTTTATTGCCAAATAAGTCGCACAAGTCATATTTAAAATGTTTTGAAATCGTAAGCCAATAATGCGTAAAAAAATAATAAATTTCCTCCTAAAATTTGGGCTTGCGCTGAAGCTAGTAGTTACAGAACAACAAATTGCTGTGAATCCTTTCATTCTGATTTAACTAAAAGTTTTTATGCACCTCATCCGGATATTTTTAAATTTGTTCAAATATTGAAGGAATTTCAAACTAAAACTAACATTAAAATTAATAGTATTCATTTACCAATTAAAATTACAAATAAATCGTATAAAGACAGAATTGGAATCTTAGCCGAAAAATTAAATTTATTTAAACAAGGACAAATTGAAAGGTTCGATTTTGTAAAAATTGCGTCTTATCATTATAATAAAATTTGTATGTAAATAAATGTCTTTTACACTTTGAATAAATGTCTTGTATACTTTGTCAATGATTATTTGAAGTATTTTAGTTGAAAAGTAAAACCGGCATTCCCAAAAACCCTATTTCCTATCGGGCACCCTTCCCAACTAACAATTTAATTTTTATAATGGTTCTTAGAACGTTTACCGAACGTATTTTATAAAACATTCACTATTTTATTAACACTTTCACAATGTTCTTATAGCTCTTATGAGCATGGAATTGGCGCAGATTATAAAACAAATCGCCTGTTATACTTGCTCTATATATGTTGTTTGCTTCTATAATAAAACAGTTTTTAGAACATTTATAAATGTCTTATAAATATTTAAAAAAACATTTATAAAACTGTTATATAACAGCTCTGTTACTAGGACTTTTTTAGAGTCGTTATGACAACGTTTTGTGAATGTTTTATAAAGCTCGCAACTTTAGCACTTTTGCTACGACTGCCAATAGTTACACGATAATAAAGTTTTTTTAACATTCCTATTCACACAAAATTGTTTGTGAATATGCAATTAGTCTCTTTAGTTGTTGTAAGAAGATACTAAGACCTGTTAGTATGGTAGCAAACATACAATAATGACAAATGGCTGATTCGGAATAAAGAGTAATAAAAAGAATGAGTAAAAAAATGCACCCATGGTGCAGATGTGGCTGCGAAATTAAATTTACTGTTAAGTATATGGTACAGTTCTAATAAAATTTTAACGCGCTTTTTGAATTATGATAATTAAGGAAATTTAAAATATAATTTAATTAATGATAAAAAAAAACATTATATATGTTTGGTAAACAGTTTATAAGGACCTTCTACATTATAAACTAACCAGTCTAGCATATTCATTTTTCATGAAAATGTTAGGAGACACGAAAAAATATAGTTTAAAAATGTTGGTGAAGGCTCGCATTTATATGGCTGTCGATTTAAAGGCTCCCAACATGGCCACTTTCTTATACAATCCTTATAAATCAAAATTATCCGATCCAGGATAATTATGCTGTGTAAGTAGTTGTTATTGAAATCAAACAGGATTTGTCTAGGCAGAGGTGTACTTTAGAGTTGTACATATAAAGTAAATCACATACATTTTCTTATCAAATCATGAAAAATGTACATGCCGATTATCATGGGCCTAATAATTGGAATCCGTTAATATTACAAATCATGGACCAACACTTGTTTTTGCTGCCCTTAAAAATTGGGCGTGCGCCCATATTAAGGTTAATTTAAATAGTTTTTGGAATGTCACTTAGTTTGTGCAGAGCATTTCTTGAACTTGATTTCAAACCATTATGCCAGTAGTTTCCCATACCAACTTTCGTTAAAAAAATTGTTTGTCTGGTTTTTTTAAGAGGGTTCGAGGATCTTGAGGTAGACAATTTGGTATGCGTTCATTAAGTACAGCAAAAAGCCTCTTTTGAGATAAATGGGGAATATTGTTTGATACTGCCCATGACCGAATGTCTTCTCTCAACTTTGCATTTTTTATCTCGCACAAACTGCTTGCAGAATGATGTTGATCGCCAGGATCAGTATCTAATTCGACAATTCAACTTTCTATTTCAGCTTCCCGGTGAACATTGTTCTGTGGTATTGCCTGATGAGAAACGCAATTAATGTTGAGTCCATCAGACTCCTCTGTTGGAATAGTATGGTCATTTCGATTGCTAATCTCCGAGGTCTCTGAATGATTGTTAGAGCTAAAACAACTTTTCTTTTAATTTTTTTTCCAGCTAGTTTATAATAGTTTTATAATTATTGTTGTGTTAACATTTTAATTTTAAAAGACTCCCTCGCGCAACATATTTGCTTTTTAACTATTTTTTGGAAAACTATAAAACAACAATTTTATAGTCACTCGCTTTCATACCAATTTGCTGCAGAAGACATTTCACATTAATAAATAACAGTTAAAAAACTATTTTGTTATTAGGAAATATGTTCGTAACAAAACAGTTTTATTATTGCTTTTATAGCAATAAATTAATCCAAAAACGCACCTTTATAAAATGCCTTTAGAGCAAAGTAATATTCAGAGCTAATATGTTTTATACAAAGTATTTTATAAACGTTTATAAAATAGCTGTATAACTTATTATACAAATATTTTATAGTTTTGCTGTAAAAACGTTTTCAGAACAGTTTTATTGACAGAACAGTTGAGCCCAACAAATTTATCCTGAATGAATACTTTATAAAACATAAAAGTTTTTACGAAGCGTTAATAAAACAATTATAAAGTATATTAGTTCTCTAACGATGTCGAATTGCTAGTTGGGTTCCCATCCTCTTAACTAGCGCTATAATCTCTAATAGGTCTCCCGTAGGGACAATCGGCGCAAGTGGGTCATGGTGATTTTAGGGGCTGTTCGGTTGCGGGCGCAATTGGATTATACGATTTCTTGTACCTGTTTAAAATTGGCACAACTGGGCTATGCCCAAAAAAAGATGTGGGTTCATGGGACACTAAGTAGGAACGAAGTTCCTTCGGATTCGAAATTCTAATATAATTATTAATATAATAATAATATCGTATTGAATATTTACAAACTATACGAAAACAAACGTGTTTATTTACAAGTACAATGAATTTATAATGTGAGTATACAGGGTGTCTACTCAACTCAGGATCAAAATAAATACTGCAATACCATTTTTACTCATTCATAAATTAATAAGAACAAAAGATGAATGAATAACGTTACTTAATAAAGGCATTCAAATACAAAGACGTAACGAATATCTCAATCAAAAACATAACTCAATATAGTATGAAACATATTATAACTCAGTAGACTTATGCATAATATAATTAACGCAATATATATTGTCTTTAGTTTAATCTACTCCTAACTATTTTTTTTATTGCCGCAATTTGCTTATCTTAAACTGTAGTTCTTGGCTGTTTCCAGTAGTTCTTTTATTTTCAGTGCCTTTTCTCTAGCTCCACTTGCGGCCTGGTCTTCTGCAGTTTTCTTCAACTGACGAGCCTCCAGGGCCTTCCTCAACGCGGTCGAGCATTTATCGTTCTGTGAACAAGAGCTTCAGGTACAACATAAGTGACTACTCCATCTTGATTTCGAATTGCGTCATATACCTGACGTTTGGCTATGATAGAGTCCTCATGCATGTTTTCGAAGAGGCATTCCGAGTTTACAGAAAATACACGCTTTACGTTTGAATTTCCATGAGAGAGGCAGCATACCAATTTCACAATCATTAGGAAATTCTTATACTTTCCTCGGAGGATATCTCTCGAGAAGTGGTCGATACGTTTCTGAGATAGTAAATAAGATTTAACAGCTTCAAGAACTGTTAACAGTGCAGCAAGCTCTCTGAATACCTTTGAAACTGTATTTGCAGTTGAACCGCTTATATGGTTTTTGTCTGTCAAACAAAAGAGCTATTTATCTAGTCGCTTATCAGCCAATTTCGGATCTGCCGCAATAATCCCAGGATCCAGACATGCTTCCGTGAGTGGATAAGTCAAAGGCGAACATTTTAGCAATTTTAAAACGTACTGCTTCATTTCAGACCGACAATTTTGCGACATTCCAGCACATCTGCAGTTTAAACTACAGATTTTTTCAGCTGCTTTCGAATGTCGAATTCCAAATTGACTTTTTTTGCTGTTAACAGATTCTTCTTGTTTTCGACATCATCATCTTTCAGCACGCGAGTAGAATTGATGGCATCAGTCGTCATGAACCTCTCCATGAGATTAGTCATATTAAACTTAGACGTATGTGCAGAAGTGGCACCAATGGCGTATCTGATTGGAATTCTCTAAGAAAATGTTCCACTTCTGAGGCTAAAGACTTGAAGAACGCTAGCTTTGGGCAGAGTAAAGGATCTGCTGTGAACGTTACAACGATTTCGAAGCTCTTGCATTTACGTATATTGTTGTCCGTTTTCACACCTTCCACGAACATTTTAATGTCGTCGTGAATGTCTATAGATGTTTGTGCAACACCGGCATTTTCCAGTCAAAATTTTGAGGGGAAAATTTGGGATCCAGAATAATTTGTATATCAAGCCCTACCTGCTGGCACATCTTTGAAAAGATTATACAGACCTCTCGAATAGGTAACCAAGTTCCAATTAGTTGCAATAAGACTATCTTTGAAAGCACCATGTATCGAATGAAGACCACAGCTACCTATTTCAAGCAGTTCGCGTTCAGTTAATACTTTCTTAGTTTCCCTCAAAAACGCCCAATTAACATTGGGTCCATCCATGGATATTTGGAGAAGCTTGTTGGTTTCGAGACCAGAAATACCTTCTCAAAATGCAGTCAGTAGATCGGACGCCCTCGATCGGCCAAGGAGTCATGAAGTCAGAAATGGTACTATATTATAGCACGAGGAACATAATATTCGAACGACGCTCAGTCGATCACATGTCAACAAAGTAGCTACTTCAAATAAGAAACAAACAAACAAGATTCTTAACCCTTAATAAATGTTGAAGGTTGATCGTACGTACCTTCTCGCGCTTATTTGAATACGCCATGTTTCAAAATTTGCCTATGCATAATAATCAGTATTTATTATGATTTCCCGAAATATACATGACGTTTTTCTTACTTTTGCAATTTGATACTGGTTTCACAATTGGAGAAAGCAAATTTAGAAAAAACAGATAATACTTGAAAAAATTCCCTGAGTAAACCCAAAATTCCCTGAGAATTCCAGGATATTCCAGGAGAAAAAATATTCCCTGAGATTTCCAGGTCTTCCATGTTTTTCCAGGTTGTAGACACCCTGGTATACACCACGTGCTAAGACAAGAATTTCAAGTATATGTCGTGGCAGAAGGAGAAAGATAAAGAAAGAATGACGCATGCGTGTTGCACTTCCGTTAAATGTTTTTCTTACGGTTTCAGTCTCACATTTTTTTTCAGTTTGGTCGCGCAGCAAAATCCCTATCTCCTCCAAGCCTGCCGTAAGGAACTTCGTTCCAATAAAATAACACAAAAGAGTCAATTGTTTTCGATCTGCATAATAAGGAAAATCATGTCAGCGGCTAACAATAATATACATATATCACAAAAATACTAATAGTGCAGTCATTGAAGCGTAAAATATAAGTTTTTACCTCCGAAATTTTTTACTATGAACCGATTTACATGAAATTTTGGAGTTAGGCTTATATTACCCTTAACTTCAAAAGTGATACTGACCCGAACTCCGTTTTCACCCTGGAGGTGGTTGCCACCCCTTTTCGGTGGTGGAAATTTTTTTTTCAAAATAACCTCGGATATCGATAGAAGACCTAGTTTTAAGCAAAGAATGTTTATAAAGTTTTTTCAGAAACCCAATACTTTTCAAGTTATTGGCAATTGAAAATTCGGAATTTTCAGTTTACCAATGTTTAGTTTACTAAGTAGCAAAAAATACGATTAGTTTTTGGGCCATAACTCCTTCAATTTTAAAGCTATCGCAACTTATAAAAACCGTTTCAAAGGTAATTGAAAGAGCTACAACTTTCATTACAATATGTAGTGAAAAACCTTTTATTTTGAAACGGTGAATGGTCAAAGGGCTCGAAGAAGACTGTGATTGCGCTTCCGCGCGCTCTTTAAACAATCATATCTCCGTCAATTTTCGTGTGACGGAAAAAAAAATTAGGTAACCAAAATTTTTGTCAAAAAAACCTACATTTTTTATTTTTTTAAGTATCTTCCATTATTTTTGAGATATTATGAAAAGAAGGTGGTTTTTTTTTTAAAAATTCAAAAATTTTTGTTTTCTTAAAATCGTGATTATTTCAAAAAATATGTGTTCCAAAGCAGCCAAACTGCTAGAATCCATCAAACTCTTTATATTAAAGTTAATTGTAGACGGAATAAGATTAATTTTAATTTTGGTAGAAATAGCACTTATTGAACCCAGTGATTAAAAAAAAAACCAGTACATGTTCCTCTTGTTTTCATTACAGCTCACTCATTTTACGTGCAAAAGACTTTTAACAGTGCTCATTTTGAAGCTTATTTCAAGCACTATGAATTTTTTTTTCATTAGCATGCATAAAGTTTATTCGCTCTCCGCTAGATGGCATTGAATACATCGATTAAATTTCAGACAAAATACAAAACGGCTTTGATCTTCAATATTTCGCTTATATTGCACTTAAAACACTATATAAAAAACCAATTTGTTCATTTTTTTACCTGCTACAATTTTGTTTATTATAATATTATCGTTAAAATGCATATTTTCGGAGAAATTTGCAAAAAATCGTTGAAAATTGTGGGAAAATTCCGAATTTTCAATTGCCAATAACTTGAAAAGTATTGGGTTTCTGAAAAAACTTGATGAAACATTTTTTGCTTAAAATTAGGTCTTCTATCTATATCCGAGGTTATTTTGAAAAAATTTCCATCACCGAAAAGGGGTGGCAACCACCCCCAGGGTGAAAACGGAGTTTGGGTCAATATCACTTTTGAAGTTAAGGGTAAGATAAACCTAATTCCAAAATTTTAAGTAAATCGGTTCATAGTAAAAAATTTCTGAGCTAAAAAGCTTCAATGACTGCACTATAAACTGCGAAACGAAACATAAAATTCACTGCATCCTTTACATAGGCAAAACAAAAATAGATGTATATATTATTTCGTCGATATTCAGGTTGAATAGCATTCGTATTCGTGCCCTTTAAAGACAAATCTATAAATTGAATAATTAATAAGGGTTTCTGTGGTTTTACTAACCATCTGAAATTAGCAGTCCTGGTTGTTTATATTGGACTTATTAGCTTTTAATCAGCAACTGAAAGCACCACAGCCACAAAAAGACGAATCAAACATAATTTTCTAGTTGTTGACTTTTCAATTTTTTCGAAGTGTAGACGTCAGAATAATTTTTCGGAATTTCGACTTTGTTAAAATTTTACCTATTTTAGAAAAAATGGGATGTTGTGTATGTGGTTCATGGTGTTGATTGGATGTTCCGAAGTTGTGGATGGTGTTGAAAAAATTAAATACGTATTTGAAGTTGTTCTATTGGAGAGAGGTGTTCTTAGTTGAGTGGATACTATGGAAGAATTAGGGTTATTTGCGAATGAGTTTTTTCGATTAATTATAATAAACAGCGGTATGGAATAATCCTCGCCCTGGAAATTGTTTGAAATAGAGAGCAAATGTAGATATTTTAGGACCTTTAATAATGCACGAGCAAAGCTGAAAACCGATTTGTAAATACAAATCACTGCTGTTAGGTACTTATTCGTATTGTTATTCTGATGGAGTAAGATATATTTCAGCCCGAAATAGGCGCTAGAACTTAAGTTAACGAGTTTTGAAAGCAATAAAAATTTTGAATTACCGAATTAAAACCGACTAATAAAAGTGCATATCAGTTATAACTTGCGTAAAAACGAAACAATTCTCTAAAGAACGGGACAGTCCTGTTAAAACCGGGTGATCTGGTCACCTCATTACCCTCACTAGTGCTTTTTGTTTTTTAACAACATATATAATAATTCAAAATGAACATTCATGTCATCAATGTATCGTTGTTTGCGAAAGAACAATTTTCAATGAACAGAAAACAAAATACGAACATTATGCAAATCAACAAAATTTCTTGCATATTTTGAAATAGATATCCATAGCATACAAGAATATATTTCATTGAAAATATATTAACTAAGTACCAAATACGAACAATATGCATACTGATAAGATTTCGAGTAATTCAAAAAGAAGCTTGAATTATTTGGATAGATAGGTACTAAAAATGAACATATTAAAATTGATACAATTCAGATTATTTTGAAACAGAATCTATAAAAGTATCACTATTTCCAAAAATATTTTTCACTGAATGGGCGAATTCAATACCAAATACGAACAATATGCAAATTGAAACAATTTCGAATGATTAAAAAATTATAACCATCCATTGAATGAATGTATCACCGCTTGAAAAAATAGTTAAAATATAAATAGGTTAATTGGAACTAGGTTCCTAGACAATTAAATGATTATAGGACAAGCTACAGAGATTTTTTCATGTAAAAAGTGTTAGAAGAAAACCAGCTGCGCCATTGTTTGTAAAATAGTTCCATATGATATAGTGACATGTTTTTCACTCGAATTTATTATTTATAACTTTGTTATTAACGATTTTATGCAAAAAATCGCGTTCTTTTAGTTTTTTGCTTATAAAATTTAAACTATCAGAGTAATCTTAATGGTGTCAATAGATCAATTGTAGAAAATGAAAAGACAAAGAAAATCAGAGATCGGACGACTCGATCAGACCCTTAATTTGAGAGAAAAGCAGTTTTTTTCAAAAATTCAAAACTCGATTATTTTTTGAGTTTTAGCGTAGATCCTATTGGTAAGTATTAGTTATTGATATAAACTTTATTTGTGCGAAGAGTAGGAACTGTCCGATCCATAGTTTTTGATCTGTGTGCCATTTGAATATTTTACTATGCAATTTTCCAGCAGACCTGAATGCGACAGGTATGGTCCGATTTCAATTTACAAAAAAGATTTTGAAAGTAGATTTCTCATAGTTCGAAACGATCATTCTGGTTTTACATGAAAACGCTGAGGAATATGTTAAAAATAAAGCTGAACACGACGAAAAACGGCCGAGAAATTACCGTCATGTTCAAAATGCCGACGCTTTCGAATGTTATGCTTCTCCATGCCTGCTGCTCTACCCCCACTTTTCAACTATTCTCACGCGCTCGGCCGTTTTTCGTCATGTTCAGATTAATTTTTAACATATTTCTCAGCGTTTTCATGTAAAACCAAGATGAGCGTTTTGAGCTATAAGAATTCTACTTTCAAAATCTTTTTTGTAAATTGAAATCGGACTATACCTGTCGCATTCAGGTCTGCTGGAAAATTGCATAGTAAAATATTCAAATGGCCACAGATTAAAAACTATGAAACGGACAGTTCCTGCTCTTCGCACAAATAATTTTTATATCAATAACTAATCCTTACCGAAGGATCTACTCTACAACTCAGAAAATAACCGAGTTATGAGATTTTGAAAAAACTGCATTTTGGCCGGTTTTTCCCGATTTTCTCTCAAACTAAGGGTCTCATCGAGTCGTCCGACCTCTCATTATCTTCGTCTTTTCATTTTCTATAATAAGTGTATTGACACCATTACGATTACTCTGATAGTTTCATAAGCAAGAAACTAAAAAAATCGCGATTTTTTGCATAAGATTGTTAATAACAAAGTTATAAATAATAAAGTCGAGTGAAAAACATATCACTATATCATATGGAACTATTTTACAAACAATGGCGGAGCTGGTTTTCTTCTAACACTTTTTACACAAAATGCTCACTTTAAATCTCTGTAGCCTGGCCTATTAATGAATACACTAAAAATCCGCGGTTTTTCGTCATTATGACAGCGGCGTAAGTTTGCCCTGACCTCTCCAACGACAAAACAGAACCTAACTCTTTACTCTTGAAACGGTCTAGCAGAGTTGCTAAGGATCGACGGCCGTGCAATCCTTAGTTACACCGACATGACAACCAAATCGTTAACTTAAGATATTCCATTTAAAAAAGAGACAGACAACAGTGAACAAGAGACCGGAAGGATTGAATATAATGCAGTTTTTTCGAGTAAACACCGGATTGACCGACAGTAGGCTGGTTGCAGTTGCAAACAGCAGAGAAGAAAATTTATACCCAGTAATATTGTTTGAAAGAATGACGGTATGAGAATTCTCCTATTGCAATAAATGAACTATCCGAATGGTCCGAATATTGGACATAAAATATTGGACTTAGGAATATTCCCAATTTGGAATATTTTAAAAATTTCCTTCAAGGTTAAATGAATTTCCGTTACAGGGAATTTATTTTTTATGAGAATTTATTCACGTTGGTTGTTAAAAACCTGGGGGTGGTTGCCACCCCTTTTCGGTGGTAGAAATTTTAGACAAAAAATGTTCTATAAACTGTTTTCAGAAACCCAATACTTTTCAAGTTATAGGCAATTGAAAATTCGGAATATTCAGTTTACCAATGTTTAGTTTACTAAGTAGAAAAAAATACGATTAGGTTTTGGGCCATAACTTCAATTTTGAAGCTATCATCACTTATAAAAACCCATTTTGAAGGTAATTAAAAGAGCTACAATTTTTTTTTATTACGATATGTAGTGAAAAAACTTTTATTTTAAAATGGTGAAGGGTCAAAGGGCTCGAGAGAGACTGTGGTTGCGCTACCGCGCGCTCTTTAAATAATCATATATCCGCCAATTTTCGTGTGACAGGGAAAAAAAGAACAAAATTTTTGTCAAAAAAAAACCAACATTTTTTATTATTATACTTTTTACGTATCTTTCATTATTTTTGAGATATTATGAAAAGAAGGTGGTTTTTTTAAAGTTCGAAATTTTTTCACTCTTAAAATCGTGATTTTTTCGAAAAATGTGTTCCAAAGCAGCCAAACTGCTAGAATCCATCAAACTCTTTATATTAAAGTTAATTCTAGACGGAATACGATTAATTTTAATTTTGGTGGAAATGGAACTTATGAAACCCATTGTTTAAAAAAAAAAGACATTAGATCTTTTTTTCATTACAGCTCACTCATTTTACGTGCAAAAGACTTTTAACAGTGCTCATTTTAAAGCTATTTCAAGCAATATAAAATCATTTTTCATTAGCATGCATAAAATTTATTCGCTCTCCGCTAGATGGCATTGAATACATCGATTAAATTTCAGACGAAATAAAAAACGGCTTTGATCTTCACTATCTCGCTTAATATTGCACTTAGAACACTCTATAAAAAAACCAATTTGTTCATATTTTTACCTGCTATCATTTTGTACATCATAATATTATCGTTAAAATGCATATTTGTGGAGATATTTGTAAAAACCGTTGAAAATCGTGGGAAAATTCCCACGATTCCCACGATCAATTGCCAATAACTTGAAAAGTATTGAGTTTCTGAAAAAACTTTATGAAACATTTTTTGCTAGAAATTAGGTCTTCTATCGATATCCGAGGTTATTTTGAAAAAAAAAATTTCCACCACCCAAAGGGGTGGCAACCACCCCCAGGGTAAAAACGGAGTTCGGGTCAGTGTCACTTTTGAAGTTAAGGGTAAGATAAGCCTAATTCCAAAATTTCATGTAAATCGGTTTATAGTAAAAAATTTCTGAGCTAAAAAGCCTCAATGACTATTGACTTTCTCCGGGTATAAGCCTTGCGAATTTTTAGTTTTCAAAGATTTCAAATTATGTTAGATGTTACTGATTTGTGTAATACTCGAAATCAACCTACTAAAAAAAAATGGACAATAAGATGCAACCAAAAAATGTTTTATTGCACATTTTACAAATAACTTCAAAACATATTCTTTGAAAATTCCCATTTTGGTAACATTCTTGGAAATATTCCCAAGGGATATTCCCAAAAATTGAATTTCCCGGAATTTACGAGTAAAAATTATGAACAGGTATATATATATATAGTCCAAGATCCCTGAGCCGCCAGACATTACTTATTTTCTCAGCAATAATGTGGGATGAAGTAGTATTCGTATGTACTTTCAGTGTATGTATACCTGCTACGTTGGTCAGATTTCCAGGTATCAGGTGCTAAAGATGGAAAAAAAAACTCAACTCACTTTTCTTATTTTCTGTCTTGATTTTTATATATGATACTCAGGGAACTATTTCAATACCTTCTGCAAGCATCCAGACCGATCGTATGGCCAAACATCATGCCAGACACAAATTAAGTGTCCCTATGAGCAATGTCATGATTCGCCCATTTAAGCGCGATATAGTGATAATCTATACTCGTCGATCTCCCTTCTGTACTCACTGTCTAGTTCAGCATACAGTATGTTTGAGTATACGCATAGATAATCACTATCGCGCTTAAATGGGCGAATCATGACATTGCGCTAATACTCATAGGGACACTTAATTTTTTTCTGGCAGGATATTTGGGCCATAAAATCGGTCTGGCTGATTGCAGAAATTATTGAAAAAGTTCCCTTGGAATCATATATAAAAAAGACTGAGAAAATAAAAAAAGTGAGTTGAGTTTATTTCTACCTTTAGCACCCGGTACCTGGAAATTGGCCGTCGGCACAAGATAGCAGGTATGCATACACTAAAAGTACATACGAACACTGCTTCATCCCACACATATTATTTCTGAGAAAATAAGTAACCTCTGGCGACTCTGGGATCTTGCTCTATGACTGAATTGTTCAGTAGTTATTGGTGACCAAAAATTAGTGACATTTACAGGACATATCTATCCGTCGTTGAAAAACCATCCTGATTCTACTACTGAAAATAAAAGCATGCAACAAACTGTAAACAAAAACAAGACAGATGTGAAAATCAATTTGTATAAAACAATGGTGTGTGTGTTCAACAACTGTACCTTCCGTTAAAATAAATAAAATAATTATCACATTGTTTGTTAATTTAAACATGTAAATTAAATATTATTTTTAAAACTAAGAAAATATTACTCCACCTAAGGCTGCGGTTATAGTGGATGCGTTTTCTGACGACCAACTAGTCGGACGTACACGTCAGAACTGTTCGTCAGACAACGGTGGTTATAGTCAATGCGTATTTTATTCTGTGTTCGCACCTAGACTGTATCGTAATTTACATATTAACATGGATATCAACAATAATAATTTTGAACAATATTATCAGTAAGTATGTAGAAAGTCCGCTATCAAAAGTTTTATTACTGTCGGGAAAAAGTGAATATGTCGAAAACTAATGATATCAATTTTTCAATATCCATTTTGACGTTCGCACAAAGTCGCATGAAATATCAAAGCGTTTGAACGACTTCTAACGTCATCTGACGACCGATTCGCAAGCACTATAAGGCTGCGGTTATAGTGGATGCGTTTTCTGACGACAAACTAGTCGGACGTACACGTCAGAACTGATCGTCAAACAATGGTGGTTATAGTCAATGCGTATTTTGTTCTGTGTTCGCACCTAGACTGTCATTCGTAACTTACATAAAACATGGATATCAACAATAATAATTTTGAAGAATATTATCAATATGTAGAAAGTCCGCTATTAAAAGTTTTATTACTGTCGGTAAAAAGTGAATATGTCGAAAACTAATGATACCAATTTTTCAAAATCCATTTTGACGTTATCAATATGTAGAAAGTCCGCTATTAAAAGTTTTATTACTGTCGGTAAAAAGTGAATATGTCGAAAACTAATGATACCAATTTTTCAAAATCCATTTTGACGTTTGCACGAAGTCGCATGAAATATTAAAAGCGTTTGAACGACTTCTAACCTCATCGGACGACCGATTCGCAAGCACTATAACCATAGTGATACATTATTATGTATTTGATTCATTCCTGCGAGGTCTGACGTGTACGTCCGACTAGTTGGTCGTCAGAAAACGCATCCACTATAACCGCAGCTTAACTATTGTGATACATTATTATGTATTTGATTCATTCCTGCGAGGTCTGACGTGTACGTCCGACTAGTTGGTCGTCAGAAAACGCATCCACTATAACCGCAGCTTAACCATTGTGATACATTATTATGTATTTGATTCATTCCTGCGAGGTCTGACGTGTACGTCCGACTAGTTGGTCGTCAGAAAACGCATCCACTATAACCGCAGCTTAACCATTGTGATACATTATTATGTATTTGATTCATTCCTGCGAGGTCTGACGTGTACGCCCGACTAGTTGGTCGTCAGAAAACGCATCCACTATAACCGCAGCCTCACCATTGTGATACATTATTATGTATTTGATTCATTCCTGCGAGATCTGACGTATACGTGCGACTAGTTGGTCGTCAGAAAACGCATCCACTATAACCGCAGCCTAACCATTGTGATACATTATTATGTATTTGATTCATTCCTGCGAGATCTGACGTATACGTGCGACTAGTTGGTCGTCAGAAAACGCATCCACTATAACCGCAGCCTAACCATTGTGATACATTATTATGTATTTGATTCATTCCTGCGAGATCTGACGTGTACGTCCGACTAGTTGGTCGTCAGAAAACGCATCCACTATAACCGCAGCCTAAGCATGTAATTACTCCACCTACGTAATATCGTAATTATCAAGCAACGAAATTTTCACTGAAATGTCAAGTTTCCTTCGATAAGAAAAATTCTACATTTTATGAGCAAGTTTGGACGTAAAACAGCGAAATCATCCACAGTTAAGTGCACAATAAATGAGACTGCAACAATATCACGATTCAAATAATTCATCCTTTGATGTTTCAATAACCAGGAAACGACAACCAAGAAACCAAACACGATCCAAGAAGAAAAGAAAAACTCGTAAGCAGCAGAGCTCCATTACTAAAGTCGTATTTTTCTCGCGGAATGGTCTAGGACAGCGATATTCAAACTGCGGCCCACGGGCCGCCAGGCAGGCTTTTTTTGTCCCACCCGTTTTAACTCCAAATTCTATTAACCTATTAACTATTTAAATTTCCGAGGAAATAATAGGAGCAGCTTTTTCTTTATGTCGAGGAATAATGCTGTTTTTACAGCAAAATTATAAAAATTATCCTGAACTGCAAAATAACAACACCACCATTTGTTTGCTTTTCTATGCGACATAACTGACAAACTCACAGCCATAATCGAAGCTTGCAAGGTGAAAACAAAATAATTTCACAAATGGCAAATACAATATTTGCTTCCATAGAAAAACTAAGTATTTATTACGAAGAAATTCAAAACAAAGTACTTCAAAATTTTCGAACACTTACAAGTGTTACACAGGACTGTATTGATATTTCCGAAGAAAACAGTTTGATAATTTCAAATTATATATCTGCACAATCAGACGAATTCAAAGGGAGATTTAAGAAAAATTAAAAATATGCTACTGCTTGTAGAAAAATTATGGTACCTAGAGCCGATTAGTATTTCACAATTGGCTTCAGTTTTGGATTGTAATTATGCAGACTTGTTTGACGAGTTCATTGAAATGAAGAATGATAAAAAGTTATTTTAAAACAGACGAGAGAGAAGATGGAGTAGGTACGCTGAATTTTGGACAATAGTTCCCGAACAACTTAAGACTGTGAAAAAATGTGATCCAATTTTGCTTACGTTGTTTTGCATCGACATTATCTTTGTGAATCATCTTATTCCAAAATGAAATACGCAAAGAACGTATATAGAAACCGACTTACGGATTCTCATTTCGATGACATTAAAATGTTCCCAATATAATAAATAATAGTTATTAACGTAACAAGGACGATATGTAGCAAATAACGGATGAGGTTGGATATTGTATTATAACTAACATAATCCGTTATTTGCGTATCGGTCGTGTGTCGTTAAAAATTTTTCGTAGTCCCGTTGAAAGATTATATTTTGATTCCGAAGAAAGAAAAAACCCCTTACCTCGCAATTCTAAAGAAAAATTCCAACGTCGTGCACTCTGTTGTCATGGAACAGTTTGACAGTTTTATAAACAACGTCAGTTTTTTGTGTTCTCAAGTTCGCTTCAACGACGACCATGGATGAAATTGAGGAACAAAATCAAATTTCTTTAGAAATATTGGGAGAATCATGTGCAGTGCAGCGAGTGTTGATTAACTGCCGAAAATAACTCAAGAGCGATATCAAAAAGAATATGAAAATTTTGAAATGTGGCGTAAAAGCAAGAATGTAAAGGTGGTTAATGAACATGTATTATTAGCCTATGCGAAAAGAAAATCAGAGGTTTATTCTCCCAACTCGCTGTGGACCAAGATTTCAATGTTGTTATTGTAAGCAGAATGATGTTTTGAAATAAATATTTGAACAAGTGATTTCTTAACGGCCGCAGGCCGTTATGAAATTAAGTAACAGTATGGGATTACGAAAACAATTAAACGTAATAGGTTTTTTACGAACACTTAAATAACAGATGTGATTTATGTAGGTAGCGGCCCGCACGACACAACTAAAATCTGAAAGTGGCCCAAGAAAAAAAAAGTTTGAGTATGGCTGGTCTAGGAGGTCTAAAACGGATGAAAACAATACTCCCGCGCCTGATTGCTTTCTTTCGATACACTTCAATAGTATGTATTTTATGGGATAAAATACGACTTATAACCACATTTCGCAGAATTCATAGCCTTCCAGTTGACATAATGGTCATACTGTGCAGCATCCCATAAATTAAAAGTTGTGGAATGAAATCCTGAAGGACGAAGAAATGTTTCAATGAATTTCGAAGAATTCAAGCTTATCCTTTCTATTTCAGTCAACGTTTCCAAGTAGTCCCATTCATAAATAAGATAATCAATGGGCTACTTAAGCGTGGCGTTAGGAAGTAGTAGGCAATGAATCAAATCAGTAACGGAATTGGGCGAGCACACAATGCGTAACATAGCCGGCAGGCAACTTGCACAGAGTGAAAATTGAAAAGTTTTATGCGCATGCCAGGAGGTACGGGAAGAATTGAATGCGTGCGTGCGTGTCCAACCAAATGCATTATGTTAAATTCCCCCCCCCACCCCCCCCCCCCCCCACCCCCCCCCCCCCCCACCCCCCCCCCCCCCCACCCCCCCCCCCCCCCACCCCCCCCCCCCCCCACCCCCCCCCCACCTCAAATATTTCAATGACTCCATGAAAAGGCTCGAAATCACCACAAATTTTATGAAGTGGAGAAAGGCAAGGACATTTGTACGGGCTAGAGATGGATAAAAAAATATTCATTTCTCGACTGAGTAATCTCAGAACGCGCAAATTTATAAGGGAAAGTAGAAATGAACAGTCAATGGAATAACTTATTTATTGCTAATTAAAGATAAATAAATGGAACTGCAGCACAGGCAAAAAAATTGATAACTTCAAAAAACTGGAAAAATCGAGACCCAGGCGGTATAATAATAATAATAATTTATTTAACCATCAACAATAATTACATGGCAAGTCTGTAGATGTAGATGTATACAAATAAAGAACACTTTATAATCAATCTCACATAGAACCATGTATACAATAAAAACATGAAAATCAGAATCATAACATTCACAAAAAACTCCAACATGAATAAAACAATATTATACAATAACATATATATCAGACTAGACTAGAAGGCATCATTGCTCAATTCCATAAACTCCTGTAAAGAATACAGAGGATGATTTAACAGAGCAGACCTCAGACGCCTCAAGAATATTCTGTCCGGCAGTTCCTTGACTCGTGAAGGCAACCTATTATAAAATTTAATACAATAATAATTAACTCCTATTTGAGTTCTCTTGAGCCTATGATATTCGGTGAGATAATCTTCTTTGCCACGAGTGTTATACGTGTGCATTTGTTAGAAAAAGCTTCTTATTAGCACGTAAGTGTTTTAGGCATGATAGTATAAAGACGGACAACACTGTGAATATCCTGAGATCCTTGAAGATTCTTCTGCAGCTAGATAGTCTGGATTCACCACAAATTGCTCTAATCGCTTCTTTTTGCTTCAGTAGAATACCGTGGATCTCTGGACTATATCCCCAAATTATGATATTGTACGTCGCAATAGAGTGAAAATTTGAAAAATAGGCCAATTTAGCGATGCTCTCACTTGCGACGGACCTCATTCTGCGGATCGTGTATATGGCACAGGCAAGCTTTTTAATTATTCCAGAAATATGAACCGAGCAGGTAAGCGAACCCTGCAAAGCAACTCCCAAGATTTTAATCGATTCAGCTTTCCTCTCCGATGAACTGAAGGACAATTTATTCGTTTTATTGATATTTAATTTCAATCCGTTGGCTTTGAACCACGCTTCTGATTGCTTGAGTGACAGCCGAGATCGAGTCATGAGTTCCTCCTTTGACACTCCTGTATTGAAGAAAGTTGTGTCATCAGCATAAAGAATAGTTGCCTCAGAGGTCACATTCTCTGGCAGATCATTAACATACACAACAAACAACAGAGGACCCAGTATGGAACCCTGCGGTACACCTTCATTTATCGCAGTTTCTCAGGACGTGTCTCCTTTCCTGTAAACTGATTGTGTTCTTTCCGCTAAATATGTGACGAAAATGTCTAGCGCTCTACCTCTGACTCCGCAACGTTCCATCTTCGCAAGCACAATGCATCTCACCATGCAATCAACTGCCTTACTCAAATCACACTCACAGCATTTTCGTCAAATGCCTGCGAAATCTTCTCAACCAAACTTATCAATGCCGTGTTTGTGCATTTTCCAGGTTGAAAACCATGTTGTCTAAAACGGATTTAAAAATTGCTTCCTTTCCTCACTGTTGAATTTCGATACAGTACAATAGTTATTGTTGGGGAAAATATAAGTAAAACCTTCGTACGGCAATAATTTCAAGTATATCATATTGAAATATTTTATAAGGATCCATAATAAATATACGTTGGGAATTCAAATATAAATTCAATACGGATATGAAAATCACCGGACAGTCGAATTGGGGCTGATTTTATCCTTTTATTTCCCTAGCGAGAGCTCCCTACACGTTGAGACATGACAGAAATGGCCTGCATTTCATTTTATCTAAGAATGTAAAGAATTCCACAGATGGTGCAAGCGTTTCATTCTCATATTTATTTCATTGTGCCAAAATGAAAATTACAAAAATTGAGCTTGTCCTCTTAGTGTTATTAAAACAAATCAGAGTTGAGAAGGAGAATATTATTTGTCCAAATATTCCATTCCTATTATCTAATTGAAAAACTACATATGAGTTGTTAATTCTGTTTAGTAACGTTACAATTGTACGCCAACATTAATATAAATATTCAATTACTCCAAAATAATCAGAAGTAATACTGCATCTTTAGGTCATAGTCGTTCAAGATTAAATTGTGTACGATTGTAGTTTTAATCTAATATGTCAATTTTGAGAGGCTGTGAGGTGAGTAAAACCTCAAAAGCCACGGAATAACAAGAAATCATTTAACATACACATGTACTGTTCTCTAACTCATATTTAAGAAGCTGTGAAGATGAGCAAAATCTTGGAGCCTACAAAACAATATTAAATTTCTATAGTCAAATGGCGGCGAATGAGGAAAAGAGTTGAAATTCCATCACATCAACTCAATCCGCGTGCCAAAATTCAAATAACTCGATTTGCAGAAGCTGTGGAGGTGCGCAAAATCTTAAAAACCACTTGAAAACAGGAATTCATTTCTTAAAAATAGGAGTGGTTCAAGAATAGAGTTTATACCGCCAAAAGGCACTTCCCAACGTAATCCACGAATAAATTTTCAGTTGTCTGATTCAATTTGGAGAGCGTTTGGGTATTAAAAAACCTCCAAAATCCGTACTCTCCACAAAAAGCCCTGTAAAGTCCAATTGCGCATATTAATTTTCACATCTTTTGTCACCGGTTTCCGATGATGCACCTCCCTGCTGCTCACTTTCTTTTTTGACTGAATTCACGTAAATTTTGATACTTTTGTTCTGCCTTGAGAACAACCCCAAATATCAAATTTCATCTCATTTGGTATGCCGAAATGTGTGTATATATATATATATATATATATATATACACATATATATAATATACACATATATATATATATATATATATATATATATATATATATATATATATATATTTATATATACACATATCTATATATATATAAATATATATATAGATATATATATATATATATATATATATATATATATATACAACGAGAACCGGCAAACGTAAAAATAGGAATTGATCGTAGAAGGGTAAAAAATTGAGAGTTTATGAATTTTTTTATTTTAAGTCGTGACAAAATAAAAATAAAAACCTACCAAAAAAAATTGTTTATAATTAACAAATAAAAAATAGGAGTTGATCGTAGAGGGGTGAAAATTTAGGGTTGTATGTATTTTTGAATGCTGTATCATAAAAAAATAGAACAGAAAATTTTGTCTGAAAAAAAAAATTAAGGGGTGTCACCCTCAACATTCAGACGGATGAAAAATAGATTTTGTCCGATTCTCAGACCTAACCGATATGCACAAAAAATTTCATGAGAATCGGTCGAGCCATTTTGGAGGAGTTTGACAAATAAAAAAATAGGGGTTGATCGTAGAGGGGTGAAAATTTAGGGTTGTATGTATTTTTGAACGTTGTATCATAAAAAAATAGAACAGAAAATTAGAACAGAAAATCCTTAACATTTAGGGGGAAGAAAAATAGATGTTTTCCGATTTTCAGTCCTACCCGATATGCTCACAAAATTACATAAGAATCGGTCGAGCCATTTCGGAGGAGTTCAACTTCTAACACCGTGAGACGACAATTTTATATATTAGATATAAATAAATAATAATTCAAATAAATTATCAAAAAGTTATATATATATATATATATATATATATATATATATATATATATATATATATATATATATAATTATTTATTCGAATTGTTGTTGCCTGTGAACTATTTCTAATCCCTTGATAGTTATTAGCAATAACAGGCTTGTTGAATCTTAAAAAACTCGATTTTATTAAAAAGTTGACGTTTCGCCACGACATTCGTTGCTTTATCAAAACTTTAATAAAAAAAAAAAAAAGTTTTGATAAAGCAACGAATGTCGTGGCGAAACGTCAACTTTTGAATAAAATCGAGTTTTTTAAGATTCAACAAGCCTGTTATTGCTAATAATTATCAAGAGATTATATATATATATATATATATATATATATATATATATATATATATATATATATATATATATATATATATATGTACTTCGAGAAGTTTCCATCAAAACTCAAATTAATGCATGTGTGATTTTCGATAATTGAAATAGTACAACTGTGACATCGGAGGGCATATCTTTCTGCCTATGACGTTGAATATTCCTATTGAATATCCGCTGATGTGAATGAATTTGTAGGATTGGGAAATGAAATGCTCAACTGTTCGGTCACAGTTAATTTATATTAATTGACATTCCGCATTCGATTAAATTGGTACTGTAAATAGCAGTAACACTTCTTTCATGCACTTTAATATAAGCGCAGAATGGAAAACATCGAATCCGAGTTTTGTGGTTCAGCGGATTTTTCTAAAAAAGTCATTAGTTGTTGTTCGTTCTGATATTTGAATTGCAATAAATCACACATAATAATTATTCTGAAAAGTTATTAGGTCATGAACAGAAACAAAACTTGATATTAATATGTTTATTTATCACAAAATAGTATATATTGCTTGTGCAATTTCGGTCACAATACCATCATCGGCAGATTGTGTTCAGCACTAAATACAAAAAAATACTATTTTGGTAACAAATATAACGGTAAGGATTTTGCTATATATTCGAATATTCACGCGATCATTTATTTATTCGTCAAGACTGGCGCATTCGCCATATCACATCCAACGAATGGAGTTCATATTAATTCGAAATGAAGTTGAGAAAGGAGTATCTACATGGAATTTTTTGAAATAGTGTAATTCATCTACACCAGATAAAGATGTAAATTGATAAAAACATATTGGTATCTTGAATATAATTTGAATTTTATTTTCGATTTTCTTTTCTATATTTCGCAGGACTATATATATGTATATATATATATATATATATATATATATATATATATATATATATATATATATATATATATATATATATATATATATATATATATATATATATATATATATATATAATATATATATATATATAATATAGATATATATATATATATATATATATATATATATATATATATATATATATATATATATATATATATATATATATATGTATATATATATATATATATATATATATATATATGTATATATATATATATATATATATATATGTGTATATATATATATATATATATATATATATATATATATATATATACACATTTCGGCATACCAAATGAGATGAAATTTGATATTTGGGGTTGTTCTCAAGGCAGAACAAAAGTATCAAAATTTACGTGAATTCAGTCAAAAAAGAAAGTGAGCAGCAGGGAGGTGCATCATCGGAAACCGGTGACAAAAGATGTGAAAATTAATATGCGCAATTGGACTTTACAGGGCTTTTTGTGGAGAGTACGGATTTTGGAGGTTTTTTAATACCCAAACGCTCTCCAAATTGAATCAGACAACTGAAAATTTATTCGTGGATTACGTTGGGAAGTGCCTTTTGGCGGTATAAACTCTATTCTTGAACCACTCCTATTTTTAAGAAATGAATTCCTGTTTTCAAGTGGTTTTTAAGATTTTGCGCACCTCCACAGCTTCTGCAAATCGAGTTATTTGAATTTTGGCACGCGGATTGAGTTGATGTGATGGAATTTCAACTCTTTTCCTCATTCGCCGCCATTTGACTATAGAAATTTAATATTGTTTTGTAGGCTCCAAGATTTTGCTCACCTTCACAGCTCCTTCCAATTGAGTTAGAGAACTGAACATTTGTATGTTAAATGATTTCTTGTTATTCCGTGGCTTTTGAGGTTTTACTCACCTCACAGCCTCTCAAAATTGACATATTAGATTAAAACTACAATCGTACACAATTTAATCTTGAACGACTATGACCTAAAGATGCAGTATTACTTCTGATTATTTTGGAGTAATTGAATATTTATATTAATGTTGGCGTACAATTGTAACGTTACTAAACAGAATTAACAACTCATATGTAGTTTTTCAATTAGACAATAGGAATGGAATATTTGGACAAATAATATTCTCCTTCTCAACTCTGATTTGTTTTAATAACACTAAGAGGACAAGCTCAATTTTTGTAATTTTCATTTTGGCACAATGAAATAAATATGAGAATGAAACGCTTGCACCATCTGTGGAATTCTTTACATTCTTAGATAAAATGAAATGCAGGCCATTTCTGTCATGTCTCAACGTGTAGGGAGCTCTCGCTAGGGGAATAAAAGGATAAAATCAGCCCCAATTCGACTGTCCGGTGATTTTCATATCCGTATTGAATTTATATTTGAATTCCCAACGTATATTTATTATGGATCCTTATAAAATATTTCAATATGATATACTTGAAATTATTGCCGTACGAAGGTTTTACTTATATTTTCCCCAACAATAACTATTGTACTGTATCGAAATTCAACAGTGAGGAAAGGAAGCAATTTTTAAATCCGTTTTAGACAACATGGTTTTCAACCTGGAAAATGCACAAACACGGCATTGATAAGTTTGGTTGAGAAGATTTCGCAGGCATTTGACGAAAATGCTGTGAGTGTGATTTGAGTAAGGCATTTGACTGCATGGTGAGATGCATTGTGCTTGCGAAGATGGAACGTTGCGGAGTCAGAGGTAGAGCGCTAGACATTTTCGTCACATATTTAGCGGAAAGAACACAATCAGTTTTCTGGAAAGGAGAAACGTCCTTAGAAACTGCTATAAATGAAGGTGTACCGCAGGGTTCCATACTGGGTCCTCTGTTGTTTGTTGTGTATGTTAATGATCTGCCAGAGAATGTGACCTCTGAGGCAACTATTCTTTATGCTGATGACACAACTTTCTTCAATACAGGAGTGTCAAAGGAGGAACTCATGACTCGATCTCGGCTGTCACTCAAGCAATCAGAAGCGTGGTTCAAAGCCAACGGATTGAAATTAAATATCAATAAAACGAATAAATTGTCCTTCAGTTCATCGGAGAGGAAAGCTGAATCGATTAAAATCTTGGGAGTTGCTTTGCAGGGTTCGCTTACCTGCTCGGTTCATATTTCTGGAATAATTAAAAAGCTTGCCTGTGCCATATACACGATCCGCAGAATGAGGTCCGTCGCAAGTGAGAGCATCGCTAAATTGGCCTATTTTTCAAATTTTCACTCTATTGCGACGTACAATATCATAATTTGGGGATATAGTCCAGAGATCCACGGTATTCTACTGAAGCAAAAAGAAGCGATTAGAGCAATTTGTGGTGAATCCAGACTATCTAGCTGCAGAAGAATCTTCAAGGATCTCAGGATATTCACAGTGTTGTCCGTCTTTATACTATCATGCCTAAAACACTTACGTGCTAATAAGAAGCTTTTTCTAACAAATGCTAATATGCACACGTATAACACTCGTGGCAAAGAAGATTATCTCACCGAATATCATAGGCTCAAGAGAACTCAAATAGGAGTTAATTATTATTGTATTAAATTTTATAATAGGTTGCCTTCACGAGTCAAGGAACTGCCGGACAGAATATTCTTGAGGCGTCTGAGGTCTGCTCTGTTAAATCATCCTCTGTATTCTTTACAGGAGTTTATGGAATTGAGCAATGATGCCTTCTAGTCTAGTCTGATATATATGTTATTGTATAATATTGTTTTATTCATGTTGGAGTTTTGTTGAATGCTTATGATTCTGATTTCATGTTTTCTATTGTATATCATGCGTTCTATGTGAGATTGATGTATAAAGATGTTCTTTATTTGTATACATCTACATCTACAGGACTTGCCATTGTAATTCATGTGTTGATGGTTACAATAAATTATTATCTGATTATCGTATACCGCTTGGCGTTCTCGATTTTCCAGGGTTTTTTTGAAGTTATCAATTTTTTGCCTGTGCTGCAGCTTTCCACTTTATTTATCTTTCTAATTAGCAATAAATAAGTTTATTCCATTTGACTGTTGTCATTTCTACTTTCCCCTTATAAATTTGCGCGTTTCTGAGATTAACTCAGTCGTAGAAATTGAATATTTTTATATTCCATCTCCTAGCCCGCTTACCAAATGTTCCTTAGCCTTTCTCCACTTCATAAAAATTTGTGGCTGATGTTCGCAGAGCCTTTTCATGGAGTCATTGATAGATATTTTGGGAGAGCAGGCCTGTTTGAATGTCAAGGCCGAGCTTTTTCTCTTGACGCCTTAAGCAGTCAGAGAAAAGCTCGCCTGACATCACCAGGCCTGCCCTTGAATATTAAATGGTCATTTATTCATTTATTTAGATCCACACCACTCAACAGCCTCAGCCAATAATAGAAAGGGAGGCATACAATAAAAAAATGCAAATTATATGAAAGTAAACACGAACAAAAATTAAAAACAATATTACAGAAACATAGGAAACGATACAACTCTGTGAAGAGTTTTCTGTGAGAGCTTTTTCTTTGTTCGTGTTTACTTTCATATAATTTGCATTTTTTTATTGTATTCCTCCCCCTCTATCATTGGCTGAGGCTGTTGAGTGGTGTGGATCTAAATAAATGAATAAATAAAAAAATAATAGACCATTTAATATTTGAGGACAGGCCTGGTGATGTCAGGCGAGTTTTCTCTGACTGCTACTCAGCAGTGAAAACTGATTTTAGTAAAAAGTTGGGTTAGAGGGTTGAAATTTCGCAAGCGGATTGAGTTGTTGAAGGGAAGTATTCTACGAGTGTTTTCTTTTACCGTAGCCAGTTTCATGTAGGAATTTCATATTTTGTATGTAAAAAGACCAGAAATCAGGAGATAATACAACCCTAGTGACGGAGCTGTGCTGTTCACAAGTTTCTTGTTTCTATCCATCAGCTTGTTTTTCAAAAGTATACAAACAAAGGGATGAATTCTCTTTGAAATACAAAGACTGTACTGCGAAATAAAGGATAAGACTTCGATAGAAACTTATCATGCTCATCAATAGATTAATTAATGAAGATTGCGCAAGTTGCAAAGCCAATTAAGAAAAACGATGAATAAATAAAACGCAGTAAACTTCGTAAGTGCCGTTTTTCATTCTATCGAGTGGGCTGTTGCAGATATGAGTGAGATTACTGAAGCTCCCTGTTTACGACAAAGGATTTATGATTCGTGCAATAAATCGCCAATAACAAATAATTAAACTTTCAATTATTTTGTATTAAGTATAGAAAATTTCGAAATGGAAAATCGATAGATCGTTAAGCCCAACAATTCGCAACTGTGTGAAAAATCACGAATTTAATCACGGTGTACTTCGTGGATTTTCACGAAACTGAATTAACTTCCGAGTTTCGTTTCCATCACGTGTAAAGTTCAACCGCTTCTACAACCAAACGGAGTTCAGAAGGCTTCATCCTTTATATCGTTTGAAACGAGCGAGGGTAATTGGAAGCAGTAATATTATGTTTGCCGAAAACTTAATGTACAGGGTGTCCAGAATTCGTCGTACTTAGGATGTACAGAGGTTATCAGTAGATATAGAGAGTTGCGGTTTTCACATTTCTGGGCTAGTTTTCGACGAAACGCAGGAATCCGATGCCAAATTGGTCCTAATTTCCTTAGTCCTTTAGCTACTCAGCGGTGATTTTGGAGACTATGCGATTTTGACAACCATAGTAATTTCTGTTATCGGCGTTTACTTTATCGCGAAAAGGTAAAATATCGCTATTGATGAGAGTTTTTTGCTATAGATATCGAGTGGCGTAGTCATGTTTTCTTGTAAAATTTTCATCAATTTTTGATATATAAAACCAAACTTGCCTTTTTTTCAAAGGGGTACACCCTGATATATTTTTTAGTCTGTTGCCGCGATGGTCTTATTATGAAGCTTTCAAAAATATATAGTTTTCCAATATTTATATCTCGAAAAATTGGGATGTGAGTTGGAATTTCAAGCAAGAACACATCATGAGATTAGGCTTTGATTTCCATCGGTAACGCCTATTGACGGAAATTTTCAAATGCGCGACACCCTGTATATTCTATTTTCTTTCTACGATTTCTCTCACTTGAGCTTGCAGCCCCTCTCAAAAATAATATAGTTTTTGTTCTATTGCGTTACCATGGAAAATCATAAGCCTACAACATACAGTCTTCTTCCTTGAAATTGCCCACTACGAGCCGAATTTTTTTCGAAAATAAAATATTGGAAAAACGGTATATATATTTTGGAAAAGCTCATAATAAGACCGACCCAACAGACTGAAAATATACTGGGTGTCCCATTTGAAAAAAGGCAAGTTTGCTTTATACCTATATCAAAATTGATGAAATTTACAGAAAAACTGACAACGCCACTGGATTCTATGCAAAAAACTCCATCAATAGCAGTTTTTACCTTTCCGATAAGTAAACGCATAACAGAATTACTAGGGGTTGTCAAAAAGCGGATATTTTCAAAATCACCTTGTAGCTAAAGAACTAAGGAAATTAGGACCAATTTGGCATCGGATTCCTGCGTTTCGTCGAAAACTAGCCCAGAAATGTGAAAACCGCAACTCTCTATCTCTGCACTAAGCTCTGTACACCCCAAATACGATGAATTCTGGACTCCCTGTACTTCTCAATGAAAATTCCAGTTTCAGGAAATCATTTGAATCGAAACGTTCGATTATCGATTCTCGTAATTTGATGAAAAGTTTAGTTGAAGATTTTCTTAGAAGTTCACCTGGGAAAATTGAGGTTTTGAGAAAAAATTATCAATTTTAGACGACGGGAGGCCATGTTTGTGACATCATAATGATAAAGGAATTTCTCAATAGTACAGTGTCAACGGCTTCTAAACTAAAAATATCTGAAATTTAGTGCAACAAATTATTTATAATAGCTACTGTTATTTAGTCATGTGTGATAAAGGATTTATAAAGGCTAATTCCAATAATATACCCGATGTACCTATAACATATTGTGGAACATTTAAATACATTTTTTGGGGAGTTGTTTTTGTAGTATTCGTACATACTGGTACGAAGCAAGCACGATAACTTTTTAATGACGATAACAACACAAGATTAAATCGATTAAAAGCCAGAACACTGTATCAGCTGTGTGCTACTATGTGTAGAAATTAACATTGTGACATCACAAGTCACAATATTGCGATTTAATTATAACAATCGAGATTTCAAACCAGCTTCATAGAATAAAAGTTCAAAACATTCCGCCTGCTTCTATGGTTGCCATCCGTCCGGGATTCCCCGGATTTGTCCTGCTTTAGGGGGCGTCCGGACGGGGCTTTCAAAATATGTCCGGGTAAAACCCGGACAAATTTTGTGTCAGGGGAATCCCGATTGATTGGAAGATGATCAATATATTAAAACAAATCTTAGTTAAAAAAATAATTTATAATCGTAAGCCGTAAGAGAAACTTGATAAATACACAGACGGTTTCTCCTCTGGCCAAAATAAAGTTTAATTTTAAAGATTTGAGTTGCACTTTTAAAAATTCCTGATGGAAATTTTTTTTTAGCAGAAATTGGCAAGTGTGAAAAATATCAAGTTAAATTAAAGTAGTAAAAAGAACTTGACCTCGTTAAAATTAAAACTTGTTACTTACTTTTCATTTATAGTTAATAAGTAATTTAGGCTTTTGTTTACCTAACCTATCTAACCGAACTGGTTAACGTATGTAGTGTTGCCTCTCGACGAGACGAGACGAGAGAAGGCTCTCTCTCGTTTTCTCTCGTTAGACGAGAAAAAAATGTGACTCTCGTCTCGACGAGAGTCCGTTTCTCTCGCTCGAGAGAACCTCTCTCTCGTCTCGTCTCGACCCTTTAAAAAAATATATTAAATCCCTATGTATTTTATTAGGGCTTGCTCCCTCGAAACCTTCTTTATGGGTACGACACTGAAATGAACTTTTTAAAGCAAGTAAACAGAGTAAACGGAAGTACATAATTATAATAATTAATTAGAGGTAATAAATAACTCATATTATCTAATGCCTGGACACTAGAGGGAGGAAAAATAAATTCTATAATAAAAACGAAAAACGTGTATTGAGGTAAAGGGAGACTTTTATTCTCTAATGGAGGAGGGAGAAAAAGTGCCATATTTCTTCCTTGAATGCTGGTGAACTTTTTAATAGGCTCTGTTGAGTGCTCTGTTGCTGTATGCTGACACAAGCTTTTTGCACAATTATACATGATTGTGTGTATGGTAAAATATAGCAGAAGTCTTTGCGCGTTTTACCATACACACCTTCAATTTATAATATTGTACAAAAAGCTTGAAAAAGCATACTTGTCAAGTAGACGGCTATATGTGTAGTCGCCTTTACGCATTTAGCGGTCTGATAAAAAGTTAGCAGCTGATGGTGAATACGGCTGTTAGTTTGCCAATCGAAGATAGCAATAGTGCAAACTTAGTCACACCCTGTATATATTATTACTACCTATATACCACTAATTACTACCCGCTATTAATTTAAAATGGATAACGTAAAAACTAAGTACAATTTACACTGCTTATTTTCAAAGGATCTTACGAGAGATATACCTATCTAAATATTTATCACGATGTTTGCATACTTTGATAAAAACTATAGGAAACATGACATAAATAACGGCTTAACTGTTTAATTTGTAAAATTGTAAAAAATGTTTGCTCGAGAGATCGAGAGAAACTAGGAATTCTGGACGAGAGAGGGGCTTTCTCTCGTCTCGTCTCGAAATTTTTTTCGAGAGAAAATATCTCTCTCGTCTCGTCGAGACGAGACGAGAGACGAGAATCTCTCGTCTCGGCGGCATCACTAAACGTATGCTATAATTTGTTGTAACAATGTAGAATGTGATCTATTTTGATCTACCAAAAATTATCATTATAAGTTGTTTTTCATTTGACGATACCAAAAAAAAAGTTTTTCTGATTATTTTTGTTACCAGATTACCTCAAAAAGAGAAAACTGAAAACTGTGTTATATTAGTAGATATTTTATTTCTTTCAGTTGTTTTGTTCATATTGCAAACAAGCGGTTTAAATAAATGAAAAAATTAAAATATAAACGATGTTTTATTTTATTATATATATTATAAAAATATATTTTACGGGGTATCCTGAAAGAACTAAATTTCACCCAAATGTCCGGAGTTTAGAAGTTTTTGTCCGGCCTCAGCAATTTAGGTGATGGCAAACCTACCTGCTTCCTATGTCTAGCCAAAACACTAGCGCATTCACCATTATGTACATCTGTATTAAATTGACGTTATGAAACATATTTTGGACGTCACCAAATATTCAGATTCCATGTTTTCCTCCTGGAGTTTCCCGGTATATTCCATTTCAATATTAAGTTGAGGTGTAAACACTTACTTTAGACAAAATAGTTTGTTATAATCTTGAAATTTAGAAAAGAACAAATACTTCGTAAAATATTAATACAAAATTTTATTCTATTGTGAATTTTTTGAAATAGTACTTGTATTAAGCTGTCACTTTGACCGATTTAGAAATGCTTGGAGCTCCCACTTTCCAAATTTCCAAAATAATTATAATTTTCGGTTTCTGTTGTTCTCCAGGTTCAGTTGAAAATGATGTTCCAACAAACTAAGGAAAGATTTATTTTTCTGCAGCCGTCTCGAATACAGAATTTTCGATATGATTCATCAAATCGAAAGTACCACTTTACACAAATTGTACCTACTTTCGGGCGAGTTTAGGTATCTATGTAGGCGGCTTTGAATACATGAACTACATATATTTTATCATGACAGCGCTTTTCAAATCCAATAAATGGAAATCAGTAGTAAAAATGAGGCTGAAATAATTCCAATGAGATTAGTGAAACTGTTTAAGCAGCTACTTATGAATTACACTCTGTGAAATCAAGAGAGAGGTATGAATTGGTCTACAATTTATGTGACATACGTTACGTACGTACGTTATTATCCATCGATGTCCTTTTTAACATACAAAACGACCACGGAAAAAATATTGTACGTAACACGATCCAAAAGTGATTCAACGGAACTTATTATTATTATTAGAATATTGAATTGTTCATACTCATCCCGTACGTAAAATATTCCCTTTCGGAACTTGTTATGTAGATTACTATTACCTACAAGACTTAAGTAATGTGATAACGATGTTTATTGCAGCTTCAGGACTTGTTTGAACCTACGCACGCGTTGCTTTTACAATTTTAAAAAATCAAAATTTGAGTTGGTGTTTGTGATAATAAAAGTTATTTTGTATTTTATATAAATAATACTACTATTTAATATGTCGTATCTTTATGAAATGGGACCCCATTGAATAATTTTCGAGATACCCCCAAATCGTAGTTACGTCACTGGTTAACAGCCTTCTTTGTTATGCGCCATTTTTCATTCCTTTCGCATACGAAATGGTATTTTCCAGGGATTTCTTGGGCACGACATTTGAAATTTCAATTGTCGCTGCATTTTCAATATAAGATGATAAAACATCCTCATTCGAAGACAGTTTTACTCAAGAACATAATGATGTTTCTGGAGACCGATTTGACAGTTTAATTTGACATCCTATGAACGGCCTTGTTTATACCCTATCGTTGATACGGTTAAAAAAATGATCAAAGTCAACTCGAGTATTCAAGTATCTGAAAACTGTCACTGGTACGTCGAAGTGGAATATTAATAAGATGTTTTCACAGATAGTAACAAAAACTTTGACAGATATAGATAAAATTTTGTACGCAACTAGTGGGATTCTACATTATCAACTCACTTATGTGATTACATGATTCGGCCTACGGCCACGTCGTGCAATTCTCGCATGCGTGCGTTAATATCGTCTATATTCCACTTATCACGTAAATTATATTATCATTCTTTACGTCAGCGATTCTCAACCTGAAGGGGATGAGCGCAGGAAAACACACACACAGCATACAAAACAAAATACATTTCTCATGAAATTCAATAAATAACCTACTACATGAAAACAACTAAATCAAAACCTTCGTTATCAAAATATACGGTAAAAACAAATTCAATAATTATTAGTGACTCCCATGGGCTCTTGCAGAGCAAAGTATTTCGAAGGAACGTTTATTATTATAAAAAAACAGTTTCATATTTTTCTCTATATTTAGCTGGTATTTAAATTTTGTATTCAAAGAAACCACCGCAGAAAATCGAGTTTCACAAAGGTTATATGTTAAAAATGGTGAAAGAATGCGAAATGCCCTTGTTGGTATTGCAGTAATATCATCATCTAATCCTGCCAAAATTCAAAGAGTGATTTATTACTAAATTATCTTTTGGTTTCGAGACTTGTGACATCTATGTAGGTTTCTCTCTCGGCAATTGAGAACACTTCGGGCATATTATGAAATGGATCTCTAACGCATTCGTAAAATGTAATTTGTAAGGGTCGTGGTGTAGGTTTAGAGCAGTAAAACTCAAAATACATTATAATTGTATACATCTTATTGTAATGCGAAAATTTTGATAGAAAAATGGACCGCGAATCCTGATGGGATGATAAACCAGGGTGTCAGGATCTAAAATTTCCTGAGAATTCCAGAATATTCCAGGTGATTTGTTATTTTTCCAAGTGCATCACGATACGATTTTCCTCCCGTGGACCACTTCTGTCGTTAGTTTTTTTTTCTGTCAATGTCTTAGACACACGAGTTTAATAATTTTTTCACCAAGAGATTTTCTGAAAGAACTTACGTCATGTGCAAATGCTCTCAGAAAATTAAAAGAATTGTGCAGCCATATGTTCAACGTTAAATATCTCGAAAAATAGTGGCTCTAGCGATACGAAAAAAGTGCCTTATTTACAGAGAAAATATTGGAGAATCGAAAAATTATACTAGAATGTCAATTCTGCCAGTGGCGTAGAATATAGGAAACGAGAACTCTTCCCGTGCCCCTGCCGTACGCCACTGGTGATAACGAGAAAGTCTTCTTTACTATTATTTGATATGTCCCAAACTACTTTAACTTACTGCCAAATATCATAAAAAATTTCATGCAGCATTAAAGTAATGAACAAAATTAACTTTTGATAATCTATATAAAACACCCTGTAAATCAGTAAGGAGAAATATTTTGTATAAGCAAATTGGGCTAGATCTTCATATTTTGAGCTAAAAATTTTTCCGTTAAAATATTTACACATATTAATGAATCACCCTATATATATATATATATATATATATAAAAATATATATATATATATTTATATATTACTATATATATATATATATATATATATATATATATATATATATATATATATATATATATATATATATATATATAGTTTAATCTACGACTTGTATGAAAATTTGTCAGTACATAAAAAAAATTTATCAGTATTTATTTTTTTATACTTGGCCATTTTTTTGCAATTTGACTAATAAGTACCGGTTTGACATTTGCAGAAAAAAATTTAGACAAAACTTACAAAAATTGAAAAAATTCCCTCAGTGAACCCAAAATTCCCTGAGAATTCCAGGAGAGAAAAAAAAATTTCCTAAGATTTCCAGGACTTCCAGATGTTTCAAGGATTTAGACACCCGGTAAACGCTCCTTTACGTTCATACTGCCAATATCACAAATACATTGAATTAAATTTTTGGAAAAATTCAGTTTCTACTCAGACGCGTTCGCCATTTTATATTATTGCTCACATTCAAACCTGCCAATATCAAACACAGTCTCGCAGCTGACGTAACAGAACAAAATTCGATACTAAACGTATAACTGATTCGGAATATTGGACTTTCGGGATGAACAGTCGACCAAAAGGCACCTTTAAAAAAAAAAACACAATAACATCCAAACTTTGAAATTAAATGAATTATGAATGAATTTCAACCACTGGGCGAGCAATAGTAGGAACTCAAAAAAAAACGTTAAAAAACAAAATTATTTGAACTTTTTTTCTCCAATTTATTTTTCTGTTCTAATTAAAAAGTTATACCAAATGAAAAATAAATGTTTGAATCCAGTACTGAAAACACGCTGACAGTTCCCGAACAAACATAAGCGTGTGTGATGTCACAATGTTAATTTCTACTCATCGTAGAACACAGCTGATACAGTGTTCTGGCTTTTTATCCATTAAACCTTGTTATCGTCAATATATAGATAAATATATCTAAAATGTCAAACCTAAAAAGTTATCGTGCTTGCTTTGTACCATTAAGCGGGCTACACACGGACGTTGATGTGTTAATACATCAACGTGCAAGCAAAAACGTGCAGATTGCGTACACACGTTCGAACAAAACCATAGTTTTGTTCGAAGAATGTTTAGCTCTTGTGACAGTGGCGTGTACTTATGCTCTTGAAAAGTAAAATAGAAATAAAAATGAAGATTAACCGCAACCACTGCTTCAAGAATGCACAAACATCGGTGAATCGCCTCCACACGTTGAGAGATGCACGTGTTCATTTGAATGCGCATTCAAAAATTCAAGCGATTCAGAAAACATTAGCGCGGCATTCATCCGGAGTGTGCATTCAAAAACGTGGGTATTTTCACATCCAAATTAACGTTATTGGTTGCACGTTTTTGAATACACGTTGATGTGTTAAGACATCAACGTCCGTGTGTAGGGGCCTTAATGTACGAATACTACGAAAACCACTCCCCAAAAAATATTTTTATATGTTCCACAAGATGTTATACATCAGGTATATTATCGAAATTAGCCTTTATAAATCCACACATAACCAAATAAAGGTACTTAGCTATTATAAATAATTTTTTTCACTAAATTTCGGATATTTTCAATCAATATACACAATTGACACTGTACTATCGAGAAATTACTTCAACATCTTGACGTCACAAACATTGATACCCATCGTGGCGCGTTTTGTAGTCGCGCGATTCTTTGTAAAATATTATCAATTTTAAAGAGCTTTTCGCGTCGACAATCAGTATAATGGATGATAAAGTCTCAAAATACATTGAAACATTTGATAATTTTTTTTCAAAAACCCAATTAAGGAAAACATCAAGGAATAAGTATATCCGAATTTGTAGACATTCACGGGCTGCGACTACTGAAATGGAAATTTCCCGGCCCACTGCAGGAAACTACCAAAAATATGTTATTTATTTTCTTCTATTCACGAAAAAAATTGGTAGATGCGATACTCCTTCCTAAGTCTGATCGCTTAAAGTATTCAGAAGTGGAGAAATAATAAATCAATCACGGAAATTGAAATTCACGAAAGTTTCTTTCGATTCATTCTCAAATGATGCGGCAATTGAGATTGAAGAAGTTGTTATTCGCCAGCCTCACACGCGAACTTCCATTATTCATTGAATTCCCGAGAGAATATTATTTTTCAAATTCGAGCGGACTAATGAAAACTCATTCTTTTCCATTTATAATAGTTTTGTTAGTTCTAAAAAGATATGTTGTCAAACATCCTGATGAATTTTCTTACTTACAATAAACCCAGTTCTACGTAACCAATCTTATATTTAAAAATGACAGAAATTCACAGAGAAAAAACAAATCATAGAAAACTTACATGTTGACCATAGTCAA